>VZQC01001693.1:640208-851444 GCA_009823505.1 Rhizomys pruinosus
TTTTTGAATGTGTATGAATGTACTGTCTGCATGTAGGTTTGTGCACCCGTGTCGTGCAGTGCCGCGGAGGTCAGAAGAGGGTCTCGGATTCCCCTGGAACTGGAGTTCTCCTGGAATTGGAGTTACAGACGGTTTTTAGCCGCCATGTGGGTGCTGGGGATCGAACCCGGGTCCTCTGTAAGAGCAGTCGGTGCTCTTAACCACTAGGCTATCTCTCCAGCCCACATACATACATTCTTATGATGAATAACCAAATGCACGTGATAAAGGTAAAGTGAAGCCGCCACTGGATGGTAAGGCGAGAACATATGTCTGTGTTGGAGAAGAGGAGGGAGGTGGATATGTGATGGGAGACTTTTGTCTTAGGAGCCGGAGAGATGCTCAGCAGTTAAGAGTGCTTAAGGCTCCTGAGGTGACCCAAGTTCAGTTCCCAGCGCCCATGTTCTAGCCTGTTTAGGCACCTACACACACGTTCAAGTACCACCCCCCACAGACGTATGTATATACACGTAACTTAAAATAAAACAAATATTTAACTAGAAGAAAATGAGTCTGACAAATCTGTACTGAATGGAATGAAATTAGAAGCAGCAGAAACATGTCATTTCCCAGGTTGATTCTGCGCCCCAGGGATTCCGAGTTGTGGATCAGGCTCAGGATACAAGAATGAGCAAGGTCCTGTCTCTGCCCTCCAGGGTTCATAGCCTGTGAACCTAAAGCAAAATCACATTGCCTAAAGAATCTTAGTTACATAATTAAATAATTTTAATACTAGTAAACAATTTTAAGTCATGTAGATATAATGTACTTATGTTTTAAAACTGATATTTTATCATGGACAGAAATATTCAGATTGTCAATTCTGTCATTGCCTCAAAGTTCATTCATATGAGCATAGGCACTGTTGAGATGGGTGGGAAAGACAAATAAGCTGAGGGGCCATGGGAGGGAAGGGGGCCCCTCCCAGAATCTGGTTGCAGTTTCTTGTCAGACTAGAGTTGAGCATCTTATCATAGGTAACAATATTTGCTATGAAGATTGCCTGCCTTGACACCATATTCTTTTTTTTTTTTGGTCTTTTCAAGACAGGGTCTCCCTGTGGCCCCAGCTGTCCTGGAATTCGCTCTGTAGACCAGGCTGGCCTTGAACTCACAAAGATCTGCCTGCCTCTGCCTCCCGAGTGCTAGGATTAAAGGCGTGCGCCATCACGCCTGGCTCACTATATTCTTTTTATACAGAGGTATTTCAAATAAGAAAAATGAACTAGCACGTCATTTTTGCTTACAGCCAGAGGGTACATGACCTTTGAGGTTAGCCTTTCTTTCCCAGCTGCATACCTGTAACTTTCTGAGAGTCTCACAAACAAGATTTGGAACTTTTATAGTCAAATGCTTTGTCTTTACTTCCTTGTGATCTAGTTTGGTGGTTTCCTTAGATCTCTGACCTATGGTTTGTCTTATCATCCTATAATCCTGTCCAATCTGCCTCAGGAACCACCCTAAGATCTCATTTACTACAAAAAGAAGAAAAAGAAGTTACTAGAGACCCTTTAAACCATGCAACTCCAGAAGTCACCAAAATCATATACACAGTTAGTGGAAGGAGTAAGGGCTGGATAGCGTGCAAGTGTCGAGGCAAAGGGCACGATCCTCAAGCCATATCAACACGACATCCCTCCATCCATCCATCCCGCCCTCCCTCCCTCCCTCCTTCCTTTCCTCCCTCCCTCCTTCCCTTCTCCCTCTTATCCCCTACCACTTGTGTTTAAATCTGTAGTAAAGCTGTTTCTTCCTAAACTCTAACTTTGCTTCCTACTGACTTGCCCTGAGCTTCTTTCTGCAGCACAGTCAAGAATCCCTGGTGGATCCTTCACCTGAGTGGGAGCTTGGAAAGGAGCTCCCGCTTCTGTGGTAGTGTACCTCGGGCTGTTACTGTCTTAGGAGGTTTATGTTAATTGCTTAATAAAAGTAGCCTCAGATGTGCATATAGCCTCTTATTTGACTTTATATTCCTTACTATAGTTAATCACTTAGAGATTACAAAAATAAAAAGAGCTCACTTGGTATTACATCCCTCTAATCCTAGTGCTCAGGAGGCTGAGGCAGTGGGGATCAACAGCTGGAGCTATGTAGTGAAGTTTGAAGTCAACTTGGACTACATAGCAAGACTATGTCTCATAAACAAAGGAAAGAAAAAGGAAAGGAGGCAGAGGAGGGAGAGAGAGAGGGAGGGAGGAAGGGAAGGAGGGAGGGGAGGGGAGGGATCCAAGATTCACAGTTTCCTGCTCATAAATGTATGCAAAAGGAGGAAGGAAGAAAGGAAAGGAGAGAAGAAGGGGGGAAGGGAGGCTGAAAACATCTGTAATTGCTATCTTAGTGTTTAATATTTTAGAAGACAGGGAGCAGAGGGCCAGCTTAACCAGTAACCTCCCCTGACATTGCTTTTTCTTTATTTTTAATTGTAAGTGATTGTTATATTTCAGTTGGAATGCTTTTCTGGAGAGAATCTTTGATAATACAGCATATTTAAATACGGATCTACCTATTGGTGAAGTTATTCATTGTGAAAGGACCTTTTCTTCCATAGTTTTACAATATAGGAAGTGGAGCGTAATGAATTAATGACTTCAAGAAACATTTGTTTTATTACCACAGAATATTTACAAAGTATTTTTCAAGCATCATTTCTCCTAGTTAAAGGTGAATAAGCTTAACTAGAAGAGGTATAAAGTTGTCTCCATACAATTTCCTGTTAGTCCTTTACAATTCCAAAGCATATGCCTGTATAGGATTTGGGAGATTTTTTTTTTTTTTATGAAAGACTTAATTATATTTTAAACGCCTTGATTCTATCTTATGGGTTTCACGGGATCGATTTTATTGTCCTTGTAAATGAATTTATTTGAAAGTAAGAGGATGTTATTCTAAAGTAATTATTCCATCTTTGCTTGCTCTGCAGCTCCACATTTAATTGACTGCATGAGCACCCTTTTGAAGAGCAGTAATGCTGGTTCCCACATACTATGTATTGCTTTCTTTCATAGCTTAAATAACGAGACAAAAGGATGCATGTCTTCCTGACCGGAGCTCAGCACTTTCTGATTTTCCTAATGGCACTGTGTGTCACAGGTTGTAAATATTTGAAGGACTGATGGTATCTTGATTTGGTGTATGTATAAGTTACTTTTTTTTTTTCTCTAAATTTCTCCCCCTTGCTCACCTCCTCTGTACCTTATTACCACTCCTGTGTTCTTGAGAGTTCACCCTTAAAAAAGAAATGGGATAAAAATCATCAAGAGTATTTTTTTCACAAAGAGCTTCATTGCCAATGAAATCATGGTATTATAGAAGTCACTTATAATCTGTTCCTCTGCCTTTAGGCAGAACCAAACTTATGAGACTGTCCTATTTTTGCAGATCTCCAGAGTAAGAGCTACCATAATCCATTGCAATATTTAACAGCCCTCCCTGTCAGGAAATTCTTTTCTTGGACTTAAATAATGCATGCATTGGTTGAAGCTGTGCTTTTTACTTCAGTGTCTATGAACAGATCTTGCTGTCTTTGCATAAGACCTTCTCATAGTGCTTGAAGGCTGAACTCTGAACGCTGCCCCGCTGATGCCTCTCAGTTTCTGCAGCTCGTCCATCATAATGTTTCCCATGGTCTCGTCACTCCCGAGTGACCGTGCTGCAGGTCATCTTCCTTTGTTTATGGGATACAGAGTGCATCTTGGATGATTGGCAGAAAGGCTGCCTGGGGCTCAGTGGAGGGTCAGATTATAGCAGAGACACTATAGTCTGTACACACCTGTCTGCTCAGGATGGCTTTCCTGTTTGGAAAAGTAGCCATCCTTTCTAGTGTGTCCATCCCGCAGCCTCTAATCTGCATGCAGCAGAAGGATAGTTATGAATGTGGTCCAATACGAAGTTGCCAGCGTATTCAGACCATGATGTAATTGTTGTGTGATTTTCTTTCTAGCTTGGTTGTGCAGTTCTTATACATGAACTTTGTAGAAGACAGTGTCATATTGCATGTTACAGTGTCAAGAGATTAGACATACTGTCTCTGACTTTAGATCTCTTGTTTTCCTAGTTTCTTCACTCTGATGATGGCCAGTAGAGCTCACTCACTCTGACCCCTTTGTACCTCTGTGTTCACACATAGTCATACTCCTGGTGTATTCTAGGTCATTCCTAGAATTTGATCTAACTGCTGCTTCTGAGTAAAAAAAAATATATATTGAGGTGTTTATGTATGTGAATTGTAGTTCTTAAGTGAGCAATCTTGAAAACGTTTACATAGGTAACCCATGTTCCTCCCAGGCAAGACGCACAATTGTCTTGAAATTTTTCCCCATGCCTCCCACTTCTCATTCCCTACCACGCAGGGCAGCTGCTAGTTGCATTCCGTCATAGTTGATTTGTCTTGCTTATTTCTGAATGCTATACAAGTTTAATCATACATTTGTTCTGAATGTTTTCACTGACAAGTAATTTGTTTTGCTGCTAAGTTGGCAGTGGTGCTGGGGACTGAGTCGAGGTCTCAAGCATCCTGAGCTACTGCTGCCACTGAGCTGCATCCGCAGCCCTCTGTTTTATAGTTGAATAGAATTCCATGGCTTAGTCTCCTGTTGATGGACATTTAGATTATTTTCAGTATTTGGTATTATGAATAGTGCCCCAGTGAACATTTTGCACACATCTTTGTGTGGACATTTCTCCAGGTTTTCATTTCTCTTTGATTAATACTGGATAATGGAATTGGTAGGGCACAGAGTAGACTACATATAATTTTGTAAGCATTTGTCAGTTTTAGACTCCCACCATGAGTTCTACTTTCTTCATATTTTTGTCGTACTCTGTTATCAATCTTTAAATTGTTCATTCATTCATTTTTGTGGTGCTAGAAACTGAACCCAGAGCCTCACCGTGCTGGGCAAGCACACTCCCCACTGAGCCCAACTATCTTTAAATTTTAATTAGTCTAATGGATGTGAAGTAGTATCTTGACTGTGGTGATGTTCTGCATACTGTGTTACAGATGATGTTGGATCCTTTTTGGTTTTTTGGTTTGTTTTTTTTTTTTTTGGTCTTTTCGAGACAGGGTCTCCATGTAGCCCCAGCTGGCTTGGAACTCACTCTGTAGACCAGGCTGGCCTTGAACTCACAAAGATCCTCCTGCCTCTGCCTCCCAAGTGCTAGGATTAAAGGTGTGTGCCACCACGCCCAGCTGGATCCTTTTTGTGACTATAAGATATACTTTCCTTTTGAAATGGATGTTTGGATATTTTGTCCATTTGTAAATTAAATTACTTTCCTGTAGTTGAGTCATAGAAGTTTTTTGTGTTTCTGAATTTTAGTCTGTTTGGTTGTTTGTTTGTTTGTTTGACAACAGAGTCTCCCTAGTCCCAGACCACCTGGAAGTCGCCATGTGGACCAGGCTGGCCTCCATGTCACAGAGAGATGCCTGCCTTTGCCTCTTGGGGGCTGGGATTAAAGGTACCTGAATTTTAGTCTTTTGTTACATAGATAAATTGAAAATATTTCCCCAATCTATCATTTTCATTTTATTCTCTTTATTTTTGTCTTTAGAGAAGAAGTATTTTTCAATTTTGAGATAGTCCAGTTTATCAGGGCTGCCTGTGTGTGTGTGTGTGTATGTGTGTGTGTGTGTGTGTGTGTGTATGTGTGTGTGTGTGTGTGTGTGTGTGTGTGTGTGTGTATGTTTTGTTTTGGATTTTTGAGACAGGGTCTCATGTAGCCCTGGCTGGCCTGGAACTTGCTGTGTAGACCAAACTGACCTCAAACTCACAGAGACTCACCTGCCTCTGCCTCTGAGTGCTAGGATTAAAGGCGTGCACCACTATACCTGGCTCAGCTTATCAATTTTTTTATTTTTTTATTTTTTTTATTTTTAAGGGATTCTACAATATAATGACACAGTTGTTTGCAGATAACATTGATGTTACTCAGTATGTCATACAATTAGGTAATTGGTGCATTTATGAATAAGATATTTTCTATTTTTTTTCCTCCTGGAAGACTTAAAGTTCACACTTGATTATAGAAATCATGTGAACTTAGCTTTTCGTGTGCTGTAGGGTAGGAGTCAAGTCCCATTTTCCACCCCTGCTCCTAGTTTCTGATTATTCTAGAATCTTTTGAAAAGCTTATCTTTTCTGCAGTTGAATTGCCTTGGCACTTTTGTCAATTGTCCACATATGCATGTTTCAATTTTGAAACCATGAGCTGTCTCTCATATTTACTGTTATGTTTAAGTTACATACACCTTTCTCCAGGGTGTTCATGAAAATATGGGACCAAAAAATGTACAGAAATCAGGCAATCAAATTTGCTTTGTTGTATTCCAAGACTGTTGTTAATAGTGTGGCAAACTCTTACACACAAACTCTTACACGCAAACTCTTACACGCAAACTCTTACACACTCTTCCCTTCTGGTTCTTCCTCCTTTCCTGGGTTTCTGTGAGGAGGAAACAGAATGCAGAGCTCTCTCAGGAGTGTTCCCCACTCTCTAGCCCACTACTGCAGCTCAGGTGGGATATTCCGTATGTGGCAGCGGTAGCAAGGGCAGATGGCTAACCAGGAATCCACCACTTTCCAAATAAGTAGAAATGTGATCTTTTTATCAGGAAATGTTTCCTGACGTGCCATGAGTCTTCAGGCTAGTAAATCAAGTCATTGTAGGGAATTTTCCCAGTAAACTTTCCTGCTCTCTGCAAAATGCTATCACAGTTATCAAGCACGTAGTTAAAACGGAAAGCTAACGTAAGGACATTTGTTTCAGTATTCTCGGTAGCTGTATTCTATTACAGAAAACCCTAAGATTTGTTTTTCTTAATGTTTCCCTGTCAGTCACTCCCCTTTTAAGGTCACCCAGGATAAAAGCTCTAAATCAGTTGCACCACTATTTCCTCATAACTGCCAATGAGTTTGTAAGGAAAGTATTTGTTTGCTGAGGTTAGCTTCATAATTTGTTTCACATTTTTCAAATGCCATCAATTTGTTTCACAGAAGGTACTCAGCTGCCTCTGTCCAGAATGTCTTCTGCATGTGGACAGGGACAGTAACTTAGCAGGGGTTGCTCACGTTTCCCCAGATCTTTTGCAGCACTTTGGTGTACCCAAGTTTTCCTAGAACTTTAGGAGTAAAATCTCTCCTGGGCCAGTCACATCTCAGAATCTAATGCCCACCATGTGCCACGCACAGATGATATACTAAAGATAATTTTAAAAGGATGGTCTAACAGTCCACCCCTGGGACTCATAAACATGTGATCATGTATATTGTGCAGTATATTCAAAGCTGGGGATCCTATGAAGAGAACTGTCTCTAATTTTGGTTTACTTTGAACATGGCATTTCCCCACATGCCCGTCCACATGTTAGTACTCCACCCACTAGGGATAGCATTCTTTTTTTTTTTTTTTTTTCACTTATTTTTCCAGCAAGAATTTTTTCACAGACTGAGATAGGTACTCAGATATCCAGATACATAATGAGTAGTCCCCCACTGCGGGGAGCTGTGGCCCAGCAGTGGGAAGCAGGTGATTTAAAGACTGAGAATAACTGAGATGGTCTGAGAGTACAGAAGGGCGACTGCTCTGTCAGGCAGGTGGGAAGACCAGGAAAATGTTCCCAATGAGTCAGTATCTGAGCCGGGTCCCGAAGGAACCCATCAACCCAGACAAGAATCACATCTTTGATCCTGCCATCATCTTTTACCCTCCATTCCACATGACAGAAGCAGCCATCCTAAACAGAGATGCTGCACAGTCATCAGCTTCAGGTGGATGGTGACCCAGACCTGCAGGGGACCAGAGCTGGCCAGAATAGACACGGGCTGTTCTCAGTAAATTCTGCTGGAACTGGATTTGTGAAGTTGGAGGCGATGACAGCAACCGTTTTGCTTGGCGGGGGTAGAAAATATGAGGTGGAGGCCGGGTGTGGTGGCACACGCCTTTAATCCTAGCACTCGGGAGGCAGAGGCGAGTGGATCTTTGTGAGTTCAAGGCCAGCCTGGTCTACAGAGTGAGTTCCAGGACAGCTGGGGCTACAGGGAGATCCTGTCTCAAAAAAACAAAAAAAAAAAAAAAAAAAAAAGAAAATATGAGGTGGAACGGTCGTCCCTAATGGAGGACCATGAATCTGATGATTTCGAACATTAACTTGATTTAGGAGGTCACTGGGAACCATCTCTAGATTATAAAGACAATGTTGATGTCCACAAGACCGTGTTTCAGGAATTATTCTTATTACTGGTTTTTTTTCTGGTTTTCTTTTTACCTCTATAACCTAGGTATTTTTTTCTGTTTCCTAAACGTAAGTACCTGTCAAACTGTGTCCCGTCTTTTACTTCTTTGCTCTGCAGCGATGCTTTTAATGTCTAGACGCCTCTTCAAGCTGGCCTTGCTCAGCACACACTTTTGAGCCAGGGTAAAATTCAAACCCTATCAGGAATGAGGAAAAAGATTTGCTAAATAAAAAAGGCTTACTTTAAGAAAAAGCTGGAAAAAAAAATGACTGGCTAAGAAAATGGGACACTGGGAGAATAGAATACACAAAAGGAATGAATGTAGGGATAGGGTGTGGCTCAGTGGTGGAGTGGCTCAGTGGTGGAGGCTTGCCTAGCATAGGCAAGCCCTGAGTCAGTCCCCAGATACCTCTGAGTAAAAAATTGAATATGTCCCCAGAAACCTCAATGTAAAAAGAGTTTTAGTAAGTGTCTCCAAGTACCTCGGAATAAAAATAAAAAGTAAGCATGATTATAATTTTCAAGTGTTGATTATTTATAAAGCACTGATAGATTCTATGTTAGTAGATGTGAGAAGTTACCATGCAGGATAACTTCTGTTGTCAACTTGATACATCTGGGAAGAGGGAATCTCAGTTGGTAAATTTCCTCAATGGGATTGGCCTATGGGCATGTCTTATGGGCATTTTCTTAGTTGCTGATGGATGTGGGTGGTGCCACCCCTAGGTATGTGGTCCTGAGTTGTATAAGGAAGCAGGCTGAGCACAAGCCAGAGGAGCAAGCCAGTAAGCAGTGCTCCTCCATGGTCTGCCTCCAGGTTCCTGCTTGAACTCCTACCTGGCTTCTCTCAGTGAAGGACTGTTCTATAAGCTGAAATAAACCCTTTCCTCCCCAAGTTGGCTTTGGTAGAGTAATTTATCACAGCAACAGGACACCTAACTAATTATTAGAAATTATTACATGGCAGATTTGTGGTGGGCAAGATGGTAGAAGCTTAAGAAAATGGTCACCATATACAAATTTCCTAATACAAGGCTCTTTACAATTAAATGTTAAAGGAAATAGCAAGTCAAAGATGGACCATGGTTACATTATGAGATTCTCAGTCCCCTCCCTGTATTGCTTTGGAAAAATAGCTTGTATTAAAGTTGAAACATTTCAAGTCATAGCCAAATCATGTGAGAACAAAGCTTAACACCCAATGCCTATTAAAAAATCAGTATCAGGCTGGTAAGATGACTCAGTGGGTAAAGGAGATTGCCGTGTAAGCCTGGCAGTCTGAGTTCAATTCCCCCAAGATCCACGTGGTGGAAAGAGAGAACCAACTCCACGGAGTTGTCCTCTGACCTCCACTGCACACCATGGCGAGCATGCACAGACACACAAATAAATATTTAAAAAACTTAAAATTTTAAATATTTTTATTAGTTCTTTGAAAATTTTATACAATGTATTTTGATCATTTTCAGACCTTCTCCACCCCACCTTACTGTCCACCCAGATTTCATGTCCTCTTTTTTTTAATGTCTATCAAGTCTAATTTATGCCCTCAGATGCTATCATGAACCCAAAAGTAGTATGTTCCCCCCAGAGTCTGTTACCTGTCTAGCCACAGGTTCCTACGCTGGATATGAATGCCAGGTGTAGGCTTGATTTTGTGAGACAGACCTTAAATCCAATCAGAAAGTGGTTGGTTACTCATATTATGTTTGTACCACTATTATACCAGTGGACATCTCTTGCAACACCAGCTGTTATTGTAACTTGCAGTGTTTACACCTGGGCAAGGTTGATGATGATTTTTCTTTTCTAGAAGCATGTCTAGCACATTCCAGCACTGTGAAAATTAGCCAGCAGAGATGAAGCTTTGAAGTCAGTACCAGCTTGATTCCCCTTGTCTGTTCTAGGACTTACGTACGCAGTATCTTCAGCAATAGGTTCTTTTTTTTAAATTATTTTTTAAATTTTATTTATTTCTGTATGTGTATGAATGTACTGTCTGCATGTAGGTTTGTGCACCTGTCTCGTGCAATGCCGCAGAGGTCAGAAGAGGGTCTCGGATTCCCCTGGAACTGGAGTTCTCCTGGAATTGGAGTTACAGACAGTTCTTAGCTGCCATGTGGGTGCTGGGGATCGAACCCGGGTCCTCTGCAAGAGCAGTCGGAGCTCTTAACCGCTAGGCTATCTCTGCAGCCCCCAGCAATAGGTTCTTAATCATCAAGTTCTGGTGGGTTATTAAGAGTATTATTTTTTTCCAGTTTTTAAAAAAATATTCTTTCCTTAATCCACTAAGCTGCTTGCTGCTCTGCATGTGGTGATTTCTGTTACTAGGATTTATTTCTTTGAATCTCAATTCTCTGTGGAAAGTTTTTGAAAGTTAAGTTGGAGTCAGGCAGAGTTGTGCCAATTTGGATATAAGTGAATTATGAAGTTACACATTTTATAACTGTTCCCACTATAAGAATATCTTCTAAACTTTCTTTTTTAGTAGGTCATTGAATCTGTTTTATTTTATGGAGCAGTAAGAAATGCATGAAGAAGTCTGAATTTAGAGACGCCACCTTGCATGTATATCTGGGCATTGGCATTTTGAGTCCATAAAATAAATTGGCAGTGAATGTTTTATTTACCTGTTAGACTCCCAGGTAGATCATCAAGTAGCAGATATATTGGCGCATACTTGATGGTGCAGAAAAGGAAATGGAACATGTTTAATCACAAGTATTTGTGTGCAAATCACATGAGGATTTTAATGTCTTCTATGATAGCGTGAACGTGTAATTTAGAAGCAAAATGACTTGAAAAGTAAAGCTGGTCCACTGTCCTTTTTTTTTTTTTTAATGAGCAAAATAATTTGGTCTTTATTGAAATTGCCTCAGATACAGAATTGTTTGAATGCTTGGCCTGTGTCAGTTGCCAAGCTTTTTGATGAAGCTGGCAGGATGAATGGTGGCCTCACACCCCAGGTTAGATTGCAGAGTTGGTTTCTCTCTGGCTTTCTCTCTCTTTAAGCCTCCCTTTCATGTGTAGCCAAGTGAAAGTCTCCAAGTGAAATGCAAGCCCCACAGATCCTCGGGGGCCTTGGTCTGATGAGAGAATCCAGAAGACAAGCAGCAGTTTGGAAAACAGCTGAAGGCATGGAGGGCATAGGGCTGGGGTGATGACACGACTCGCAGACCTTTCTAAGGAGATGAATGGGAAGGCCTGGCCTCCCTGGGCTCCCAACATATTTTACCCAGAAGTGTAGTCCTAGAGTTTTTCAAACCAATTGTTTTGGCTTTTTCCTTCAGATGTTGCAGAAGGAAAATGTGTTCTTTTATTGCTCTTCCAAGTCGTTTAACCATTTATCCTTAATCATCTGCAGTCTGTGTGGGAATAAGTTTTCTAAAGATCACTGAACTTTGCTTGATTTGAAATCAGAGGAGAATTCATTTTATTTAATGTGGGAAACCTTCTTTTGAGAAACTTGACACAAACTGGCTTTTAGTGTCTTAGACTTTAATTGAAAAAGAACACTATAGAAAAACACTGCCAGATGCACAAATGTGTGCTTCTGGGTACGGCTGCTATAAGCTTTATGACTCTTTCTTTGTGGTTATTGATCACTGAAATAACCGTGGCAGTCAACATTTAGCAAGTCAGTGTGAATTAATGAAGTTTTGGTTGCATCGCGGGGGAATGTAACCCTGGGCTAGCCATAATGCATATTGCTATCATCATAATATGTTTTCCCTTTGCCATTTGTCCTATTAAGATACTTGATGGTTTTAGGAGAACTTAATAGATTCGCTTTGTGGAAAAGTTAATAAGTCCATTAGGCCACTGGTGTGTGGAAGTGATCTGTAAAGAAATAAAATTCCGCTCTTCCCACATCAGCCATTACAAAAGACCTCTACTGTGGATCATTTGGAACTTCACAGGTCTCTTCAAGGAACAGTTCCGAATGGCTTGTAAGAGTGCTGTGTCTGAATCTTGGTTTGTAGATTTGTCTGCCATAAATCTGGGGCAGAGCTGGCCAAATAGAGCTAATTGAGGTGGGGGGAAAAATGGAGAGAATGGGCAATAATGGTGAATAGAGTTATTTGTCACTGAGTTTGTAATAGGATTTCCAATTAATTCATGCAGGCTTCCAGTGCCTTACATTAGCCCTGTCAAGATGGACTACAGCCATATCTAAAATGCCATCCCCTATTAAGCGGCGCATGTCAGTGAATTTGTAATTTCTTCTGTGCAGCCAGAAGATGAATAGATTTGACTCAGAAAACAAATGTGTGCTTCAGAAATGCACATTTCAAAATTCTTAAGCACTTCCTGGGAAGAACATTCTCTGCATTGTTATACAATGAATATATATTACAAATGGAATTGCTGGGTGAATTCATCCAAAAGGAAAAGCATCTGTACAGAAACAAATACTGTCAAGCACCCCATTTCATGAGCTCCCAGGCTTTCCACACTGAGTAGTGGTGGTGGTGGTGGTGGTGGTGGTGGTGGTGATGGTGGTGATGCTTTGAACATTTAGCATTTAGTTCTGGATTTTCAGCACATGTTGTTCTCAAATTCTCTGTCAACTCAAATGAAGAAATCAAGGTTCGGAGAAACCGACCTGCGAAAGATCACCCAGCCCGTGAGCTACTGCCCTGGGTGGGATTCCCGCGGTGGAGTCTGCTTCCATCCTGTATTGCATGCCGCTGCTATCATTGGCTACCACAGTTAATATGGTTCTCTTGACACTCCGTCAACCATTTCTGTCCCCTCCCCAGTAATACTGATTGGTGTTTTTTTACTTTTATTTCCTCAGACCTGCCTAGGGAAATATTGCTAAGCTATGATAAACAGACTTCATGAAATTCATAAAATAGTAAAGAATGCATGTGAGGATAGACAAAATTAGAATTCTGCCCTCCACAAAATTGGGTGCTGAATGGAATATGACCAGAGTTCACAGCACTGTGAGGAGCCAGAGTTCCTGAATAGCAGATGTTTGGGGAGGAACAAGAAGGCACAGAAGAATTGTTTACAAGATCTTATCAAGGCCTAATAACAGGGCTTGTGCTATTAGAAGCTAGGTCTTAAGGCAGGCCTCAAAAGGGCACAAGAGGGCATCAGTAATTCTAGAAGCTTCATCTCATGTCTTCCAAGGATAGTAGTCCCCAGAGCCATTTTCATTGATATCACATGGACCAAGTTAAGGCAAGAGGACTACTGAAGGCATTGTAAGAAAAAGAATTACAATTTACCTCACTCCAAACACAAATACTTAACAAAATGTTCAGCCTGTAAGTAGACCAGAATCTAAATCTGGTTAGAAAGCAAGCTAATTGTTGAAAACTGTATTATAAAGCTCTGTTCCCATCAAGGGGTGTTAAACTTTGATCTCTCACTCTGTCTCTGTCTCAGGGGGTGTTAAACTTTGATCTCTCTGTCTCTCTGAAATGCTTTGAGGCCGGGTGTGGTGGTGCATACCTTTAATCCCAGCACTCAGGAGGCAGAGTCAGGCAGATCTTTGTGAGTTCAAGGCCAAGGCCAGCCTGGTCTACATAGTGAGTTCTAGGACAGCTTGAACTACAGGGAGACCCTNAAAAAAAAAAAAAAGAGAAAGAAAGAAAGAAAGAAAGAAAGAAAAAGAAAGAAAGAAAGAAAGAAAGAAAGAAAAAGAAAAGGAGGGAAGGAGGGAGGGAGGGAAGGGAGGGAGGGAGGGAGGAAAGGAAGGAAGGAAGGAAGGAAGGAAGAAAGAAAAAGAAAGGAAGGAAGGAAGGAAAAGAAAGGAAAAGAAAGGAAAAGAAAGAAAGAAAAGAAAAAAGAAAAGAAAAGAAAAGAAAGAAATGTTTTGAGTAATGTACTTATTGCTTTACTTTACCGGAAAGATTGTTCTTAAAAACACCAACTGTGGTAGGCCTGCGCAGTGCACGTAGTGGACTGTCGCCTACCTGACCGTTTCATGTCCATTCTTTCTCACATTGCCAGTCTGGCTCATGGTGTGACCATGGCCACCTGTGCTTCAGATCCTTCCTAAACTTATCATTGCTTGAAGGACACAGAAATCCAAGGTTGTTGACAGTGTCATCCAAAACCACCACAAGCTGCCCACCACTGCCCCTGCCTGAACTTCCTGTGGCTAATTCCTCCACAGGAGCACTGCATTCCTCACAAACTCCTAGTCCCTCCAGTGTGCTGCTTGTCATACCCTTGTCCCTGGTGGTGCTCCTTGCTGGTGCTGCTCCCTGTACCTAGAATGCCCCTCTTTCCTTGTCATTCTCCTCCCAGCTTGGCTTAGCTAACTCCAGGTATCCATGAAGACCCGGGGAAATAGTTCAGTCATTTCTGACCCACCCACTAAATCTCAAGTTCTCTGTTCCCATAAACAGTGTACTGCTGCTGTTGAATTTACTCCCCTCATCCCGTGATTATCATCTTTACTTCTCCCATCTTATCCCTTGAAGAGAAGAACCTTGTTTCTTTTAAAATCTTCATCACTAGTCCATTGCCTGGTAAAAACGGAAAGCTTGATGAGTATGTTCTAGACGAATGAATCAATGAGTGAGGCCAGGAGGAACAGAAGCCTGTAATCTAATTCTGCGAATTACTATTGTATGTTTAGATTGCCATGTATCCTCTGAGTCAGTATTCCAGAGAGGTCAGCAGAGATCCTAAAACTCTGATTTTTGTTCATGAATGGGTACTTCAGTGCTATTGGGAAGTATCAGACTGAATATATTCCATAATTAAATTGCCTTAGGGGTGCACACAGTTTTAAACTTGCCATTTAAAACCATATAGCAGTGTGGTAACATTTAAAACCTCATTTCGTTGCTTCTCACCCTACAGTGCTCTTTCACCAGGAAAGAGTAAGCTGAATATCTTAAATTGCAAAAGACCCTGAATGAACACTTATAGATTACGAGTCCTGAAAGGGCAATGTTCTAGTTTCCTTTCTGTTGCTGTGATAAAACACTTTGACTAAAAGCACCTTGGAAGGAAAGAATTGATTTGACTTGCACTTTTGGGTCCAAGTCCAGCATTGAGGGAAATCAGGGCAGGAGTCCAAGCAGGAGCTTGAAGCTTCATGCAGAGCTGACGGCTGGCTTACTCACAGCTCATGCCTCCTGCCTGTGGAGTGGTGCTGCCCACTGTGGGCTGCCCCCCCTTGCATCAGTGAACAGTCAAACAGTCCCCACAAGCATGCCCACAGACCAGCCTCGGGAAGACAGCTGAGACTTTTCTCGGGTGCCTCCAGGCTGTTTCAAGTTGACAGTTAATGCTAACAAAGACCAGCAAGGACTGGGACTATCTTACTGCTGCAGTCCATACTTGGGCATAAAAAAGAGTTTTAATAAATACTTACTGAGTTCATAGAAGATTAAGGCCTGGTGCCCACAAAGCCATACCAGGAAAAGATTTGCCCCCAATTTAATCTCTGTTTAAGAGAGGTTATGAAACTGATAAATTATACCTTGGTTTAAATTTCTCTTCTTAGTCCTTATCTTTTATCATGATGAATAAATTATTATTATGGAAACTAAATTTGTTTTTAGGAATTTTTGAATTTCATACCAGGAAGCCAGATTTGGGCCATAATCCCAGGGAAACAAGCCTAAAGCTCCACTAAATTAAGTTTAGGCATAGATGACTCCATTGTGGTGAGCAGGGATACCATACATTTTGTGTTTGCTATTTACTGAACATGCATGTAAATGGTTTTCTATGTAAGATTTTCTTCAAAGGGCCAAGTGTGGATTTGACCTTGACAATGATCTTGATAAAGACAATGAGAATACAATTACATTTTCAGAGATATACTAAGGCTGCTATTTCATTGGAATTCCTCTCTTTTCTTTAAGGGTATACCTCAGTTACCATGTGCCAAAGCATTATATAACTACGAAGGAAAAGAGCCCGGAGACCTTAAGTTCAGCAAAGGGGACATCATTATCTTGCGAAGACAAGTGGATGAGAATTGGTACCATGGGGAAGTCAATGGGGTCCATGGCTTTTTCCCCACCAACTTTGTGCAGATCATCAAACCGTTACCTCAGCCCCCTCCTCAGTGCAAAGCACTTTATGACTTTGAAGTGAAAGACAAGGAAGCAGACAAAGACTGCCTTCCGTTTGCAAAGGTAAGGGTACCACGAGACCGGTTGCAGCTTTGCCAGTTAGTCCTCCATATTTTCCTCCTGCAAAAAGATAAAAGTTTATGTGAACTCTTACCACTGTGCTTCTAAAAATACCTGGAAGCAGTTCTCTTTAAGTTACTAGGAAAGTCAGTTTGTGCATAGACTCTGGGAAGGATAATTTGGGTTGATGTTCTTTGTAGTATCTTTTTCGTATTTAGATCCTGGGCTCCTATCTCAGCCACTTTAAAGGGTGTGTGTGCCACCCAGGAATGTTGAAGTACTATTGTGAAGAACGAATAAAACATATTACTTCGCTATTTTATAGCTAAAGTTCTTTGCTTAAAAGCACATAGGAATATATTTACTGAATTGATTAAAATGGTTTGGAATTAAAAAAATTTTTTTTAATTTATTTAATTAATTTATTTTTAATGTGTATGAATGTACTGTGTGCATGTAGGTTTGTGCACCCGTGTCGTGCAATGGCACGGAGGTCAGAAGAGGGTGTCGGATTCCCCTGGAACTTGAGTTAAAGACAGTTCTCAGCCGCCATGTGGGTGCTGGGGATCGAACCTGGGTCCTCTGCAAGAGCAGTCGGTGCTCTTAACCGCTAGGCCATCTCTCCAGCCCAAAATGGTTTGGAATTTTAAGCAGAATACTGTGGATTTGTAAAAAGAAACAGTGGAATTTATATTTGAATGAGCAACTGGTCTGTTATCAGATAAAAGGGAGAAACATCTGACAAGAGTCTAAACAGGATTCAAGATGCTTGGTCATTGGCCTTTGAAGTTGTAATTTATGGAGCTGAAAATACACATCCAGCCTCTTTAATAGAAGTTCATAGTCTTATGACTGTCCTAAAGGACATCAGGGAGTCAGGGGGATATCTCAGTGTATAAAGGCACTTGCTGCCAAGCCTGGTGATCTTGATGACCTCAGTTCATTGCTCAGGAGCCACCTGGTGAGAAGTGAGAACTGACTTTTACTTCCACATGCATGCTGTGACATGCCTTCTCTACACACACTCACACATACACACACACACACACACACACACAAATGTAGCAAAAAATTAAAAGATCTCATAGTTATTGTTTAGTTTATGAAAATGTTGCATTTGTATACTAAAGATATGTTATATAGAGTTTTCATTCATCTACTATTAGAAGTTCAGTCCCTACATTGAGAAGGCAAATTAAATGATAAATTTAGTGGGAGCAGAGATTCATGCTTTGCTGTTTCTTTAGGATGATGTGCTGACTGTGATTCGCAGAGTGGATGAAAACTGGGCTGAGGGAATGCTGGCAGACAAAATAGGAATATTTCCAATTTCATATGTTGAGGTAAGTTAATCTGTAGAATCATGAATCATATTTGCTTAGTAAATAAATCCTTAATATGCAAATTGGGTATTAAGTCTTTGTAGCACAGAGCACCAGGAATGGATTCGAGTATCATTAGTTGGATTAGAAAGAATTCCTTCATCTTGTCCCTTCAGTTACTTAATACTATGAAATGTCTGAGTCTGATTGTGTCACTGCTAAAGCACTGACTTGAAAGGTGTTGTAAACTTACAGTAAGCTAGGAAAGTTTCCGAATAACTCACATGGGGAGAAATTAATATACTTGTTTTATTTGTTTACTTATTTAAATTTTATTATATTTTCTAATTGTGTGTGTGTGTTTGCATACGTGTGTGTGCATGCGTGTGTAGGTCTGAAGACACCTGTGGGAGCTACTTCTTTCTTTCTACCTTGGCTCCAACCTTGTTCACTTTTCTTTCATCATCTGCCACATCATCAGAACTAGAGTAGTGATTCACAGAGTAGCCAGCCCTTTGATGAACATTTACTAAATGAATGAATCTTTCACCATCATATCCCAGTGACTTTTTAGCCACCTCTTCTCGTTAATTAGCACAATTCAGAAAGTTCCTGGCCAAACCAGACTCAGTGAAATCTTTTTAAAAAACTTACAGAAATAACTAAATATAGTTCAGTTATTCTAAAGAAAAGCACAAATTAAAAATGAAAGGAGCCTGGAGTGATTGGTCAGTGGTTAAGAATACTTACTGCTCTTGCTGAGGACCTGGGTTCAGTTCCCAGCACCCACAGGGCAGCTTACAGCCTCCTGTAACTGTAGGTGCAGAGGATTCGACACTTTTCTTCTGGGGCTTTGTGACCATGCACATGTAGGGGCTCCTACATGTACATGGTGCACGAAAACTCACACAGCACACACACACACCCACAAATAATAAGTTAATCTTTTAAAAAACAATCTGGTTGTATTGGAGAGATGGCTCAGTTGGTAAAAGTGCTTACCATATTAAGCAAGAGGACCTGAGTTTGATCTCTAACACCTACTTAAAAAAAGGTGGGCATGGGGCATGGAGAGGTGGCTCAGCAGTTAAGAGCACTGGTTGCTCTCGTAGAGGACCCAGGTTGGACTCTCAGCACCCATGTGGTGGCTAACAGCCATTGGTAGGTAACTCCAGCTCCAGGGAATCCAAAATCCTCTTCTGGCCTCTGAGGGAATTGCATGACACGGTGTGCTACATACTTGCAGGCAATACACTTTTAAAGTTTTTTTTTTTTTTTTAAAGAAGGTAGGCACATGAGTGCACATCTGTAATCCCAGTGCTGGTGAGATGGAATTAGGCTGATGCCCTGGGATTTGCTGGCCAGCCCGCATGGGTTCCGGGAGAGACTCAGTAAGGTAGAAAGTAATTGAAGAAGACACCCAATAGATGTCAATCTCTGGCCTCCACATTCATGCACAAACATCTGCATGCCTACCCATACACACATGTGCAGACACTCATTCACTAAGAAGTTACATTTCAGAGTAGACACCCATTATATCATATATCCTAAGCTAAATGTCTGTTAGCAATAAGCATTTCTTGCTGAAACAAAATTGAAGATGCCTTTGAAGAACAAAGCCAGCAAGGGCTGAACAGCCTCTAAGAGTTGTTGAAATCGTGAAAGATTTCTGGGAAGAAGTCTGTGTCTGTGTGTAGATAAACAGACTTGACCAAAGGTTCATTTAAAATAAGCAGGAAGAATACCCAGGTAGAGAGATCTACATATCCAAAAGCCAAAGAATAGGAGAGAGCACAGGCTTGGGAGAAAAACATCAGAGCACATAGCTTAAGTGTATATAAAAGGAAAGCCACTATCCCTTATTTTGCCATCTTTTTATCTGAAGCAGTGATTCTGGTGTGATTCTGAAGCTAAAATGATAAATCGTGTCCTTGTAGCCAGCATTCACTTTCTTCCTTAGACAGTGACGTTGCCAGAGCTTTCATAAGAAATGACTCTGACTACCCTATGTCTATGAAAATGTAACTTTGAACCATGCACAACTCTTGGGTTTTATCCATTCCTTTCAGATGTTCCTGTTTATTGAATTTTTTTCTCCTACATTAAAAGTAAGCAACAGAAAACAACCATCCTTATTTAAAAATCCTTTCTGTTCATTATTTACATATTCTAACTGTGGGTCATGGAAAAATACTGGCACCTCCAAGTATTTGAATAGTTGTGCTACATACAGNTTTCTCCTACATTAAAAGTAAGCAACAGAAAACAACAAAAAAAAAAAAAAAATCCTTTCTGTTCATTATTTACATATTCTAACTGTGGGTCATGGAAAAATACTGGCACCTCCAAGTATTTGAATAGTTGTGCTACATACAGAGTGTGAGCAAGCACAGATTAGCAAGGAGAGCTTGTCTTTACTTGTAGGATATTATCAATATTACATGCTGATACTTGGTTTGTCATTCATAAGGAGGTATTGCTATGTGTTTTGTTGTTGATGATGCAGGGCAGGTGTAGAATTGCATAAGAAGACCCACCCAGAGTCGCTTATGATCACTTGAGTCATTAGGTTTATTTACTCTAACTTGGAGTGGAAAAGTAAACCTCTGTACAGAAGGAAAGTATTTTCATTCTTTCACCTTGCCCCCCCCCTTTTTTTTTTTTAATTTGTGAGGACATGGGAAGTAAACATCTGTCTGTCTGAGCCTAGGAACTGAACTGACCTCTGATGTCTAGCTGTCACAGTGAAGCTCCTTTTGGGGGCACCTAGGTATTAGTGATACCCAGTTCAGCCTCAGGGGCCGAGGTGGAGGCTCATTTCACTCACAGCCTATTCAGACCCACCTATGTCAGTAGCCACAGTGTCTCACAGGGCTGTTTCAGAAGTGGTAAAACAGGCTACAGTAATCAAAACCTGGGGCTTTTTTTCTAAATAATACCCTCTTACTCTATAAACCTATTCTTATTTGGCCAGCTTTAGAGCATAGATTAAACATAGATTGCATTAAAACACTCACCTGTAAATGATTAAAATTAGGAGTTTACGGACATGATCTTATGTAGCCCAGGCTAGCCTGGAAGCTACCATATAACCCAGGCTGGCTTTGAGCCCACCAATCTTCTGCTTCAGTCTTTTAAGTGCTAGGTTTACAGGTGTATGCTACCATGCATGTATCTTAAATAATTTTTGTGTATCTCATAAACTAACATTTAAGTCTCTGTTAATGTTAGGGGCTTTTGCTTTTATTTTCATACTGCTTCTGAAAATAATGATCTCCCAGAGTTTTTGAGGATATTAGATGGGATAATATATCTCAAAAGGTTTTGTACCAGTGTGCTTTATACAGAGCAGTTTTTAGAGCTGACATTAGATCATAGCTTAGAGTCTTCTCCAGTATAGCAGTGGTCAAATAAAAGACCCTTGTCACTGTGCACGGTGAGGGAGACATACTCAGAACTGCATTTAGAGTCTTAGAACCACTACATCTTTCTTTGCTCAGGCCTGCGAGCAAATACAATTGGCCTTGGTAATAGAAATACCCAAGGCACTTGCTTGTGGCAGACACTATACACAGGATGGGACTGGGAGTAGGATTCTAGAATTGCTATGGGGTGAATGGTTCAGCTTTCTGGAGGTTGTGGGGGAGGACTGAGCAGAGAGGGAAGGTTTGGGGCTTTTAAGAATTGCTGCTGGGGCTGGAGAGATAGCCTAGCAGTTAAGAGTGCCGACTGCTCTTGCAGAGGACCCGGGTTTGATCCCCAGCACCCACATGGCAGCTGAGAACCGTCTTTAACCCCAGTTCCAGGGGAATCCAATGCCCTCTTCTGACCTCCCCCGCATTGCCACGACACGGGAGCACAGACCTACATGCTGACAGTACATTCATACACATAATAAAATAAATTAAATTAAAAAAAAAAAAAGAATTGCTGCTGGGGGATGGGGAGTTGGCTCAGTGGTTAAAGTCCTCCATAAGCATGAAGACTAAAGTTGAAGCTCCCCAGAACTCATGTAAAATGTTGAGTGGGTATGGCAGCCCACCTGCAATTCCAGCCTCCAGAGGTGGACACAGAAGATCCCCAGAGCTTGCTCGCTAATGAGACTAGCCATGTTGCTCATTGGTCAGAACTGGGTTTGATTGAGAGATCCTGCCTCAATGAATGTGGTAGAAGAGCAATGGAGGATGATGCCAAAATCATCTTTGGACCGGCACATGCAGACATGCATATACACACATGCATATACATACACACATGCATATACATACACACATGCATGTACATACACAGATACACTACACACACAAAAATGGAAAAGGGAAAAAAAGAAATGCTGCTGGAATGTTTTGTTCATCCTTCTTGTCTTCAAAGATATCCACCTATGTTGAAATAAGATGATAAAAGAATACTAACAGAAAAAAATAGAGATGGTGTTGTGATTTGCAAGCAAATGTCCTCTTGTTAAAAATAAAATGAAAAAGGCTTCAAAGGTTGATTAGAGGCTGGAGATATAGTTCAGTGGGTAGAGTGCTTGCCTAGCGTGCAGGGGAGACCTGGGCTCAGTCTCCAGCACTGCACATACGGTGGTGTATAGCTGTCACCTCAGCACTCAGAAGAAGGAGATGGGAAGATCAGAAGTTCAAGTTCATCTTTGACTGCATTGGGAGTTTGAGGCCAGCTTGGAATGCATGAAGCCTTGTCAGTTCATTAGAGTGCCTGTCTAGTTCTTATGATAAAAGTGTGCATTTGTTTGCTTTGATCTGATTCACCCTTCCTTCTATGAAAGCCTCTCACCAGATCCCTGTCTGACTATACCTGGGAAGTTATGCATTCTGTTCTATTAGATAGCCTCTTCTTTGACTTGAGGAAGCCAGAAAGCAGTAAGGGGTAAGAGATACCTGGGGAAGCCCAGGGAATTGTTAAAGATACCATCCATGTTATGTATAAATTGGGGAGGAGGGTGGAGAGAAGGCTTAGCAGGTAAGAATACTAACTGCTCTTGCAGAAACCTGGGTTTGATTCCCAATACCACATGGAGGCTAACAACCGCTCCTAACTCCAGTTCCAGGGGATCCAGAGCCATATTCTGATTTCCATGGGCACTGCATGGCACGGGTGCACTTACACACATGCAGGCAATACAGTCATACACATAAAAAATAATAAATAAAACATTAAAAAATTTTTTCAAGGGCTGAATGAAGTCAAAGGGAAGAAGTTAGTACCTGTTTCTCTCTTGGATAAAAAAAAAAATACCAGTTGTCTATAAAATAGGTGGGAAGATTTTAACAACCCCCTTTATTCAGAGCTGACTCATTCAGTTTTAGCAGTCATTTGGACAAGGGTGACATGATTCTTAGCCATCAAAAAGTTTGGTTGAAGAAGACGCTATATACAGGATTTGGGACATTTTCAATCATTGTTGTACATTGTAGGCTAATAGTGAAGTATAAATTTTTATCAAGTTCCTCATTTTATCTTGATTCCTACTCATCTATTTGTAATATCGCTCCCCCATGTTTTTAAACATCTGAGAAGTTACTCAGTTATTGTTTTTTGTTATAGATAATATGAAGACATGCATTCCTTATGTGCAGGTTATTTAAGAGACCACTGTTCTCACACTTCAGTTCCTGTCAGAAAGAAGCGCTGTATCTCATTCCTCAGGTCTCTCCCCAGATGTCCCTCTTCTGACAGGCTTCTCCTCATTATCTTTCCTAAAATAATTCCTCTCTGTACTTCCTTTATCTCAACAAATCATGTTGTGGTAGAGGAAAACTTGGACCTTGGAGCCAGGTGACCAGGGCGCAAGTCTTGGCTCTGCCGGGAATAGTCTAAGTGACTTGAGGCCTGGTCTTCTTATTGTTGTTAAAATCATAGAACCTCTTCAGAGTGAACTGGTTCCAGGGATACGTAAGCACAGAGTCCAGGACCTTGTAAGAACTTTATAAGTGATGGCTGTGATCTCTGTCACTCTTGTCACTATTATTTCTGCATAGTACTTTTTTCTTCTTGCAATGGTTTTTTTTTTTTTTTTTGTCTTTTCAAGACAGGGTCTCCCTGTAGTCCCAGCTGGCCTGGAACTCACTCTGTAGACCAGGCTGGCCTTTCTTGCAATGGTTTTGTTTGTTGACAGAGTTAACCACCATTTCCTGCATTCCCTGCTCCCATCAGAACATGAATTCCTGACGGCCAGTGTTTTGTTTTACTGGCTTACCTCAGTCTTCCAAGTTTCTCATAAAGTGCCTCTACTTGAGTGAATAAATGGGCAACCTAAGATATTTTAGGACAAAGGCTGACAAACCAAAACATAACTGGTTTGTAGATTTTGCCCAATATTGTCATTAAGCCCTACCTAAGCATGTATCTTATTATTACCTTAGAAAGTTACATACCTGGGCTGGAGAGATGGCCTAGCGGTTAAGAGCGCCGACTGCTCTTACAGAGGACCTGGGTTCGATCCCCATCACCCACATGGCGGCTGAGAACCATCTTTACTCTAGTTCCAGGGGAATTCGATGTCCTCTTCTGACCTCCGCAGCATTGCACAACACGGGTGCCCAAACCTACATGCAGCCAGTACATTCATACACATTCAAGAATAAATAAATTAATGGGCTGGAGAGATGGCCTAGCGGTTAAGAGCGCTGACCGCTCTTACAGAGGACCCAGGTTTGATCCCCAGCACCCACATGGCGGCCGAGAGCCGTCTGAAACTCCAATTCCAGGAGAACTCCAGCTCCAGGGGAATCTGAGACCCTCTTCTGACCTCCGCGGCATTGCACGACACGGGTGCACAGACCTGCATGCAGACAGTACATTGATACACATACAGAAATAAATAAAAAAAAAAATTAAAAAAAAAATTAAAAAAAAATAAAATAAATTAAAAAAAATTTAAAAAATTCTAAAAAAAAAAAGAAAGTTACATACCTAAGAGCTGTGGGGGAGTGTGTGTGACCTTAGCGAGATCATTGGTTTGTTTATTTTTTGAGGTAGGGTCTCACTCTCTAGCCTAGGCTAACCTCAAACTTGCAGTGATTCTTCTGCCTCAGCCTCCCAAGTATGAGGTTTGCATGTGAACCATGCACACCTCTCCTTAGTGAGATCTTCTTGTGTTTTGGGGGCATCTACAGTGGCATGGGTTTCTAATCCTGGAATCTGGAGAATCTGGGCAGGAGGATCAAGAATTCTAGGCCATGCTGGGCTCCTAGCAAGGCCCTGTATGAAAACGAACCAAAACCCCTGATGATAATAAGTGAAATAAATAAAACTAGGCTGAGTATTTAACCATGTTGGAATTTTCCCAGGCTAAAGTTGCGGTAGGTAAAGTTGCGGTAGCTGTACTCTGGTTTAGATCTGTAACTCCTACACTGTAGAAAACATTCCTCAACAGGCAGCAGTGCTGGGGAGATGGTGGTCAAAGGTGGTCAGAGGTGGTGAAGCTTTACTGAGATTGGAGGGAAAAGGTCCTCTGACTATGGCTGTGTTATCATCACCTTTAATCATGGGAAGTCAAATGTACTAACCTCAGCACAGATGGCCGCAGAGTGGGTGCTCTCACTTCCTCCTCAGAACTGTAGAATCTGAAGTTATTGTCCCTGTAAGTAAGAAGTAAGAAGTGGAGGTTTATGTACCAAGTTTGAAGTTGCTAAGGTGACCCTTGGAAGAGCTAGGAATAGCATTAACTTAATTTTTTTTAATTTAAAGCTTTTCTTTTTTTTATTTTTATTTTTATTTATTTCTGTATGTGTATGAATGTACTGTCTGCATGCAGGTTTGTGCACCCATGTCGTGCAATGCCACGGAGGTCAGAAGAGGGTCTCGGATTCCCCTGGAACTGGAGTCCTCCTGGAATTGGAGTTTCAGACGGTTCTCAGCCGCCATGTGGGTGCTGGGGATCGAACCCGGGTCCTCTGCAAGAGCAGTCGGAGCTCTTAACTGCTAGGCTATCTCTCCAGCCCAATTTAAAGCTTTTCTATAGAGAATAATAGTAGCAGAAGTATACAATAATAGTTACAATAAGAGTTTTTTGAAGTACATACAAGATATTTTATCATTTATATTTTTGGATATATTTCTTCTTTAAAATTAAAAAGTATTGGGGCTGGAGAGATGGCCTAGCGGTTAAGAGTGCCGACTGCTCTTGCAAAGGACCCGGGTTCGATCCCCAGCACCCACATGGTGGCTGAGAACTGTCTGACTCCAATTCCAGGAGAACTCCAGTTCCAGGGGAATCCCACGCCCTCTTCTGACCTCCACGGTATTGCACGACACGGGTGCACAAACCTACATGCAGAGAATACATTCAAAGAAACGAACAAATGAAAGAAAGAAAGAAAGGAAGGAAGGAAGGAAGGAAGGAAGGAAGGAAGGAAGGAAGGAAAGAAAAGAAAGAAAGAAAGAAAGAAAGAAAGAAAGAAAGAAAGAAAGAAAGAAAGAAAGAAAGAAAGAAAGAAAGAAAGAAAGAAGGAAAGAAAAAGAAAGAAAGAAAATTAAAAAGTATAATCAATGTTTATAAAAGAAATTTAGGGAAATTGTTGGAAAGTTGGAAAGAGAACTACTGTATTTATTAGAGTCCAAATTTCCCCTTCAGTTCTGAAGTGAGCTAATTTTTATGTGAAGTTTAGAGATACTGTTGGGAAATCAGTAAGGAGAATGACTGTGCTCTTAGCACCATCCTTTCTTCCTCACTTCTGACTGGTTGAGAACATTGGACGCACTTCCAAGCAGCTTTTCCTTTCTTTATGCACTGTGGGCCACATCCCGTGGTGCTGGATTTCATATGTTTGAAGTGGCACAAGCTTGATATACATAATTGTTGCTTTTCTATCCACCCCACTGATGAAAGGAACATGAGCACTGTCTGCAGGGGTTCTTCAGGCAAGCACACATCTCCGAGCTCTACTGAGAGCTCCTTAGTAGATATGGTGAGGGACTCCATCTGAAAAGGAATGCCCTTGTTCAGGGAGGAACTTTGCTCCATCTATTATTCAGCAAACTATTTCAAATTTGTGTTTCCTCTTGTTTAACATTAGGAAAACATCCAAGGAGCTGAGATTCTGAAGATCAGTTAATGTTTATTGAGTTCTCACTGCATAAATAGACAGTTTCCTGTACCCTGAGCAGTTTAATAGGACATAAAAATGCAGATCTCCTGACCAGCCTTAATCAGAGCCCTAAGATAATGCCCTAATGTTGTGTCCAAGATCCACAGTGATTCTGCAGTGTGTCCCCAAATTCTTCAGCCTGGCCATATTTCCCTGCAGGCGTCGGTATTCTGGAAGCATGCTTTGGAACCCCTGCTTTAACAGCTGGGCAGGGGCATTTCTTTGTCCATGTACCTATAGAATACTCACCTTTTCTTCAGAGTCCAAATAGATAGTGATTTTTAGGAAGCTTTCTTTCCTAATTCTTCTGTAGAACCTAACAAACTACAAAACTAAACAAAACAACCCTGTCCTTGCTTCAGGTTTCCATAACATTCTGTACCATTCTTACAGACTCAGAATATGCTAAGACTCATAATGTGTGTCGGTGATTCATTGTCTGAGTCCCTTGAGAATACATTTTATATAATGTTTTAAATCATTTTACTCCCAGAATAAAATCACATTCTGGGGCTAGAGAGGTGGCTCTTGCAGAAGACCTGGGTTCAATTCCCAGGACCCAATGTCAGCTAGCAAATGTCTGTAACTCCAGTTCCAGAGGATTGGACATCCTCCTATGACCTCTGTGAGCACTGCACGACATGGGTGCACTTATACACAAGCAGGCAATATACTTACACTCATAAAACAAAAATAAATAAAATATTTTAAAAAATAAAATAAAATCACGTTCAAGAAAATCTGAAGAGAAAATAAATAAACCCAAGTTGAATCTATAGAAATTGTGTGGAGCCAATCATGGTGGTACGCACCTTCCTTTGGTAATTTTGTTTATTATTGTTGCGTGAATGTGCGTGCTGTGTGTGAGAGTGCATGTTTGTGCCAAGGCACATGTATGGAGCTCAAAGGGCAGCCATAGGGAGCTGGTTCCCTCCTCCCTTGTGGAGGTAGGGTCTCTCTCATTTCTAGTGCTGCACAGCATGCTTTAGGATATCTGGCTATGACCTTCCAGATCATTTTCCTGTCTCTGCCTTTCCTCTAACCACAGGAATGCTGGAATTACAGGTGAGTGTCACTGCATCCAGCTTTTTTGTGGGTTTTGAGGACAGAACTCAGGTCATCATCTTAGTAGTAGGGCCAACTTGCCAGTCTAAATTGTTTTGTTTATCTTTTTTATGACAATATATATATTTTTTCTATTAAATTTTATACAGTGCATCTTAATCATATTTAGACCTCTTCCCCTATCTCGATACCTATCTCGATACCCCCCACCAGAGTACATCAATTCTGTCATATATGTTAAGGCCTTTTGAGTCAAGTGTGTGCCCCCAGATGTCCCTCACTGCAAGTTCATCCACTGAAGCCTGGTCAACCTATCTAGCGTCACTGCCTTAAAGAAGACCAACTTTTTCTCACCCAGCAGTGACCAGCTGCCAGTAGTTCCTCAGCTAAGGCTGGGGCTCCCTACCCATTTCCCCAGTTCTCCGCTGGGTTTTCGTCTGGTTTGAGTTTGTACGGGTCTTATGCATACTTGCAGCACTCAAGGGGATCTCTGTGAGTTTGAGGCCATCCTGGTGTCTACATAGTGGATTCCAGGCCAGCCAGGGGTACATAGTGAGACTGTCTCAAAAAAGATAGAAGAAAAGAAGAAAGGAAGGAAGGAAGGAAAATTTTGATCCATACCCTTCCCTTCTTTTTGTTATTCCGTGGTTTTTCCTTTCTTTATGTAATTGTGGTACTAATAATCACTTGAGGGTTTTTATAGGTACATAAGAAATAGTAAGGAAATTGGAATTTAGTTAGTTATTTTTGTACTTTTTAGACAAGTCTCTTGTTTAGAGGGAACAGCCAGGAGTTGCCAAGTGAATGGTCTATTTATTACTCTAGGTTTTTCCCTCACTGAAGAAGTCATGTGATAGCTAACATTCCTGATGTGCACAAAACCACTATTATTAGGTAGCTTTGCCTAAGTGTATAGAATGTGTTTATTTTTCATGAAAATTATGAAAACATTCTAAGCTCTAACATACAAAAGGTTAATTTTTAGAATGATTAATTACTCAGTTTCAAAATCTGAGGTTGCCTTTGTTAGGAAAAAAGGACAAAATAGTCAAAGCCATAATATTTTAATGTATGCTATACTTTATTTCTAAGATATGTTTCTTTTATTATCATATGCATCTTAAGTCACTAAGGCTTTACCAAGCAAGGTAGATTTAGTTTGATCCTATATCCTATGAAGAAGTTCGAAATGAATATTCTGTACTGTTCTGGGCATATGTCTTGAATAAAAAGATTCTGATATAAAGTGGAAGATCAGTGTCTCTGTAATAAAGTAGAATATTCCAGAATTTTTTTTCTGAGTGTTGTGAAACAGCATTAATCTTTAGAGAAAATCTCTTGTCAGTGTGCATACTGGGCTGGACATACTTGCTGTGCAGAACTTCTCTGTGTGTTGAGATTTAGACAGATGTGCAAGGTCGTGGCACTCACTAAGCCTCGGGATCCTCTTTCTTAGTGATCACCCTCCCTCCACCCCCTGTATGTCTCATATCCTCACACTTTAAGAATCTAGGACTGCAGAAAACCTGCTCATTGATTCATTAACTGAATAGACATCACTGTGGAATTTCTGTCAGTGCGTCATTTCACATTGACAGGATTTTACTTAGAATTTAATGACAATTCCATACTCTATCTCTTGGGATATGTGTATTTCCTCTATAGTATTCCTACATCTGGTAATGAGATTCTGGAAAATAAATGTATCATTGGAATGTATTCTCTTGGCTAGTAGGTGTTTCTGATTTATGATGTGTATATCTATAAAATAGAAACACATAGAGACCTCATGTATTGTTCCTATAGGACAGTGACATCAGCTGATCTCAATCTTAAACTTATGCATTGGTCTCTCCCCAAGCACTCTAATTAGCATAGATGTATTGCTTCAGGACCTCCCAAGCCTTAACTAAGCTCAGGTTTGAGCTTGAACTTCTGAACTTGTCTATGGTTCCATCATGAAGTGCTTCTCCTCTGATCTCGCTATCTCCTCCGGGTCTTTCATCCTCTAGGAATCTGGTCCCATCGTCTGTGCCTTCTGTTATGCATGTCAGTCATTTTCTTTTGCTATGGCAGCCTGATCAGCCTGTTGCTCTCCTCCAACACATACTGCATGATTCCACTCAGCTCAGATCACAGTTCTCACTGTGATCTTTTTCTTATCATGATGTTCCAAAGGCCCACTTACCCCTCTACTCCCTGCTTGCTTGTGCCCTATGGTTAGTCTTTGGCCCTCCAGACCCAGAAATTACCATCTCGGTTGCCACTATGTGCCTTTTCTTGACTTTACTTTTGTTTTCTGAATAACATCTACACTATTCTTAACCTCTCTGGGAGTTTTCGCCTTTTCCATTACTGGGAAGCTAGTTTGATGGTTGGCTTGGGAAACAGCAGTCTTCTGTAGCCTGGGTTCCGAGGGCCTTGTATTTTTCTATCTCTGCTTCTCACTCCCAGCCCCAATCAGAGGCCACCACTAGTATGAGTCCTAGATGACTTTCATGCTTCACCTGCAAAGTGGTTATAAGCAGCTGGTCAGATGTAAGATCAGGAGATTTTATAAAAGCTTACTCCTAGCTTTCTTTAAAAAAAAAAAGAAAAGTCAGCTGATACTGCTAAGCACTTGCCTAGGAAGGGGACGGACTTTCTCCCTAGGTCACCAGATGTGTTCCTCACTCCATGGTGGTCTCTCTCTGGTCTTCATTTATCACTCACCTGCTTGTGCTCTGCAGATGTGTGAATGTAAACCGCCTACTTTTCTACCCTTAGGGTTAGAGACCTGTTGTTCTGTTTCCTACATCCTCTTTTCTGATGAGTCAGAGACATGTGTATCTCTTTCTCCCATTCAGTACTGTGTCTGGTTTATAATAGTCACTCAAAAAACAAAAAGGTAGAATAGTTAAAGTCTCCATTGAGTTTGAGTGTGGTCACTGAGGACCCTAGGGCTCTGTAACTGACACAGAGCTCTGCCTATTGAATATTTTGAGTGGGATATCTCTGGAGTGAGGAAAGGTGCATCTAGGAATAAAACTTTATGGTTCATTAAATCTGGCCTCATGTTACATAAGGGAAATTGGAGGAACCTACAGTAAGTGACTTGCCTGAGGCAACAGAGCATGTCAGTGGTGAGCCCAGGCTCTGAATCATTAGAATAACATGTATTTATTTGCACGGTATTTTACTGGTCATAAAGCTTGTTGGCCCATATGCATCTCTGTCTGGGGTATTCAGGAGTGATATCACTTTCACTCTTAAGGAGCTAAGGAAACTGAAGTCAGGAAATAGAAGTCCTTCACTCAAGGGGACCCCACCAGTGAGCGAGGACAGAGACCTCACTCAGTGACATCAAGTTCAAGGCTCTTCCTTGAACTTCCTCTTTGTTCCCTGACAGTATCCTTTTCATTCCCCCTAAGCTCAATTTTGTTGAGGTTTTCAGTGACATGTGCTTCCCTGCATACCTTCACTTCAAATCGGAAGCTTGGAAGGGAAAATTCTAAATTTATTTATTTTTTAACAGAAGTAAAGATAATTATAATTAGGAACTAAATCACTGGATGTTCCAATGTTTCTAGCCTCATGTAAGAATCCTAGCACTTGGGAGGCAGAGGCAGGCGGATTTCTGTGAGTTCAAGACCAGCCTGGTCTACAGAACGAGTTTCAGGACAGCTGGGGCTACTGTCTCAAAAACACCAAAAAAAAGGAAGAAGCCAGTTACTGTGGTTGTTTTGTTTTGTTTTGTTCTGTTTTGTTTCAGACAGGGTCTCGCTATGGAGCTCTGCCTGGCATGGAACTCATTATATAGACAAGGCTGGCCTGGAACTCAGAGAGCTCCACCTACCTCTGCCTCCTGAGTACTGGAATCACTAAATAGACCAGGCTGGTGGAGAATTCACAGAGATCTACCTGCCTTTGCTTCTCGGGTGCTGGGATTAAAAGTATGTGCCAGTGAGTTACTTTTGGAAATCCTCTTTCCTTGTCGGGGCTTAGCGAAGTTTGTGGTAAGAGTCCCTGGACCTCATTGTCCTGGTGCTGAAACAAGTGGCCCTTATACTTCCAACTGCGTTATGGCTCTGGAGACTTCACAAATGTGAGCCCCACAAGGTGGGGGAGGGGGTGGTTCCAATCTTCTTTCTCTCTTCAGCAAATCCTTTGTGCTTAATAAGCTTTAGGTGGACAACACTTGTGTCATAGCTTCTTTCCCCTTACAGCGTTCAAAGGACTAGAGCTAAGCCATAGATACTGCTGAGCCAATTGAAATGTGGCTAGTCCACACTGAGATGGGATATGAGTGCATGACAGACCTAGACTTCCAAGGCACCTTGGGATTGAATGCAGCCTTTGGGCATGAGTCTCGGGTTTTTGCTCTTGGTTATATGGTTGATGTGATAGAATTTTGTTTATATTGGGCTGGATAAAATATAGCATTGAAATTACTTGATTTCTTTTTATTCTTTGAAATATAAGTGCCAGGCTTGGTGGCACATACCTTTGATCCCAGTACTCAGGAGGCAGAGGCAGGCAGATCTCTGTGAGATCAGAGCCAGCCTGGTCTACATAGTGAGTTCCAGGCCAGCTATAGGGAGACCCTGTCTTAAAAAAAGAAAAGGACAGAACATCTATATTATCCATGTGGTTTCTATTCTGCTCCTGCTGCCCAGCGCTGGTCCAGAGGCAGACATCCTTCCCTTCATAACTCTAAGAGAAAGCTTTTGTTGTTGTTGTTCACCACAGATATTGGTAGAGATCTAAATGGAGCTGCAGCCTAAGGAAGGGGGCTCTCTTATTAATTCCCATCAGTCTCTCAAATTTATTTTCCTATGTGTGAGCCTTGTATTACAAATAAAGGCTGAGTTTGCTTTTTTATATTTGGATCGCCCAAACACAGAAACTCTGTTACCTAAATTGTGGGTGGACCAATAGAAGAGCCGTAAGGATATGAACTTCCGTAAGGATATGAACTTCCGTTGCCATTATCTAAGAAGCGTCAGACAAAGGGCAAAACTGAAAGGCAAATGCTGTCACATCTGCTAAGATGATGGGAATGGGCATGAGTTTTTAATGTTGATTGAAGACGCAGCAGGCCTAGCAAAGCTCTAGACTCTTGAAGTACTACTTTTACAACATGGCTTTATAAAGGTTGTGCTTCAGACCACAAGAGAAAGGTGGATCATTATTCCAGTGGTGATGGGACAGCAGCTGGGCTAGTGAAATAAACCTCATTCTGCCTCTGCCTTTTTCTTTATACAGACTATGCAGCTCTGTAGTTTAAAGACAGAGATGTGAGGAGGAAGAGAGGGAGAGAGAGAGGATTAAAATACTAGGAAACCCTAATCATTCTGGGTAATTCTTTTGAGACTGTCTCATTGTATCAGTAAATAACAGTAAAGGCTGAAATTCACCATGGAGCCCAACTAATCTCAAACTTTTAATCCTCCTGCTTCAACTTCCTGAGTGCTGGGATTATAGGTACGCACCACCACACCTAGCTGGAATATTTTGAAAACATGAAGTGTAATTAAATTTCCAGTGGAAAACATTGGTAAATTTGAAGTCTTAAAAAACATTAAATTAAATTGGGCCAATATTTCGATTTAGATACATACAAATATATGTAAAAACTTACATATATTAAATAAAGAGCACTTTGTACAATGAAGTGTATAATGCAAATCTGTAACGAAAGTACCAAGAACCTAATAGAAATAGACAAAATATGGAAATAGGCAAATACTAGGTTAAAGAAAAGAAATAATTTAATCTCATTGAGAGACAAGTTAAATAATGTGAAATAATTTTCATTACCCTTTCAACTACTAGAGACTTAAACAATGATTAATAACACAAATATTGTTAACATGTTGGAGAAATAAAGGTGATAAAAACTGAGACTTTTTAGATTTTGATTTATCTTATTTTTCAAAAAAGCTTTAGGTATACACACATGGATGTAATTATTTCAAGTTTAGGAATTTTTGCTGTATTAAATGCACAGACCTGTCTCCGTGATGGCATCTGTACATAGCGGAGGCCAGGCCTGTCCCTGCAGACGTGGGAAGGTGGTCCTGAGATGCCAAGTCACAGAATACATTGCCTTGTTTCATTTGTGGTGAAAACGGAATAAAGTAGATGCGTAACATCGTTACATAGAAAATGTATAGAAGGATGTATCATAAATTGTTAAATCACCTGGAAACTGGGCTGGGCCGAGACACATGAGGAATTGGCTGAGCACGAGGCTGAGACTTTTGACATTTTATTCCATAACAATCTATGCCATTTATTTTGTTTTAGAAAATAATTACCTTTTCAGTGTTTTTAGACAGAGTATCACCAGGTTGTCTTAGATATCACTATGTAGCCCAGGATGGCCCTGAACTTGCAGCAGTCGTCCTGCTAGAAATAGGTGTGAACTACCACATCTGGCTAGTTAATTACTTTGATGATACACTTTAAAAAAGTTTTATTTGCCTTAGGGAGGAAAAAAGGTCATCAATTCTCTACCCTAGTAGATCACAATAATTTTCTTTCAATCCTACTATTGGTTTTGTATAATAGCCCAAAGCTAGAGAGTTCCTCTTTTGTAAAATTTCTTATGAAATAGTGACTATTAAAAATATTTTCCCTTTGGGGGAAAAACACTTTTTAAGGCCATGTTTTCTTTAGCAAAGAAGACAGATACAAATATATTTTAATATTTCTTAGGATGCTTTGTTGGTATTAACATTATCTTGTCAGTATTTCCCACAGACATAACTATACTTCTGGTAACTCAAAGTTTTAGGCTTGTAATGGGATAATTCCATCAGAGAAGACCACTCAGTCACAAAATGATGTTAAAGGAAAGTCTTTAGTCAGCTGATGACTGGACACTGGACATTCAGTCTCAGGTGTGCAGCCTTGAGCTGTGTTGGAAAGAGTTTGATATAGAAAAACCATATCCGGGGGTGAAAAGTTTAAGTTCACAAGCTTAGGGGTGGGAAGCCACTCTAACAATTCTCTAAAAGCAAGCCAAGCATAAAATACAGAAGCCATGAATCTGGTTTAGCAGAATAAGTTCCCAGGCATCCAGGTACACGCTGACCTGTTCTCAAACTCCTGCCCTGGTTCAGTTGAATTGAATTTTTCTGTTCCCATGCTTTGAGTTAAGTTTTAACTACTGGGCTCAGCTGGGGCTCACAATGTCGTGTAGCTACAGGCAGTCTTGAGGTGCCTCACCACAGGCTTCCCTTCAGACTGGTATATAAGAACTCTGGGGGTGTAGCTCAGTGGACAGCACTTGTCTAGCATATGCAAGGCCCTGGGTTCAACCCCTGGCACCACAAAATAAACTAATTAGATAATTTAATTTTTTTATTTTTTTATTAATTTTATTTATTTCTGTATGTGTATGAATGTACTGTCTGCATGCAAGTCTGTGTACCCATGTCGTGCAGTGCCATGGAGGTCAGAAGAGGGTCTCGGATTCCCCTGGAACTGGAGTTCTCCTGGAATTGGAGTTTCAGACGGTTCTCAGCCACCATGTGGGTGCTGGGGATCGAACCCGGGTCCTCTGTAAGAGCAGTCGACGCTCTTAACCACTAGGCCATCTCTCCAGCCCTAGATAATTTAATTTTTTAAGGTTGTAAGAGGTACAAGATCAGTGAACCCTTTTAGACCCTGCTGTTTAGCTCTAGATGGATTTTACTTTGTGTCCAACATCTTCTTTAAGCTCCTTACCAAATGCTTAAAAGAAGGCCTTTTGGGTACAAATTTATTTTGCAGGTGATGAGTGCATTTTGACTTTAAAGGTCATGGCAAGATGTCAGCGAAAGCCCACACCTACTGAGCTCAAACATTCATAAGTTGTGTCCAAATTCCTTTAAAAGTTATCAGCTCTTAGGATCCCATTGTCGCCAAAGGTTAAGTTACACTTGCAGTAGAAGCCCCTCAGCTTTCTGCCTGATTTACCTAATGGGCCACTGAATAGCTTTTCTTTCTGAGTTTCTCTGGAACTCACAAAGACAGCAAGGAGCTGTGCCAGTTCTATGCTGTTTCAGACAACAATCTAAAGTAACTTTAAAGAGTGACAACATCTTGCTAGCAAATATTGCTGTCCATGTGTAAAAGTAAATACAGGGAAATAGAGCAGGGTGTTTAGAGGAGTAGAAATAAAATAGGAAAGTGAGAACTGAGATATGTAAAAGTCGTTCGTGGGCTTCCATGTACTGGCTGTCACCAAGAGCTGTGATCAGTTGGATGGTGTCTGCCCTACAACACGGTATCTATCTGCTAAAGGCCATGCCAGCACGAGAACTGTGGTCCTTTCCTTGCCAGTTTGCACATCCAACTGCACCATGCTGTGTCAGCCTGCATGTTCATGCTTCTGCATATGACTGTATTATTCTAATGCATGCCAACCATGTCCAGCCATTCCACTCCTGGACATGGGAGCTCTCGTGACCACCAGAAGACATGGAGATTTTTCATGGCAACATTGTTCTTCAGAGACAACATCTGTTGGAAGAGGGGAGGGAAAAAGGAAGGAGAGAAAACTCCGGTGTCAGTTGATAGCAGAAGAGCACAGTGTGTTGTTGGCACAGGACGCACCTCAGAAAGCGCTGCCATTGTTGTCTGCTTATAAGTTCCTTCAGGCCATTTCTCTACCTCTGCAGATCTCCAGCCCCAGCCTGTAATGTGCTCAAGCTGTACCCATTTTAATGACTGTGGATATGATATTGAAAAAGACATAAAAGAGGGATTTGGTGTTATTTAATGACAAATACAGTGATAGAGTTCTATTTATACTAGAACATGGCATATGGAAACCAGAAATGTTAACACAGTGTTAATTATAACTGACACTTGGCTAGATTCAGTGTTCACTGACAAGATTATGGTAAATTTCAGAACATTTCAAAATAGGTGAGTGGGTGAGGGGGCTAAGCAGGTAGAGGCACCTTCTGCCAAGCCTGAGTTTGATCGTGGGACCCACAAGTTTGATGGACAGAGTAGACTTCCTCAAGTTGTCCTCTGACCTCCTCATTTGGGCCCTAGCACATGTGCACTTACACACATGTATATACACACACATACATGCAAAATAAGTAAATAAATTAATTAAATTTAAAAAATAGGCACAGCTAATGGAGCCAATGATTCAGTCCTAACCTTAAACACAAAGTCACATGATAATATTCTCTAGTCATACTTTTTTTTTAATTTATTATTTTTTATGTGTATGAGTGTACTGTCTACATGTAGGTTGGTGCACCCCTGTTGTGCAATGCCGTGGAGGTCAGAAGAGGGCATCGGATTCCCCTGGAACTGAAGTTAAAGACGGTTCTTAGCTGCCATGTGGGTGCTGGGAATCAAACCCCCGTCCTCTGCAAGAGCAGTCGGTGCTCTTAACTGCTGAGCCATCTCTCCAGCCCCATCTAGTCATACTTTTTACCTCAATGAAGAGGAAATCTTTTCAACTTTCTATTTATTACTCAACAGAACAGATGTATACAGTTGATTTTTCAGACTCTAGTGTGCTGACTGGTTGTTGCTTTGAGGGATTTGTGCTTTGGAGGTAAGATGGACACAGAAAGCATTCTCTGACTCTTTAGCTCTGGTCTTGCAGGGGGTCACTGCCTATTTCCTGAGTGGTGAGCTGGGGGTGGGGTGATGGTGGAACTCCTTGGGCTGCTTGGCTTCTTGATTACTGATGCCCAGGCCATGTGGGAAAGAGGACTCTACCCCACCAGGTTCACTGCTGCTCAGGGGAGCATTCCCAGGGCTGAACCACTCCCACCAGAGTCATTAACATGACTTTGCTTTCTCTTGGGCATTTGATTCTCTGGTACTCCCACCCAAAGGTGGGGTATCTAGACCATGGTCAGACTTATAAATTGTGGGCCTCCCTGCCACATGTCATTATAATGCTCTGAGAGGGCCACCCTTTCCAGGTACCTCAGTCCTTCACCCTGAACACATCCCTTTAGAATCTCCATGATCCTTCTCACTCTGCTTGTTGGTAAGGCATGACTTTCTATTAGTCTGCAGAGTTTATCTTATGAAGAAACTCCCAGATGTCTAAAGATGCTTAAGCTTGAAAATGATTTGTCCTAATTATGGATCAGACAGACCACCTGAATTTGAGTCCACAGGGAGCCACAGGAACAAATTGCTAGTCAATTTACAATCATCTATAGAAGCTCTGGGCTGCTGGGCTGCAATTAGCTGCTTTGTGGTTATGGGAGAGGAAGTTTATTTCTTCCTTAAATATTGACTGGCGGGATTTCCTTTTTCCTAGTAGGGAGTCTCATCAGCTAGGTGAGAAAACATTGTTTGAACAATTGAGTTGAATAGAAAAAAAAGCATTAGATGCTGTTATTTTGTAGAAAGGTGTTTATAAAGTGCAGAGCACCGTGTTGTCTTAAATATCACCTCCATTGCCTGTTAGACGGTTTTTATTCTTTTTCTTTTTTTTTTGGTCTTTTCGAGACAGAGTCCAGAGTCTCCCTGTAGCCCCAGCTGTCCTGGAACTCACTCTGTCGACCAGGCTGGCCTTGAACTCACAAAGCTCGGCCTGCCTCTGCCTCCCAAGTGCTAGGATTAAAGGCGTGCACCATCATGCCTGGCTATTCTTATTTTTTAAGCTTACTATTTCTCATCTCAATTTATAATTCATCTCAGTGGTTTCTCATGACTGCAGTTCTAATATATTCAGCTTTTTATCATTGAAGTCTTCCGGAAATGTTTCATTTTTACCTCAGGGAAAGCAAAAGGCTAATAATGTTCTTTCATTTCTTGCTGATCTTATCAGCCCAGAACACATATTTTGACCCTTGTACTCTCACATTACACTGGGACTTTTCAGATAGACAGACCAAGTTAGCTGCCAACTGGACTTGAATTTCAGGTCTTACCCTGCTGACTTTGAGCACATGGAGAGTGACTGACATGATGTCATGGAAAACAAAAACAAAAACCTATCAAGAACTTTAACCAACTTTTTTTGTGAGGTTTCCTCAAAATATATAGAGCAATATGGGGTGTTTCCTTGTTGGGGAGTGTGCATTTCAGGATCGAGTGGCATCGTACTTTTTCGTCTTCTCATTCGTGAAGAGCCACCAGTTGCCTCCCCATGTTAAGTTGTTCTCTGAGCACATACCAACCATCACTGGGTAGTGCTGTTTAGTCAACTACTGAATACTCTCTATTGATCCTCTCTAAATTTTATCAGTAAGTTGAAATCTTGTGTTACTTGTAAGTGCTAAAATTAACTATCCTAAAAATTCTTAGAAATTTGTTTTGACCTTTTCAGTCTTACATTGGGATTATTTATTCTTGTTTATATTTGCCCGTGGGATCCAGAGAGATCCCAGTATCAAGCAAAGACTTGTCACAGGGAAAAAAAACCCCATGCATATGCAAACTTTAAAGTGGTGGCTTTGAACTATACATAACACTCGGAAAGTAACTGCCATTGAACTATACATAACAACGTTTGGAAAGTAACTGCCATTGAACTTTATGGCCGTCTGACCTTCTGGTTTGCTGGTTGCCTTTGCAGTTTAACTCTGCTGCCAAGCAGCTCATAGAGTGGGACAAGCCTTCCGTGGCAGGAGTTGACGCTGCAGAATGTTCCTCGGTGGCAGCCCAGAGTGGCACTGCCCCGAAGCACTCGGACACCAAGAAGAACACCCGGAAGCGACACTCCTTCACCTCCCTCACCATGGCGAACAAGTCCTCCCAGGCGTCGCAGAACCGTCACTCCATGGAGATCAGCCCCCCTGTGCTCATCAGCTCCAGCAACCCCACAGCCGCTGCTCGCATTAGCGAGCTGTCCGGACTTTCCTGCAGCGCTCCTTCTCAGGTACAGCTTCTGGGATGTCCCAGGCAGGCATGCCGGTCCTGCAGCGCTCCTTCTCAGGTACAGCTTCTGCGCTGTCCCAGGCAGGCATGCCGGTCCTGCAGCGCTCCTTCTCAGGTACAGCTTCTGCACTGTTCCAGGCAGGCGTGCAGGTCCTGCAGCGCTCCTTCTCAGGTACAGCTTCTGCACTGTTCCCAGGCAGGCATGCCGGTTTCCTTCCCACCAGCTGGAAACAGAGTTTCTTTCCGATGCCTGAAGGTAGCAGCTTTCCCCTTTGCCCTCTTCCTGTTTACAGTAGCTACTTAGTTACTTTCTCATGGCTGTGATGAAATACCCTGACAGAAGCAACTTGAGTGAAAGTGGGTTTATTTAAGCTTACAGTTCCAGAGAGATAGAGTCCATCATGCTGGGGAAGACACACACATGGTCACATGGTCACATGGACACATGGACACATACAGAGAGGTGCATGAACACACAGACCCATGACACACATACACACAAACACACATATACACAGACCCATGGACATACACATAGACATGGACACACACAGATACATGGACACACACAGATGCACAGGTATACATGAACACACAGTCTCATGGACCCACAGACACATGCACACAGACACAGGCACCCTGCACATGAGCACAAGAGAGGACAGAGGTTGTCGTTTTGCTCACTGATAACACTGCTGTGGCATACATACAGTGAGCACTCAACAGATGTTCATTGGACGGATGAGTTGGTGTGTTGGTGCCGGGCGTGGTGGCACACGCCTTTAATCCTAGCACTTGGACGCAAGTTCCCCCCAATATACACACTGTGTATATTGGGGGGAACTGCAGATGCAGGCGGATATTTGTGAGTTCAAGGCCAGCCTGGTCTACAGAGCAAGTTCCAGGACAGCTTGGGGCTACATGGAGACCCTGTCTCGAAAAGACAAAAAAAAAAAAAGAAAAGAAAATTGGGTAGAGAGAGAAACTGTTATCTTACATATACTAGTCATCCTATGGCAAATAGACATGGATGTTAGATCATAACATGAAGTTCACTTGTAGATCAGAGTACAAAGTACAAGTGAGGTAAATCTGGGAAGATTTAAAATTGGATTTTGAATGTGATTCTAAAGAAGATGGCCATTCACTAACAGAAAAATGAGTTATTTTGAATGAGTTTCTGTTTTGTGACACTAGCAACATTTACACAATGAAATTTTCTTGACATAAAATCAAGCTTCTGCTAAGAACAGTGACAGCTCTGCATAGGAAGAGCTTTGAAGAAAATAGGCTGTAATTTGTTGGTAGGAGGTTAGCTCCGGCCTTCGTCGGGAAGGAACTCAGGTGTGCGCCACAGGTGGGAATGACGACTATGAAAGTGGAGCTGTTGTGTCCAGTGGTGCAGGAAACAAGGCTCTCCCTGTGCTCGCTTGAAACAGTTGGCCCTTCAACCAAAGTACCCCTCCTCCACCCTCCGATCCCTCCTCCCTATGGATTCCAGTTGGTTCTGTTTTCTATGGTAGTGTTGCCTCAGGGAGAAGTTATTTCTAGAAGTTGGGAGGTGTTTGAAGTACTACCTGGTTCCTCCCGCCTGAGTTTACTGAAAACACCACTTATCTAGCACACTGTGTATATTGGGGGAACTGCAGTCCACAAGGGCATGTAGAGCGTGTGTCACGTGCAGGGCAAGCACACACTCTCCTGACTGCAGAGATCAGTGTCTGTGGGAAAATGCTGTGCGAGGCCGCTTCAAACAGAGCTGCCCTAAACGAGCTACCGAGCCTCACTTGCTATTGGCCTGATTTCTTTTTTTTTTTTTTTTCTTATCTGTTCACCTTTAGCTTCAAGTTTCTCTCCTAGCTTTTTTTGCTCTTTATGTATTGGTTAGAGTTTGATTTGATTTTAATTACTAGCTAGAAGTTCTTACTTTAACAAGTAAGTATTTTAAAGTAAGAAATTTTAACAAGTCAGTATTCATTTTGTCCTCTGATCCAAACGAGATCTGTAGCTGCAGATAAAGATGGTTGAGTGCTGGTTTGACAGCAGCACAAGTTATCGGGCAACAGGGTACCTTTTGGCCCACTCCTCCATGCCCCCATGCCACATCCAGGGTCAGCAGGATGGAGAAATGACAGAAGGCTGCAAGGGCTGGCTGGCCATTGTATTTAGTGGCTGGCCATTGAGGACTGAACTTGCAAATGCACAAACTGGAACATAGCTTTCTGGCTGTGCTGTGTCAAGGGGATCATCAGCACAGATGTTCGTGGGTGTCGGTGACTGCCATCTGGAAAGCACATGATGGTACAAGCAACCAAGACGTTTGGGCTGCCTTCGGATCACACCCAGGATGCCTCTTCGCCTGTGCCACCCAGAGGAGTGACTCATAATATCAAGTGTTTCTGAGGTGGTTTTTATACATATATATATGTTGCCTGTGCCCTCAAGGGAAGCAAGAAGGTTTATCCGCCCACCAATGTTTGCTTTGCCAGCTCTTCCTGCTTCCAACTAGTGTTTGCAGTTCCCTGGAGAAAAAGGTACCGGCCAGCTACAACACTCCTATACACACTAGAGGAAAAACATTCTGTCTGGTAGGATACCCACTTCTGCAGCAAACAGCACCCCTGCATTCTGCAATTAGGTCTGCCCTGTATCCTGAGTGAAATTGATCAGGTAATTGGACAGAGGCAGTGAAATGACCTGAATAACTCAATTTCTTTCTAGTGAATTAATCTTAGGTAGTATCATAGATGACACCTTTGAAAACAACTGATTCACCTTGACATTATTCCTGTAAAGATTGTAGACGTGTCTGGGCAGCTGCGTTTTAATTGTGTGCTCTTGCTGAAAGAAGTCATAAAGTATGATCGTGAAAATAGTAGAAGACCTAAGACTTTTACAGAGATTTAACATATAAATAGAAAAGGTGAACGCTGGGTCACGACTCAGGTTAACCGGATCTTCAGGAAAATATCAAGGTTAGTGCAGGACCAGCTTGACTATACAAACAATTAACTGGATTCATGGTAGATATAAAATGAGGCACTCTGTTACTCTGAAAATGTGTTACTCTGAAAGCCAACAGCACTTGAACTCTGGATAGAACACACTGTAGTAACTGGCGTGTCTGTGACTCCCTGGCAGCAGGAAAGTTCCTGCTACATGTTAGGGCATCATCAAATTTGGGGTTGAATGCACTGGGAAAGATTTTGCCTTCCCCAAAGTAGAATCTATTGTGTTCATTGTAGGCATCTTGGGCTGGGAAAATGGCTCAGTGGGTAAAGTGCATGTGAGCATGGGAAGGACCTGAGTTCAGGTCCCCGGAGCCCACATACAACAGTGGCAGTGGCAGCGGCATGCTGTATAGTCACAGTGCTTCTACAGCAAGATGGGGCACGAGACGGGAGTTCCTGGAAGCTCACAGGCCAGCTACTGTGGTCCGTGCAGTGGTGAGCGAGCAGGAGACCCTGTATCCAGCAAAGCAGGAGGGGAGGACCAACACTAGGCACCATGGCTCATGTACACACACACACACACACACACACACACACACACACACACACACAGAGTTTTTTGTTTTACTTTTTCGAGACAGGGTCTCACCATGTAGCCCTGGCTTTCCTGGAATTCACTATATAGACAAGGCTGGCCTGGAACTGAGAGAGATCCACCTATTTCTGCCCCCTGAGTTCTGCGAATTAAAGGCATGTGCCACCATGCTAGCTAAAGAGACAAATCACCTGTTCTCTTCTTTCTTTTTTAGTATATTTTTAATAAGCTTCTACTTATGTGTGAATGACACAGGCATTTTTAAAAACATGGCTGTCTTTTTAATAACTTATTTTTCTTGACAGGTTCATATAAGTACCACCGGCTTAATTGTGACCCCACCCCCAAGCAGCCCAGTGACAACTGGCCCTTCATTCACATTCCCATCAGATGCCCCCTACCAAGCTGCCCTTGGAGTAAGTATCATTTTCTTGTCTTTATTTCTCTCTGAGGTATTTAGTCACGATGCTCTGGCAGAGTCCACCCAACACCTGCAGTGTACTTGCTGGGTGGGATGGATCTCTATCTTTCATTTATTATCTCTCCTAATCTCACAAAAAAATTAGACCATCTCTTGCCAGCAGCCTGCCAAGCTTCTAATCATGGCAATCCATGGCCCGAAGCCATTAGAACCTTGAAAAATACATTTCATTTTATTGAAGTTCAGTTTGATTTCCTGAAGGCTTAACCTTTATTTCTTTGGAGTTTCTGAACCCTGCTTATTCCCTTTAAAGACACATTTATAGAAACAGTGAGGATGTGGGTCTCCCAGGCTAAATGGTTTGATTTCATCCATACTATAAATTGATACCAAATGTCTGCATTTAGGATTCATCTCCAGTTCCTTATCCTCTGTAACTCACAGGGACTCTCTCAACGTTCCTGCTGTCCTGGGAAGCTGTCGTAGAGTAAGCCAATTTTTCTAATGAAAGCATAGCATCCCACAGATAGACTCTGATCAGTAATTGTATACAATTATCAGAATGGGGGATGTTGAGTAGGAGAATCAGAATAGCCAATGGAGATATATACAAAGAAGAACATTGTGGAGGGAAAAGGGATGAGAGAAGCAAAGGAATCCTAAGGCAGCATAGAAAAACAGTAGCCCCTGCTTCCTAAAACCACAGCCACGTGAGCAGCAAGGAACTGGCATGCCTGAGACATCTTTCACCCAGGCTAATGCCTTGGCTTATACTTTCAGACTGTTGATTCCAGCAGCGAGTTGAATGAGGACAGAAAGCATCATTCAGCCCGACTGCCTAGTATCTGGACCATGGCATCAGCCTCCCCTTTGCCCCACACCTGGAATTTATGATGATCCTTTCAGAGAAATAGCATGGTCCATTGAAGGGACCTAGAATGGAGCAGACTAGGGCTGGAAGCTCAGCTCAGTGACATCTTTGTCATGCAACCATGGAAAAAGTTATTCAGAATATTTAAACCTTAGTGTCCTGGCTTGTAGAATGACCTTGATCATATGTACATCATAGAGTTAGAACATAGAGAGGGATGGTTGCTGTCAGTCCACTCATTGGTCTCTGATTTGAGGTGGGTCTGTCTGGGTATCCCTTAAGCATGCTTTGGAGAGCCTGGCACACTCGGTTCTGCCTTTCCCTGTTCTCTGAACTCCTAAGAGCGAGGTTTCTAAGCAGCTGATTTGTTTTGAGGTTGGGGATTTTATATATGCTGCAAAGATTATATTTTTCCTCTGCTGGGCTGTTTAGAGCCAAATTTGTAGCCCCCTCCAGCAAGAACCTCACAACATATTAGTCAAAATATTGGCTTCATCAAGTTTTATTGTGTTCCTTTTCCATTTGCTTCAGTTTTCTTACTTAATATTTATTTTGGCTTGATACATTTTACAAATAATTAAAAGCTGATTTTTGAAACAAGATGGGGTATAAATGAATGCAGTAATTACCCAACTTGACTTAGAGTTTTTGAAGACATTTTACAGAGAAAAACATGTTCTTCTGTTTAAATAGAAGCTAATAATGTCAGAGGTTAAAGGTTCTTTTTTTTTTTTTTTTTTTTAATGCTCCCTGAATGATTATAGCTTCCTTGATAATGCAACTGTTTAGTGAAGGAGACATGCCCTTGATTCGTCTGGGGAGAATATGAATTTCAGTTAACATTTATTAAATGTGGTTTCCATGAGAGGCTGTTGGCCCCGGATGTTTAAGTGGAGCCAAGTTTCATAACCATCTTGCCCTCTAATCTCCAGGGAAGAAGCTTCCCTTTCTTTCCCACCACCAAACATACACACACACACACACACACACACACACACACACACACAGCCAGTATATTTCCATTCCAGATAAATACCTTGTGTGGAAACCTTCTGACTTGATTTCTTAAGTGGGGAAAGAATGACTGACTTTTCTGATCTTAGAAAAATTAATTAGTGTAAAAGATACAAGGCTGGCTGAGTTTCAGCCCTCGTGAACTGAAATTTTTACAGTATAATGAATGGCCAGTTCTTGCTGGGGGCTCACTCTAGGGCAAATCAATGGGACAGGCCACAAGAGAGCATGAATATATAAAAATTAATTCAGGTTCAACCACATTACACTAGGATTTTATAAGAAAGGCTGTATATTAATCAGGAGACTTATTAAACGGTATGTCTGTTATGCCAACTCCATTTAATGAAAAATTAATTATAAACAGGTTTGTCTGTCATCCTAAGAGATGGGTAGATCTCAAAGTCTCTGAAATGCTTTGGACTTAATGTTTGGTATTAGTGGGAAAATCTCAATAGCACAGGATCTCTTTGTCTCCAGTTAATCATGACAAGGATTCTATTTAGAATTTGCAGTATTTCTGAAGACTCTGAGTACTGTCTTAACAATAGTCTTAACAATAGTTACGACAATAGTTGTAACTTGGTAGGAAAAAAAAAACAGGTTTCTCATGGTATGGATTTATAGGTAATAAATGCCAACACTGAGACAGAAAATGAAAAATATTTCTGGTGCTTTTTTCATAAATTGAAACTTAAATCTCTTATGCATAATGAAATTATTTACAGGTACATGTCTCAGACATTTCACACACAACAGTGAAAATGTAAAGTTTCTAACATCATGAGCAATACTGGTGTCACAGCTGTGTAACGCAGGTGTCAGAGAGTAATAGTCATAGGCACTTGTTGTTGACTGGTTTTGTGGGGTGAGGAAGGTGAAACTTAGTCCTGTATCTTTGGTGCCATGGAAGAAGAATTTCTAGAACAAATTATTAATAACTGGTCATGCTCTGTGATGGTGTTTAGCTGTAAAGTGAAAGTAGTCAAGTCATTAGGCCTAATACTGCCCATAGCACCTTGAATTCTAAAAGCATATAAAACTCTCATTTAAATTTGCCGCCTCCTCCTCCTCCTCCTCCTCCTCCTCCTCCTCCTCCTCCTCCTCCTCCTCCTCCTCTTCCTCCTCCTCCTCCTCCTCCTCCTCTTCCTCCTCCTCCTCCTCTTCCTCCTCCTCTTTCTCTTCCTCCTCCTCCTCCTCTTCCTCCTCCTTGAGACAGGATCGCATGTATGTATCCCAGACTAGCTTTGAACTCACTATAGAGCCAGAGATGACCTTGAACTTCTGATCCCCCTGCCCCTACCTCCCAAGTACTAGGATTCTGAACTTAAATTTTTTTATATGTGCACATGCGTGTGTGTGTGTGTGTAAGCGAAAGAGAGACAGAGAGACAGATGGAGAGAAAAAGACTGCTTAGCGTGCACAAAGCCCTGGGTTCAATCGCTAATAAATTCGTGGGACACAGTTGTAATCCCAGTGCCACAGAAGTGGAGGCGAGAGGTTCAGCAGCTCCCGCTCAGCCTCCGCTCCGCTCCGCTGAGGCGAAACTGGGTTACTTGAGACATCTCAAAAAACAACAACAGCAACAGAACAAAACAAAACAAAACAAAACACCAAAAGAACATTAAATGCTGTCATGTCTCAGAATAGACAGATGTCTGCAGTAGCCCACAGTGCCACGGTCTCTTTAACCAAAAAACAAAGAACTATATTAGACGTTGGGGACACAGGCCACAAACCTTGGTTGTTTGGGAGGTGGAAACAATCTTGAAATTAGGAGGAGACTTGAGCATCTGGATGACAGGTAGGATATAGTCAAAACTTTCTTTTGTTTTATGGATCATTCTGGTTGGGGTTTTGAGACAGTCTTGTACTGTAACTCAGGCTGGCCTGAGAGTCATGATCCTCTTTTCTCAGCCTCTTAAGTAGTGGGATTACAGGCGTGAACCACTGTACCCAATTCAAAACTTCCACAGCCACAACATCTTAGGAGCCGATGCCTTTTGATGTATGTCATCTTGTCCTAGGAGGATGTCAGAAGCCCAGAACGTTCTCATGCCCATGAGGCACTCACTGAGGATCTGCCTTCTGTGTATAGAACTACGTGTCCATAGCACAGACAGGACTGAGTCAGTTTCTTAACTCCACAGCCTTGTAAGTCATAACGCTGCCTTCCAGTTTTTAATCTGGTTGTTCTCAGAGCGCTGGGAAAGGCACCTTACATACTCTTCCTAATTATTTACTCTATCTCACAGATTGGTAAAGTAAGGCACAGAAGTTAACCACACTGTTGCCTTGTGGGAGCATCTTCATGTACTCACTCGCTCGCCCTATTCTCTCATTAGCCAGTTCCTTTCTGAGTTCAGTACATCTTGGAAAGACCTTTTAGAGATGCTGATGTGTATGGTTGATAGTGCCTTGATTAGAGATTAGATGTTTAGAAGTGATCAGTTAGGAGATATTAAATGGTATTTGCTTGGGTGACTCATTTTCTACCCTGGGGAGGTGTGTGAGGAAGCACAAAGAAGAGACAGTTGGAAGGAGCCACCTGTCCCCTTTACTGACTGAAAAGCTGTGTGGCTTCTGTAAGGGAGATCAATCGCCTGCAGGGGGGCAGAAACTGGGCATGGCAAAAGATGGCCATTTCCCACAAGCAGGCCACTCCTAAGACTTGTGTTTAAAAACCAGTGTGGGGCCTACCAGACCTGTGGATGTTTTTTCCTGTTAAGGAGAATATACCTGAGCCTCTGGTGCCTGAGTTGGCCCAGACTCTGGTATAATAGGCAGGTCTCCAGGTCAGCTCTGGGTGAATGAAAGGCTGTGCTTTGCTCTGTAGAAACTTCAGGTTTTGCAGGATAGTGAACTGCCTGCAGTGCATGCACAGTGGGTCACCTTTTGAACTTCCACAGCACCTGCTTATTTCGGTTGAGGTTGTTTATAAACCAGCCCACAGAACTTGCAAGTGTGTCGTAGTTCTGGACTCCGCCCTATCATTTTCCCTGCCCCACAGGACCACGCGGCATCTAGGAATCTGATTTTAATCAGGCATTGTCTCTCAATCTTGCACACATTTACTCAGTGTTGGGAGGGGGGAAAATCTGCCCAGTGTTATTAAGACATCTCTTCTATTTCAACCACAGAAAAAGAGAGAGATTACTGTAGTTCTCTTGGGCACAAGCCTCACTGCCTTTCAAAATATTCTCTTTTCTACCATTTCTCAATGCCTAGCTGTTCCTCTTTACAAAAGTAAATGCACATTTGGCTACTGTATTTTATAATAAGCTGTGGCCTTTCTTTAGTTTTTGTTTTATTTTGTTTCTTTTGCCTTTTATTAGAGTCTACTTAGTTCAACTTCTTTTTAAACATTGTAGTACATTTATTTATTTATTTATTTATTTATTTATTTATTACGTGTGTGGTGTGCATGCTGTAGTACACATATGGACTCAGAAGATAACTCACAGAACTCAGTTTCATCCACATGTGGGTCCCAGGAATTGAACTCAAGTCCTCAGGCTTCTTGGCAAATGCCTTTACCTGCTGAGTCATATCACTGGTCCTGGTTCAGCTTCTTTTATAAAGTTAACATATAATTGACAGTTTTCATTTCCTTATTGAACACATCCCATCTGTCTTCTGCTGTTCCATAGCCAAGCTGCTTTGAGCTTAGAAAGATTTAAGTAGAAACCAGGCCAGCGGTCACTTCCCTGTTCCTCCAGATCTTAGTCTGCAGCTAGACTTGACTTACTGGTCAGGCTACTCGTGCAGTGTTACCTTTGAACTGCTTGGGGCACGTTTTCCAACTTTTGCTGAGATTATCTTTATTTCTCTCTGCTTTGTCAGTGGAAGGAGGCCAAACAGAAGGAATGTTTGATTCCCTGCTAAGAGTTGGGAGGCTCTGAGCTCAGAACACGCAGTTCTGGAAGCATAAGGAATCTAAATTTTGCTGTGTTTTGTGTAGAGGGTGCAGGTGACTTCATGAGGTTCTGACTTACTGAGAGCCCCTCTCTTTTGCCCAGGCTGGCACTCTAGGCAGCGCTATACCTCATTTGCTTCTGCACCAAATGTTCTACTGCACTGTGGGAAAATCTTCCCCAAAGCCCACATTGGCAAAGAAATATGAGAAACAGTTGTAATACATGTCTAGAAATTTGAATATTATATTTCTGAGTTTACGTTAATAAATAAGGTGTTGACGAGATTTGACTTTTACTTCAAACTGTAGAATACTTATGAACTGTGTTTGAAAACCCTGGGTTTTTCTCATTAATATGCTGTTTATGTTTCCTGGGTATATTCTTCTGTGTCATTAATCCTCCTTTGAGATTTTACCTCTGGTGGTAAAATTTGGGGAGGGCAAGGTAGGGAGGGGTTCAGGCTGTCTTTGTGTGCCTGTTTTCCTAGGAGTTTCAGCACACAGTCCCTGAGGAATTATCTGGGGTTTATAGATCAGAAGGTAACAGTTGCTCCATTGAGTTTTCAAAGGCTCGGAGCCCTGTAGGCAGAACCCCATTAGACTGTGCCCGTAAAGGAACCAGCAGCTTCTCATTGGTACTTGTTAAAGATTACTAGCCTTGAGAGTCCTAAATTTCAAAAAGTCATCAAAGTTAAGAAAAGCAAAAGCAGAGTGGCAACAATGGCCTGGTGACTGTGTCAACAATGGCCTGGTGACTGTGTCAACAATGGCCTGGTGACTGTGGCAACAATGGCCTGGTGACTGTGGCAACAATGGCTGGTGACTGTGGCAACAATGGCCTGGTGACTGTGGCAACAATGGCCTGGTGACTGTGGCAACAATGGCTGCTGACTCTGGCAACAATGGCTGCTGACTCTGGCAACAGTGGCTGCTGACTCTGGCAACAATGGCTGCTGGCTCTGGCAACAATGGCTGCTGACTCTGGCAACAATGGCTGCTGACTGTGGCAACAGTGGCTGCTGACTCTGGCAACAATGGCTGCTGGCTGTGGCAACAGTGGCTGCTGACTCTGGCAACAATGGCTGCTGGCTGTGGCAACAGTGGCTGCTGACTGTGGCTTGCTGTTGTTTGGCTCTAGGGAGACCAAGCATCAAAGGACATTTTCTGGCAAGGAATGGTCTGAAACAGAGTGCAGCCAAATTGTTGTGTACTGTGTTTATGTTTCAGGTTACAAAAACAATCCCAAATTAATTGTACCCAGCAGTGTGACATTGTAGCAGCTCGGTGTCTCAACCCCTGTTCAGATCTGCACTTCAGATGTGTTACCAACTCTAAGATTCCCACAACCCTTTCATGCTTCCCCTTCCTCCCATGGCTGGTTATTTACCTGTTTGCTGAAAAGGATGCTGTGGCTTTGAGATGAATTTTTAAGGACAGTTCTCATCTGCGTAGCCTGCTGGTTCTGCTCTATGTGGATTCCAGTAAAATCGTGTTCTATGCATTTCTGGTTATTTTTCTCTTATATCTTCCATATAAGATGTAAATAAATATCGTGTGTCCCCGCCTGACTTTTTTTCTGTACTAGACGATGAATCCTCCTCTTCCCCCACCCCCTCTCCTGGCTGCCACTGTCCTCGCCTCCACACCGTCAGGCACTACTGCTGCTGCTGTTGCTGCTGCTGCTGCTGCTGCTGCTGCTGCTGCTACTGGAGTGGGACCCAGGCCTATGGCGGGATCTACTGACCAGATTGCACATTTACGGCCTCAGACTCGCCCCAGTGTGTGAGTGAGCGTGTCTTTTATTACTATTTAAGCCTCCATTTCAAACTAAACCCAAACAACAGAGATAAAGAAACACATTTCTGATAGGAGCTAGTGGACTACCTGGTGCTCGCCAAGTGTTTTGTATTCTAGAAGCTTCTACCTGGTCATGTGCATAATGGGAAAGGCACTTAAACAAAATGAGCTACACATGAGCTTGCTAGATGGCTGTCCTGCTGAGTAAAGGCCTTTGATGGTTCAGGGACATGTACTTGTTCACTTCTTTATAACATTGTCTGTGCAGGGAACTTTGCTTCTTTTCTTTGTACAGCTCTGGGATGAGATTTTTGTTGTCATTTGTATTCCTTGCAGCAGGCTCTTAGAGAACAGGAAGGTATTCCACACATATCAGATCTGGTTGCCTTACACATATAAAAAGCTGTAAATCCCCAGCAATAAATATCCAGAAAGGTGCAGTTGTCCTGCGGAGTTTGCTCATGACAGAACACACCATAGCTCCTGCTTTGTGTGACTCTGCATCTGATCAGTTCAGAGCACTGGCAAGATTTATAGTCAATGTCGCCTGGTTGGTTCCTGTGGGGGGACAGGCACAACCACCTTGCATTGGGGAGTTGCTTTGTGCTCTCTATGACCTAGACTTTTTTTTCCCCATGACTTTTCCAAATCCAATCTGCTTCCTGGCTGAGCTTACAAAAAGCAGGTGTAGCCTAAGCCTCCAGGCTCAGTGTGTGTAGAAGGCAGCATATTGTGTTTCCCAATGGGATCTATGCCATGTGTCCTCAGTTGGGACTCTTTCCCAAGTCTAACAAGTACCATTTGAAGAGCTCAATTTTCTCAGTGCGCTCCTAACCCGTCGCACCCACGTAGGCACTCCTGGAAACTGCATTAATTCTTTTACACCACCTGAATGCCATTTGGTGAGATAATCACTTGCACAGGTTCTTAATCAGGAAGTCTCTGCCTGCACTAGAAGTGTAGACAGCAAACCCCATTTCCATGGAGATGTGCCAGTACTACTTACAGGTTAAAAGGTTTTACGTTCTGGTTACCTAATATAAAATACTCAAGACTTTGTTCCCAGCAAGAGTTTTGAGATTTGGGGGTTTATCTGTTAGTCTGAGGCATTTCTCTCTTGCAGGTGTGTCGCTATATACCCATACACTCCCCGGAAAGACGACGAGCTAGAGCTGAGGAAGGGGGAGATGTTTTTGGTCTTTGAGCGTTGCCAGGACGGCTGGTTCAAAGGGACATCGATGCACACCAGCAAGATTGGGGTTTTCCCTGGCAATTATGTGGCACCAGTCACAAGGTATGAACAACTGGTTTACTAAGTCCTAAATAGAAGAGCTTTGTTCACTTCCAGGGTTTTCAGTCTATTTGGATCCCCATTCACATTGCAATTACCTGTTATAAAATCCATATCTCTGTCTGCTAAAATTCCTTTTAATTCTAAGATTCTTAGCTTACTTTTCATGTGGATATGTGTGGAAATTATAGGTTTCTACCAATAACTGTACTCGGGTATAAGCCATTTGCTCTAATTTATAGGTGAGAAGACTCAACTATTCCATTTTCAGTATTTTTCTATGAAAAAAAGGCATATTTTAAGTGAACGAAAGCTGTATTGTTAATGCTTACATGTTTATATAATGCCTGTTGTATACCAGTCAGGTATATTTGAAAGCATATTTATTAATCCTTAGTCTTTAACTCACTGATGCAGTTACTGTTATTTCCATTTAACAGATGGGAAAATTGAGGCACAGAGAGACTAACTTGTCTGAGATCACATAGTGAAGAAGTGTGCAAACCCAGCTAGGCTTGCATAATTCATTAATTTGATGATTATCTTTGAATTCTGACAATCTTTGTAATATAGTCAGAAATAAAAACTCCTTAAATGTCATAAATCAATTTTAAATGAAGACAGTTGTGCTTCCCCAAGGGTCATTTGACAATATAGGACATATTTTTGATTTTCACAGTTGATGGTATGAGGTGCTGCTTCCATTTAGTGATGGAGACAAAAGATTTGGCTAAATCCTGTAGTATGCAAATAGACCTTCCTACCACCCCTGGATAGGCCCCTTTCTAGCTTTCTATTGTGACAAAATACTCTGGCCAAAGCCATTTAGGGAAGGAAAAGTTTATTTTAGCTTACAACTCCAGGTCACAGTCCATCACTGGGAGAACTCAAGACAGAAACTTGAAGCGGACTGTTTGCTATTCTACACAACATTTCCTCCAACCAGGAAACTCACATCCAGAGAGGTCTGGCAGGAACCATGGTGGATACTGCTTGTGATTCAGGCTTATAGACAGGTTTGTGCTTAGCTGACTTCGTACAGTTCAGGACTACCTGCCTAGAGAGCGGTGCTGCCCTCAGTGGGCTGGCATCAGTTAGCCAGTATCCTTCTGATGTGTCCACCGGCCAGTCTCATCCACAGCAAATTCTTCAATTTAGGCTTTCCTCTCAAATAAATCTAGGCTGTGTCAAATTGACAGTTAAAGCTAACTAGGGCACCCCCCCCAAGAGGTACAGTCTGGCCCAAGATATCACCAAGGCTCAGAAACCCACGTACGTGTGTGTATGTGGTGTGTATGCACATGCTTTTGCGTGTGTGTTTACATATTGCATGCTATACAGCAAGCAGGAAGGTTTCTAAATATATTTCTTAACTCATAGTTTTATACAATATATATTAAATTCTTGTTTAATTTACGGATAGCATACTTTCTGGTCATTGACCAAAGTCGTCTGGAAAACTAAAAGATATCAACACTGAAATATCCCTCATTTTTGACCACCGTCTCTTGATAAGCAATCCAGGTCTCAGTGTGTTAAGTCATTCCTACAACCTCCTGATTTTAAATAAATGGCTTAATGAACTGACATGTTTGTCAGCTGTTGCCCTTGATTTATAGGTTGGCCAGCAGCCTAATCAAATAAAAATCACTGTTGTTGCAGATGGTGACAGAATGTTAGCTTTAATTTGACTTGCAAATTTTTAAATCAATATAAATCTTCTTTTCTGTACATGTTAATATATACATTGAGGACCTGACACATCCAGAAAATGGCAACCTCTGTGGCACAAAAATATATGTAATAAATAAGAGATATACAAAAAGCAATAATAAAAATGAAATGAATGAATGATAACATTTTTACAATACTCAAAAACCAGTTATTAAAAGTTTCTTCACATTTAACTGTGAAGAAATGCTTGCATACAGCAAATGCTCTGTTATTCATCATGGTGAAAGGGCAATTGTTAATAAAGTATTCTACTCAGTAGAAAATTGCTGTTCACTGAATTGACATTTAAATGGATTGAGAATATTCAAAAAACATACATTACATAAATTACTCTATACTTAATTGAATTCAACTAGTGAGTAAACGTTAAGAACTAAGTATACCTCTGTAGCTAAGCAAATGCTGGAGGATAAAAGGGGAAAAAAAATGTACACTGGCCTGGCTTTAAAAGAACTTTCACTGAATCATCAGTGTTTAATTTGGTAGTGTATGTCTGGAGCGAAACAGTGTTTGCTAGACATGACTGAGCCATTGCACACATTATATCATAGTGGCTGTGACTACATGCACAAGGTCTAAACAAGATCCAACCAACCAAAACCAAGCATGGAGGGGGCGGGTTATGGAGTCCCAGCTCTAGCTGAGAAGCTATTGGCAGTTGATGGCTGCTGGGGAAGGGGAGTTGGTTTTCTTCAGGGATGTGGCTCCTGGGAAACTACCCATGCTCTAGCAGACAGTCCCACACCCAGGCCCATTCACAGTACTCAGTGGGTGAGAGAGATAGGTTGGGAGGGATAGGGGAGAAATTGGAGGGGAGAGAATTGAGGATGGACTTGATTAAAACATATTATAGGAATGCATGAAATTCTCAAATAATTAAAATAAATAAGAGAAAATAAAAATACATCATATTTGGTAATTAATAGCCAAACTATAAACACTGTAGAATAGAAAGATGGAATGAAGGAAGCAGTCTGCACAGCACAGTTGAGACATAAGGCTTCAACTTGAACCTTAGGCCAGGCTTCCTGAAATGATTGGCTCTGTGCTGCATCTTGAAACTTAAATGACATTGAGATAGACAAGAAGAATAGCTGACAAGGCCATTCCAGTTGCGTGTGCATAGTGTACACACACACATCAGTGTGCACCCAGCCTCCTGTAAGAGGCAAGTTGAGAAAGTCGGAAAGCAAATACAAAGTGATGGAGCTGTGGTATTGGAGACGAGCTTGCTCCAGGGCGAAGTGGGAGAATCCAGGGCTTTACGAGTCATGGAGGAGTGGCCATGAAATGAGAAGTTGAACATAGCAACTGTGTATTCTCGGGCAGAGCATGGGATATGGTTTGGTGGTTCAGAAAGATTTCAGTACCTTTCTCTCCCTCAGTGCCAGGCCATTGTTGCTTTGAATCTACTGTTCTTAAAAATAATTCCACTCAGGCTGGAGAGATGGCCTAGTGGTTAAGAGCACCGACTGCTCTTGCAGAGGACCCAGGTTCGATCCCCAGCACCCACATGGCGGGTGAGAACCGTCTGTAACTCCAATTCCAGGAGAACTCCAGTTCCAGGGGAATCCGATACCCTCTTCTGACCTCCATGGCATTGCACGACATGGGTGCACAAACCTACATGCAGACAGTACATTCATACACATATAAAAATAAATAAAATTTGCCGGGCGTGGTGGCACACGCCTTTAATCCTAGCACTCGGGAGGCAGAGTCAGGCGGATCTTTGTGAGTTCAAGGCCAGCCTGGTCTACAGAGTTAGTTCCAGGACAGCTGGGGCTACAAGGAGACCCTGTCTCAAAAAGACCAAAAAATAAAAATTAAAAAAATAAATAAATAAAATTTAAAAACAATTAAAAAAATAATTCCACTCAAATAATAACAATAATAATAATAATTCCATTCATTTTTTTAAAACTGATCTGTCTTTAAAGCAGCTCTGAATCATTTTTCTTGCATTAATGGCCCACTTTCCTGATGGATTGATCGGGTTTTCCATCTGCTTATGTCCTGCCAGGGCGGTAACAAATGCTTCCCAAGCTAAAGTCCCTATGTCTACTGCGGGTCAGGCAAGTCGGGGAGTGACCATGGTCAGTCCTTCTACTGCAGGAGGGCCTCCCCAGAAGCTCCAAGGAAACGGCGTGGCCGGGAATCCCGGCGTTATTCCCACGGCTGTGGTGTCAGCGGCTCACATCCAGACAAGTCCTCAGGCAAAGGTCCTGCTGCACATGACCGGACAGATGACAGTCAACCAGGCCCGCAATGCCGTGAGGACAGGTAAGACTGGAACAATGGAGGGCTTACATGACTGTTAGGTCATTTATGGCAGTGCTGCAAAGGAAGTCTGATGTTAAAATAATGAGTGGCATTCGGAAACAGAACCAGACACAACATAGTCACTAGTGCTGTGTTGGTCAGTTTTTCATCACTGAGAGAAATACCTTAAAAGGAGGAAAAGCTTACTTGGGCTCATAGTCCCTGGGCCTATTACCACAACCTGTTCTCTGTTTGCTTCTCTGTTTCTATAATAAAAACACCGACCAAAACCAACGTGGGGAGGAAAGGCTTTATTTTCGCTTACAAGTTGCAGTCCATCCTTAAGGGAACTGTGGTAGAGATCTCAGAGGAACACTGCTTACTGGCTTGCTTAGTTACTTTTCTTAGGCAGCCCAAGCCTACCTGTCCAGGCATGGGAACACCCCCACAGTGGGCTGGGCTGTCCTACATCAATTAGCAGTCAAGAAAATACCCCACAGACATGCCCATAGGCCAGTCCTATCGGAGAAATTCCTCATTTCCCAGGTCACTCTAGTTTGTGTCCACTCGACAAGAGCTAACCAGCACAAGGTCTATAGTGAAGAAGAGCATCGTGGCAGAATGGGTGTGGGAGAACAGAGAGGCAGATTTCCTGCTGGGGAGGAAGCAGTGAAGGAAGGGACCAGAGCAAGGTGCAGAACTCAGTCAGGTACATGTTCCTGGTAACCCACTTCCTCTAAGCAGGCCCCGCCTCTTTAGCCCATCGATGGAGTCTTCCTGAGCCCATTGCCTCTCAGTCCCACCATCACCTGGGACCAAGCCTTCAACATAGGAGCTTTTCAAGGCACAGTTCCTGTCTGTACTGTAACAGACACTTTCTATCTGTCTGGGCTAAGCCTGCCCTGCATGGTTGTTCAAAACTGATAGATCTAAAATCTGGAGAAAAAATTAATTGGGCTAATCCTAAGAATGTTGGTATTGTGGTACTTGAAAATGTCTTCTATAGTCAAGATTCTGGTCTCAAATAGTGTCCTTTGCTGTGTGACTGCTGTATGACTTTTGATGAACTTGGTTGCACATCTATTTTAGATCCAGTGGGAACTTAAATACCTCTCCTAGTTCTATGCATTGAAAACTTACCATGGTAGAGGAAAGGAAATACATGTGAATTCTTTTTTTTTAACAAGTTTTATTGAATATGTTTTTAAATCAAATAACATTAAAACTATATACACATAGTTGTCATTTATGCTAGTTATGACTTCTAAAGTTTCCTTAAACATTATATTATCAAATATCAGACTATATTGTTCCTTGAAGAATTACAGAGGTAAGTTCTGAGGTCTCCGGTCACAAAATCTTCATCAATCAATCAGTCACTATGTAATTTTGTTACCATTTTCTTTTTGGTGAAAACATTTAAAGTCAACCCTCTTAGAATGAGTCAAGCAAACTACAAAATTATTTGTTATGGCTACCATGTTGTAGATTAGATTGTCAAGGTTTACTCATTTTATGCAGCAAAAATTTTTTAGCTTTTATCAATAATTTCTCATTTCCTGCTTGTATATATAAAGCCATCCCCATATAACCTTGCTTTATGTATGTTTTGTTATAAAAATACATGTGAATTCTGTCAGGAAGAATAACAAGAAGAAAAGTGGCTAGTAAGAAAAGTAAATAGGGGCCAGAGAGATGATTCAGTGCTTAAGAGCACTAGCTGCTCCTGCAGAGGGCCTGGGTTCCATTCCCAGAACTTATATGGCCACTAAACAACTGTCTGTAACTTCAGTTCCAGGGAGATCTTCTGGCCTCTATGGGCATTGCATCAGAAACTGGCTCAATGCCTCTAATGCTATGGAAAGGCATTCTCTGTACTAAAGGGCCTTGAGGTTGGTTAATAGCTGATCTCCTAGGTCCTTGTCAGACTCACCTGTTGATCTAGCTAAGACTTAAACTACCCTTCATCCCTCTTTAAATGACAGTTGTGATCTGGTGAGGGGTTTGACTCACGTGCTGCTGAGCAGTATTTATTAGGCTATTGACTCTTGCTGTGTTTCCTCCTGTCATCTGCCAGTTGCAGCACACAACCAAGAACGCCCCACAGCAGCAGTGACACCCATCCAAGTGCAGAATGCCGCCTGCCTGGGACCTGCGTCTGTGGGTCTACCCCATCACTCACTGGCCTCCCAACCTCTGCCTCCAATGGCAGGCTCTGCTGCCCACGTTGCTGCTGTCAGTATCAGTCGAACCAATGTCCCCCTGGCTTGCCCTGGAGCTGTGTCGTTGACCTCCCCAAACATGACTGCTGCCACTCTGGAGACTGAGCCTGGTGGCCGGACAGTGACCATCCTCCCTGGACTCCCCACATCTCCTGACAATGCTGCATCAGCTTGTGGGAACAGTTCAGCAATCAAACCAGACAAGGACATCAAAGTAAGACTCGCTGTTTCTCTGCTTCTATTGTGTCTGAGAGTTTCTAGTTAATGAAAGGGCTCATTGTTCTCTGGTCCTTCATGTGCTTGCTGTGGGCAAGGCCAGGTGCCAGGTGCCAGGAATACAAGGGTGAGGAAGCCTGGCCACTACTCTGACCTCATATCTAGATCTTTGTATTTAAATGCTCACCAGTTGCCAAGCCCCCAGTGGATGTTAGGGAGAACACGGTGAATAAGAATTAGCCTCTGCTTGTGACTGACTGCCTCACGAAGGAACTTCCTTTCCTTCCGTTGCTCATTCTTTTATCATTTTGCTATTCACAGATTTTCCTGTCTGGTTGGTCTTGCTTGTTGATGGTTGTTAAAAAAAATTTATTTTAGCTGATACATACCTTCAGTCCCTGCACTCAGGAGGCAGAGGCAGATGGATATCTGTGAAATTGAGACCAACCTGGTCTACATAGTTCTTTCAAAATACTAACAAAACTGGACAGAGTTCCAGGCCAGCTGGGGCTAAAGGGAGACCCTGACTCAAAAATAAAATGAAAGTACTTTTAACATATGAGGGTTTTGAAACTATCCATCAAAAATATTATTTACAGATTTATCTATAGTACGTCCAGCCGTCATGATCTGGATTTATTGAGAGATAGGACTTGAAATGGGGGTGGGGGTATCTCTCATTCAGAGCTCACAGAGCTCAGTTTCAAATAAATACAATAGAAAGCTGTTTTGAAAGATTAATCTCTGGTTAGACTTAGAGACAGGTGTTGAAGGGAAGAGAAATTGCCAGTGACTAAGTGTGAATAAGGTCTGGGTAGTTGTCCCACAGTCTTGACTTCTTTCTCAGTATTTTCTGCCTTTCCCTCAAAGTTCTGGACCAGCTCTGGTAAACTTTCAGATGGTCACAAACTCTTAGCTCCCAGGCTCAAGATGAAATGGCAAGGGCAGCCTATAAATAGGAGTTTATAAGGAAACAAACTTTGCCACCTACTAAAAAGTTAATATTTAGTTAACTTTTAAAGAGAGTTTTTTTTAAAGATTGGTATCTGTTTTTTGTTTATAATTAACTATATTAAACTTGTACCTTAAGTTGACCTGTCCAACTTTGTTAGTATTAAAAGAATTTTTTTTTTTTTTATGTTTTAAGGCTTGGGTACAATGTCCCTGGTCACTCAGCCCTTTCCCTGTCAGCACTTGGATTAATAGACGTCATAGAAAGATACCTGTGGGAAAAAGAATCATGGTGATTCCTCCTGGTCTCAGGAACGTTCCTTACTGGAAAAAGGACTTTGCAGATGGGATTAAGTTTAAAGTTCTGAGATGAGGCATTATCCTGATGGGTGGGCCCAGTGTTAAGTGTGGGGCATCTTCCTGAAGGGAGGCAGGAAGGTTAGGGTACTTGAGACAGAGCTATGGTGAAACACAGGTAGAATGATATGAGAAAGGGCTGTAGGAAGCCTCAGGAAGCTGGAAGAGACCGAAGGCTCTTCCCCAGTGTCCGTGTGGCCCTGCAGCATCTTGATTTTAGAATCTGATACTTTTTCCCACAAAGTTTGCAGTAATTTATTTCAGTGGCCACTAGTATATAACCTTATGTATCATTCCCTTGACTACCCATCCATGACAAATGGCCACTAGTGTCCACTTGGACCAGTGACTACAAGTACCATGTCTCCAAGTGATTTCCTTCCCATCTTCTGTCCTTTTTAGACAAAAAGATTTAAAGATTTATTTATAATTTTTAATTATGCGTGTGTGTATGTGTGTGTGTGTGTGTGTGTGTGTGTGTGTGCACATGCACTCACATGAATGTAAGGGCTCAGAAGACCAGAGGCATCAGATCCCCTGAGAGCTGGAATTACACAGGTGATTGTTAAGTTGTCTGACATGGGGACTAAGCTGAACTTGGGTCTTCTGAAAGCATACTTGTGCTCTTAGGGCTGTGGAGGTAGCTGAGCAGTTAAGAACACAAAAACTGGCTGTTTTTGCAGAAGACCTGGGTTTGAGGCCCAGCACCCACATGGTGGATCCCCAGTTCCAGGGGGTCCAATACCCTCTTCATCCTGTATGGGCACTGCATGACACTGGTGGGCTTACAGACATCCAGGCATTGCAGGCAAAATGCTCATTCCCATAAAAAAAAAATAATTAAAAAAAGAGTAGTGTGTTCACTTAACCAATGAGCCATTTCTCCAGCCCTTCAGTCACTTCTCCCTCAACACCCTTCCTCAGTTGAGGACCGAACCATGGCCTTGGGCTTGGTAGACAAATGCTGTACCACTGAGCTAAGTCTCCTAACCCCTTCTGTCCATTCTTTTTTTTCCATTTTTGGTGTTTTTATTAGCATATTTTGGTTATACATAATAATCAGCTTCATTATGGCCTTTTCATACATGTATATAAAGTATTTGGGTCATATTCACTCCATTACCCTCTCTTACCCTCCTTCCACTGATCCTTTTCCTCTTCTCAGCTAGTGTCTCTTCTAATTTCACATAATTTGTGTGCGACCCAGAAAGTTCTATTAGGGTTGCTTACAGGAGCATAAGCACCTTTGGGCTAAATGCGGAAGAAACCCAAATAAGGGCATATTTTGAGCCACAGAAAACTCCGAACAGTGAGAAGGGACCTGGGTCCAGGAAGGTCCAAGGTCAGAGAAAAGAACTAAAGTCTGGAGCGAAAACCACATGGGGTGTATCAGCCATCTGTCAACCCTGCATTTAGCTACTTGAGGGCTCCAGGAAGCAAGCCTTAGAGCAGGAATCCATACACTCAGCAACCAGTCACTAGGCCTGGCTTGCTTCAGAGGGGTCTTTGGTTGTTCCAGGGTGTGATTCCTGGCGCATTCCTGTGCTGGGTCTAGATAAGTTGAAGGTGGTTCCCACTTGTAGCTGTAGCCTCCAGGTCTAAGCCCTGGGTGGCCCTGGCCCAGATCCGCAGCCACCAGGACTGTCCCAGTGTTGGGAGGGACAGAGTGCTACAGCCTTTTTCTTTTTTCTTTTTTTTTAAATATTTTTATTTTATTTTATTTATTTATTTTTATGTGTATGAATGTACTGTGTGTATGTAGGTTTGTGCACCCATGTGGTGCAATGCCACAAAGGTTAGAAGAGGGGTGTTGGATTCCCCTGGAACTGGAGTTAAAGACAGTTCTCAGCCACCATGTGGGTGCTGGGATTGAACCCAGGTCCTCTGCAAGAGCAGTTGGCGCTGTTAACCACTTAGGTCATCTCTCCAGCCCACTACAGCCTTTTTCTTAGAGTTCCAAGCCGGGTGTGCAGTGAAGATCTGGTCTGCGTTTCTCTAGTACAGCTGGCCTGGTGGAATTTGGCAGCGTGGGCTCAGATGTGGAACTTGGGCTGGAAGGGGTTGGACCACACCTGCACAGACTGCTGTGGTCTCTCCTGGCATCCCTCCCAATTCTGGCATCTGCCCAGCATTGTCAGACCTGCCCTTCTGGTGACCACACACCCAAGAGAGGCGTGAGGAAGAGCAGAGCCCCAGGCTGGCCTTCCCCGTGGCCAGCCACACATGACAGGGTGCCCGGGGCCCCAGAGCTTGAGTCACCTGCACCCCGCTCGGCCCCGGAGCCCCACACCCTTCTGTCCATTCTTAACTCAGCAGAAATTATCAAGCATGCATCTGTCGCCCTGTGCCTTCCCGTCATTTTAAGAGCCTTTTAGAAATTACTGTTTTACATGATACTGAGATAGCTGCAGGATTGTTTCCTTGTGTCATTTTTTGAAGATGGTACTCTCTAATAAGTGCTCATCTATTCCTCATGGTACAGATTTCAAATTTCCCTTCTTAAATCCACTGCAGACACCTCTGCTTGATATTAATTCACAGTAATTCTGTGATTATCATAACTTCATAACTGTAAATCCTCAGGACTGGGGTTCACTTGGCCCCATTTCATCATTTTGTCAGGGGCCACAGTGAAATCCAATAGTTGCCCCATCATTTTTGCTGTTATTTATTGAGAGTAAATGTCTTCTGGATGAGCCTCCTTCTTAGAGTCTCATTTCCTTGTAAACCTTCCATTTAATACCATTTTACAATTTCCCAGATGGTCTACAAAGAGCAGCAGTAAAGGCCCATAAGGAAAACTCCTGGTCAAGACTGCAAGTCCCCATGAGGTTGCCTTGAGGTTCCTAGGGTCTGCCCATCTTTCTGAGCCCTGGCTCTGAAAAGTGCAAGTTGTCCTTTTTTCTTTTTTCTGTTTCTTTTGGATGCTGGCCACAATGTTAAGTCTGATTTTTCACATACTTTGGGATTCTTTACTGTTTGTCCAAATCTCCCCTCCTCACCATGTGGCTACCTGCTGTCACATGGAGACCTCTGTGCTGGTACCTCAAAGAGCATGCTTTTTTCTTCTCAACTGTAACAAAATTGTCCTTGAGCTTCTGTTTGAGTCAGTTCATAAATTCTTTTATTGGTGAAACTAAGAACCCCAAGAGATGGTGTCATTTGGCGACCATGAAGGGACCACCCAAAATTTGTTAACACCTGTTGTCTTCTTTTGAAAATTGGAACAGCACATACTCCTCTTTTTGCCTATTGAATTGACCCTGATTTAAGATTGACCCAAATCACTCTGAAATTATTTATTTGCACTATTAGTTTGAGAATGTTCTCTGTGCACTTAGGGGTGTTCATTCTATCTGTAAATCCTAGTTTCCTCACCTATTTCTCCCATTTCCAGGTTTGTTCTTCTGCGATATGCAAATTAACCTTCCCTTTCTTCTTCCCATCTGAGAAGTGCTCTACACCCCAGACAGCGGACGTTTCTGTCTTGTTCTTTTTGTTTCAAACATAACTTTAAAGTAGCACTTGCTTTCTTTTTCTTTGTCTTTTTCCTTTTGTCTTTAGAATTTTAGCAAGTTTAAGCCCATTCTGATCTTTACCCTTCCTGCACTGCCAAGGGGCTGCTATGTTCTTTGTGACAGACCCTCCTCTTGATCTTTTCCCTACATGTTCTTTAAAATTTTGAGCCCATTAGGCCGCACCCTGGGGGCTCACACCAGCTCCTTTGACAGCCTCTACATTTTCATCTGCAGGGATCATTTGCCATTATATGAGTAGAATTTCATTTTGAGAGTCCTCCATTCCTCTTGAAACATTTTCCCTTTTGAGTTTCATGTCATGCATATGTTTTCTTTGAACTTTTAAGATCAGTGCTTTTAAACTTGATCACCAGCTTCTTTGGGGAGGTGGGTGCTTTCTTCCAAGTTCTCAGGTTTCTGCTTCTCCAGCTCCTGTCTGGTCCCCACCACCACCACTACACTACCACAAGTTGATTAGAATTACATTGCAAATTGCAATTAGCTCATTTTTTGTGACTTAAACTATCAGCAAGTCAAGGAAAACTGTATGGGAGATTGTGGTTTTAGTTGAGACCTCCACCAGCAGACCTCTAGGTATCTAACAACTCAGCGATCTTCACTGGTGTCTTTGTCTTGCACCATCCACAAGGCAGTGAGTGCGTGGGTGTCCCCACATGATAGTATTCTCCTCGTCCCCAGATGCTGCAATGGGCGGCGCTCCACAGCACGTAGAATGTTTGGATGTCCTTACATGGCTCATAGCATTCTCCCAACAGCCATTCCTTTGACTAATATTTTATTTGGAAGTGCTCACTCACAGAATCTCATAGAGAACAAGAAACCAACTTTGGTATATGGACTTCATTTGACAATGAGCTTCCAGAACTCTGTATTTTCAGATTTTCATCTCAGGCATCCCACGTTTGAATCCTGGCCCTTTCTGTCATTGTCACTCTTCTCTGAGTAATCATCAGATGTGTGGCTTTGTCTGGACCAGTTTCCCAGGCTTCCCTGTCTTCGCCCTCCAGTGACAGGGTTATACATAGCCATGTCCTGCTTTTACCATGGGTGCTGGGAAGTCAGACTCAGGGCCTTATGTCTGGGGAACAAGAGGTCATACCAACTGAGCCAACCCAGCCTCTGGACGGTTTTCTAAGAGTGAACCCAGGGTCACCATTTAATGCTTCAAATCCCTCAACCCCAAATTCCTGATGATTCTCTCCCTTAGGGGACAAGCCAAGGACTTTTCCTGTTCTTGTTTTCTCATGCGGAGCATCTACCTGTTTCATTTTCTCCTCTAAACTCTCTTGCTGACATATTCTTTACTGATTATTTTTTTTTTCTCAAATGATTTTCCTGCCATTCCTCCAACTCTATTTTATTGTAAAAGAAAAAAAAAAGATCATCTGTGGCTCTGCTATGGACCTGTCACATGGCCACAGTTCCTCCTTTCACTGAGAGCTGGGATCAAAAACAGGCCTTTAGATGGCTTGTCTGCACAGAGAATTCAGTTGGGAGCTGTGGGAGGAGAAAGAGAGAGGTTGGGGGAGGGAAGAATAGAAGGAGCGGACAGGAGAGGGGAGGAAGAGAGAGAGAGAGAGAGAGAGAGAGAGAGAGAGAGAGAGAGAGAGAGAGAGAGAGAGAGAGAGAGAAACACGTTACTGACTAGGGCTGAGGCTAAGGGTGCCCCTGCCCTTACCACTCTGAAGAGTAGAATCTCATTCTATCCTTACCAGGATGGTGGTTTTAGATAAGCTTACAGAGCATTAGGCAATGGGAATAATTAATTCCTACTTCATCAGGTTGCTGTGAAGACTAAATCTGGAAATCCGCCTAATTGCATTTAACCAGATTCTTGAACCTGGAGGTGATGATCAATCATCTTTAGGATTTTGGGCCCTTCCTGGGGCCTTCTCGCCCCCACTGCTGTCTCCTGAAGCACACAGCTGCCATTCCTTTCACCTTCTGCTTTTTTCCTTGGGGGGAGGGCCCGTTCTATAGCCATCTTCGTTTCTATTAGATTTCCCCACCGTATTTCCAGGGCACAGTACGTTACCTGGTTTATGTTTGATGCTCAAATGTTTGCTTAAAGTAGGAGTGATTGTTATTAAGCATGTGAATTAATTTTTGAGACTCTTTACCTAAGATCTGTATCTCTGAGTATTAGCAACCTGGAAAACAGATTATAGACCTGTGGACCCAGGAAGACTCTTTGGCTGATTGCTCCGCATCTCTGCAAAAAGAAGAATGTTGTTGGTTATGAGTTGCTCAAATAAAGTTCATTTTGGGAGCTCCGATTTGAAGTTTCCTAATTTGTATTTAGTGTTTAAATAATTGATAAGAATATTTTGTTGTTTTTATAGTAGAAATTAAGTCCAGAACTTTTCACATGTTAGGCAAATGCTCTAATGAGTTCAATACTTGCTTTTCTTTTGTTTGTATGTTTTGTTTTGGGTAGGTGCACATGTGTGCATGTGCATGTGGAGGTCAGAAGTCACCCTTACATGTTGTTCCTCAAAAGCCATCCACTTGAGACAGGATCTCTCCCTGGCATCAAGCTTGCCTGTTAGACTAGGCCGGCTGGCCAGCGGCCTGAGATGCACTGTCTTCACCTCCCTAGATTGACTACACATCCAGCCTTTTTATGTGAGACCTGGGAATCGAACTCAGGGCCTCATGCATATATGGCAAGCACTTTACCAACTGAACCAACTTCCCAGGCACTTGTTTTGTTTTGAGACTGTCCTAGAACTGTCTAAGCAGCCCAGGCTTGTCTCAGGGAGATCCTCCTGCCTTCTCCCAAGTAGCTGGGGTTCTAGGCATGTATCACCACAGCCAACTAGAAAATATCTTGTATATAGAAGTAACTTTGTTTGATTATCCACTGATTAGCTTTTGACCCACATATTTTTTGTTTATTTAAAGTAGGTGATGCCATTTTAAACCATCCAATCTGAAATTATTCTAAAAACGTTATTTCATCTGGGAATGATTCTGGAGAATCCCACAAGAGATGAGTTATTAAGGATTCTTCTAAAAGATACGCCCAATTTTCACATGCTACATTGTTTTTAAAGAATCATTTTACCAAAATGTAGACTATTAATTCTTCCGTTTCTCATTTCTGCTCTTAAATTTTGAAATAAACAAAGGTGCCCTTAGATAAGTGTTCAAATTTGTAAAATTATTTGTCTCAAGCGGCACATTGCTCTGCTAATAGAGAATGCATCAGAACGTGATGCAAACAGCACAGCTCCTTGGAAGTAGGGCCATATCTGTGTTGGCACCCCACCCCCTACCTCCCACACCCTGCCATGATAATCCCGTGCCTTCTGCTCCATGGGTAGTCAGCATCAGTTGATGATGATAGCGCATCCCTTAGAAGTCATTAAAGCAAGTTGTATTTAATGGGTTTAATCAGTTTCAATGAACCAAATCATCTTTCTTCTTAATCACTTTAGAAGCTGTTCCCTGAGTGCGGTTCAGTTATCTGATATTCTTCTGAGTGCCCAGATGTGCGTTTTAAAGCAACATCGTTAGCTGTGGCTTTCTGAGATAGTAATTTATCAATGGACTTGATGTTCTCGGTCACTCTGTGGGGGCCCATGGATTGGATTGTGATTTCTCTTACCTTGGCAGGAATAGCTAGAAGTTGCAGCAGATTGCTACCTCGGAAGTAGAAGCTTTCAGTTTCTCTTCTTTCCCAGCTCAGACACCCCACGGGAAGCGTGGCCGCAGCACCAGCAATCAGGCTCCTTCTTTGACCACTGCTGCATGTCCCCCAGCTTAGAATCTGAACCCTCCTGCTCAGTCTTCTTGGCCCTGGCGCTCGCTATTTGCCCTTCCTTCTGTTGATCTTATTCCCTTGTAGTGCTTTGGGCCTCTCCATTGTAATGTGTATGCTATGCACTGAGTGAAATACAGTACAGTCACTATACCCAAGAAAGTAGTCAAGTTTGTGAGATAATTTAATGGAATATACACAGTAGAGCCTTGGGAAATGTAAGAATGTAAGATCCAATGGGAGAGTGAAACAAACCACAAGATGAACTGAGATCAGGCCAGAAGAAAACTGCAAAAGGCCCTCCACAGTGTGGGAGGGTGGGAGAAGGGTGAGTGGATCCCCTGCTCTGATCCTGCGCAGCTGAGGCTAGGCAGGCATTCCAGCATTCACTCAGCCCCTCCCACACTCTTTCCATTTCTAGCCTCAGTAGTCCGACATTTATAAATGGGGCCTGGCCAGGCATGGTGGTGCACACCTTTAATCCTAGCACATGGGAGGCAGAGGCAGGTGGATCTTTGTGAGTTCAAAGCCAGCCTGGTCTACAGAGTGAGTTCCAGGACAGCTGGGGCTACAGGGAGACCCTGTCTTAAAAAGACCAAATAAATAAATAAATAGGGCCTGTGCAGTATCCCAGGGACGCTTGGTCATCATCAGATAAGCGAATGCTCTGGTCCCCTCCTGTGCAGTGTCCCAGGGACCCTTGGTCATCATCAGATAAGCGAATGCTCTGGTCCCTTCCTGTGCAGTGTCCCAGGGACCCTTGGTCATCATCAGATAAGCAAATGGTCTGGTCCCCTCCTGTGCAGTGTCCCAGGGACCCTTGGTCATCATCAGATAAGTGAATGCTCTGGTCCCCTCCTGTGCAGTGTCCCAGGGACCCTTAGTCATCATCAGATAAACGAATGCTCTGGTCCCCTCCTGTGCAGTGTCCCAGGGACCCTTGGTCATCATCAGATAAGTGAATGCTCTGGTCCCCGGTCCCCTCCTGTGCAGTGTCCCAGGGACGCTTGCTCATCATCAGATAAGCGAATGCTCTGGTCCCCTCCTGTGCAGTGTCCCAGGGACCCTTGGTCATCATCAGATAAGCGAATGCTCTGGTCCCCTCCTGTGCAGTGTCCCAGGAACCCTTGGTCATCAGACAAGCGAATGCTCTGGTCCCCTCCTGTGCAGTGTCCCAGGGACCCTTGGTCATCATCAGATAAGTGAATGGTCTGGTCCCCTCCTGTGCAGTGTCCCAGGGACCCTTGGTCATCATCAGATAAGCGAATGCTCTGGTCCCCTCCTGTGCAGTGTCCCAGGGACGCTTGGTCATCATCAGATAAGTGAATGCTCTGGTCCCCTCCTGTGCAGTGTCCCAGGGACGCTTGGTCATCATCAGATAAGTGAATGCTCTGGTCCCCTCCTGTGCAGTGTCCCAGGGACCTTGGTCATCCTATCAGATAAGTGAATGCTCTGGTCCCCTCCTGTGCAGTGTCCCAGGGACCCTTGGTCATCATCAGATAAGCGAATGCTCTGGTCCCCTCCTGTGCAGTGTCCCAGGGACGCTTGCTCATCATCAGATAAACGAATGCTCTGGTCCCCTCCTGTGCAGTGTCCCAGGGATGCTTGGTCATCATCAGATAAGCGAATGCTCTGGTCCTCTCCTTTTTCTTTTTTTCCACTCTGTGTCTAGTGGAATTGTGTTATTGTAGATAAAGATTCACTCCCCAGGGAGATTTTTATTGACTCTGAACTAACTCATATCGCCCAGAATCCTGGGTGTCGGATCTCCTTGTGAGCTCCTGATAACTCCATACCTCTGTCTGTTTGGGGGCCTTAAATCTAAAGAAATACTTCTCCATGAAAATTGTCATTTTCAGGCAATATTTCTATTCAGAGCACTTAATGATGTCATTGACATTTTGGTAAAACTATTTAAGATGATGATTTGACAGTACCAAGGAAAGGACATTGGCAGATTTTGAGAACAAAGTAGCTAGATCAACACTGTCCTTCAAAGAGCTCAAAAGGACAGTCAGACAAAAATTTAGGATGTCTTTTTGGAGAACGAAGTAGTTGGGAAAAAAGAACCTAAATTTGTGCATTTGCTTGGGAAAGGAAACAAAAATATTAATGTGCTAAAGCTTTCCACAAAATACTGTAGCATTGTTTTCTGTAGCAGGGTTTCTAGTCAAAGAAGTCTACTGGGAGTCGCTTGGCCTTCACTGCTATTGGCTGGTTCAGTTGAATCAAAGCGTGACCTGGAAGAAGTCTGTTAAAACCTTAGCAGCACCTTCTAATCAGGGGATCTCTTCCAGATGAACCCAAACCAACAGAGCACCCCAAAACGCTGGTGTGTGTGTGTGGGGGGGGTGCTGCCATGTGGGGGGGAGTACTGTGATGGGCGGGGGGTAATGAGTGGTGAGTTCCCGTTGTGTCCGGGGAGGTACTATGTGGGAGTCCTACTGGTGTGGGGGCTGGTTGGGGGAGTACTGCATGTGTGGGGGATGTGCTGTGTGGGGGAAGTTTTGCTGGTGGGGATCCTGTCTCTGTAGGGAGGTGGGGGCGTCGATGACGGGAGTGCTGCTGGTGTGGGGGGAGTGCTGCTGGTGTGGGGGGAGTGCTGCTGGTGTGGGGGAGTCCTGCTGGTGTGGGGGGAGTCCTGCTGGTGTGGGGGGAGTCCTGCTGGTGTGGGGGGAGTCCTGCTGGTGTGGGGGGAGTCCTGCTGGTGTGGGGGGAGTCCTGCTGGTGTGGGGGGAGTCCTGCTGGTGTGGGGGGAGTCCTGCTGGTGTGGGGGGAGTCCTGCTGGTGTGGGGGGAGTCCTGCTGGTGTGGGGGGAGTCCTGCTGGTGTGGGGGAGTCCTGCTGGTGTGGGGGGAGTCCTGCTGGTGTGGGGGGAGTCCTGCTGGTGTGGGGGGAGTCCTGCTGGTGTGGGGGGAGTTCTGCTGGTGTGGGGGGAGTCCTGCTGGTGTGGGGGAGTCCTGCTGGTGTGGGGGAGTGCTGCTGGGTTTTCTCAGCACATAGTCAGCTGCCCTCACAGTCGTCAGACACAGGACGGACAGAATTTCAAGAAATTAAACCCATAATCTGAATCTCCATTTTATTCTGCAATATCTAGTTTTACTTTATGGTTGTGTTCATTTACTTGTGTGTGTGCATGTGTGTGTATGCACACACCACTGTATCTGTGTGGAGATCAGGGGAAAACTTGTGGGGAGGTGATTGTTGCCTGCTGTCACGTGAGTCCAGAGAACCCAGCTCTGGTCCTCAGGTTTGAGGGTGAGCACCTTTACCCACGGAGCCATCTTTCTGGGCACTTGTTCCTTTAGAAAACTAAAAGACAAGCTGGTGAACAAGTTAAGGTTCTTGTTTTGCATCTTTTATCTTACCGCCTCACTAGAAGATAGTAATGAACAAGAGAATGTCCAAAACAAAAAGTAGGCAGAGAGGGAGAGGGAGTAGCCAGGGGTCAGGTTAACATCTCACAAGCACTGCTAACCAGATTAGGAATGACTGAAATTGAAACCAGGATGCCCTTTAGACTGCGAGAGCAATACTGACGACGATGACGATGATGATGATGATGATGATGACCCATCTCCAATGAATGTTCTTGTTTCTTTTTTCTAGAAAGAAAAAAAGGGTTTGCTGAAGTTGCTCTCTGGGGCCTCCACTAAACGCAAGCCCCGAGTCTCCCCTCCAGCGTCACCCACCCTTGATGTGGAGCTGGGCGCAGGTGAGCTGCCCCTGCAGGGCGCAGTGGGTCCCGAGCTGCCGCTAGGGGGCAGCCACGGCAGGGCCGGCTCCTGCCCCACAGATGGGGATGGCCCTGTGGCCACTGGGGCAGCAGGAGTAGCCCTGGCCCAGGACGCTTTCCACCGCAAGACCAGCTCGCTGGACCCCGCAGTGCCCATCGCTCCACCGCCTCGGCAGGCCTGCTCTTCCCTCGGCCCCGTGATGAATGAGGCCAGACCCGTCGTTTGTGAAAGGTGAGTTCAGTTCATGCTCAGAGAAAACTAAGAAGCAAATAACAAGCTTGATGCTGGAAATCTTATTCTGACCCTTAAGATCATTCTCTATGGCCTTCTGAATTCGTAATGACCTTAGAGTGCAGAGTTTCTTTTTCCCCTTGCTACACAAATCTACAGCTTTTTCTCTCCTGTTTCTTTCTTCCTATTTCTTTTTTTTTTTTTTTGGTCTTTTTGAGACAGGGTCTCCCTGTAGCCCCAGCTGTCCTGGAACTCACTCTGTAGACCAGGCTGCCCTTGAACTCAGAAAGATCCGCCTGCCTCTGCCACCACGCCTGGCTTCTTCCTATTTCTAATCAACAGATCCAGAATCATGCAGAAGACGTTTGTCAGTCACTGGAAACTTGTTCATGCAGAGTACCTCCCTTTCTTTTCCTATTCCTTTCCCCTCCATGTCTTCAATCCTGTCTTTTATTAGGAGCTAGCCCCATTACCTGCTGGTGGTAAGGAAGCTGGAGAAGTCTGCCACCCAGACTTGTCTTCCTCTGCCTCTCCAGCCAGAAGAAATAATCTGGGTTCTGATTCCTTTTCTGGATCAGGCCTGGTTCACTTACACTCGGAATAATGAACTCTGTTTTGTACTGATTCTGACTTTGAACTATGCTTACAAATGGGAGTTCTGCTTCATAGAGCATTGGGGGTCTAGGTGTGTGTGTCAGGGGAGAAAATATACTTAATAAAATGAGTAACTATCAGGACTAGACAAACTAGAAGGTTAATGCTATTCATTACTCAAGAAAACATGATGAAGGACATTAAATTAATGTTCTGTTTTCATATAACAAACATTTATTTTAAGTGTCATGTGTTTTATTGTTTCTATATATTTGATTCCTTATAGATTTGAATTGCAGAAGAAAAACAGATTTCTGATTTTTAGAGGTATTCCCTGTGGTTGACATGTATGGCATAAACATTTATTTTAGGTGTCATCTGCTCTGCTGTTCCTAGTCACTTCTTTCCTCGTAGATTTGAATATCAGAAGAAAAACAAATTTCTGATTTTTAGAGTTGTTCTCTTGGGGTGACATTTTCTGGGGTGCAGATTTGCTTGTTGTTGTTTTCACATGCTATCTCAGTGTGCTGCCCAGGCTGGACTCAGCTTCCTGAGTTCCACCCTCCACCTCAGTCTTCCAGGTGCCCAGCCCTAAGCGTGTGCATCACCATGCCTGACTGTGTTGCAGACTGGAAACTTAACAATGAACTGCTATCATGTAAAATGACTCATTCACTTTTCCTTTGTATTTCAAATGGAACTGTGTGAACATTTGTATTAAAACCTTCGCTTATATGATTTGGAAGCTCATTTTTTAGTTAAACTGTGAAAATGGAGAATGAACATCCAACAACCCATGTATATAAAGGACACCAGTGTGTAGATTCATAGAGACGTAAAGTATTTTTCTGTAGATCTGACCCTCCTAAAATAAGATTTGAAATGAGACTTTACCCTAACGATGTTCCTCTCCACACAGGAGCCATTCTGTGCTTTTCGCTGGGTTTTCTGGGAAGCTTTGACACAGGGTCCTGGCTGCGCATGCTGTTTCTTTCTCGAGTGAGCCTTCCCTTCACTTACACTGCTGCTTTCCAAGCACAGGCCTCCTGACCCTGGAGCTAGTACAGTTGCAAGTGTACTTCCAGTCACAAAGGTTCCTTCCCTCCCTCCAGGCATTGGTCTGCAGCTTTCCCTCCCACCCAGAGCACGTGTGTGTGCGCACACACACACACCCCACCCCTGTCCTTTGTGGTAGCTGTGTCTGTCAGTTGGAGTGATGGTTCACTTTGCCCAGCTCTCCCTAGGCCCTGGCTGGGCACTGCTGCTTCCTGAACCCCTATTGTGCGTTTCTTTTCAATTGCCAGATGTCCTCAGTCTCTGTGGCTTCTGCATTCCACTTTGCAACAGCAGGCTCCTCCCTTTCAGGGCATCTGAAAAGGAGGACTGCTAAGCAGACAGGTGATGGTGTTTGGGAGTGAGGGATATATGCATCAGTGAGAAACATGGAGAATTTAATGGCTAGCGGGACAGATGGCCACAGACCCTCTGGAATTTACTGGCAGGTTTTTATATAACAATTTCAACTTTTAGGAGTGGGAAGGGGGTCCTTAAAGAAGATCTCAGCCCAACTTTACACTTTTATAATCCATATGCTCAATGGAATATTAAATGTAATAGCCAGCCCCACCAGTTTTCCACAGTCTTTTACCTTCACACAGTGATGATAATGGTATTTATTTAGCCTGGATTCTTAAGTCTGCCTGAATGTAAAAAGAATGGGAAACTTGTATAGGGAAACGGTTTATTATCCACTGAGGATGAAGATTTTTGGTTAATAGAAAGCTACCAAGTATATAATTTAGGGATTAAGAGTTTGCATATTTCAAAACTTTCAACATAGTGAAAAGTAGTTAGAGCTTAAAATGAAGGAAGGATTAGCTTTCCCATCAGTGTGATTCAGAAAGCACTTGAGGGTCTTACAGTCCTTTCATTCACAGCGTAAACATCAACAACTCTTGCCCAGGCAAAACACAGAAGCCGGGGTTTCTTTGGTAGAACTTGGACTGATTGAATCTCATCAAAATATTTTTCACTGTGTAACACAAAGATGGTCCGAGCTCTGGTTCAGAGTATAATGAGAGCAAACTGCCCTCACACCATTGCCCTATTTCATAAATCTTAAGTACAAGTGGAAAAATAATATAAAAAATGTGGCTAAGGCAGCCTCACTGTGAATGGAAGGAGTGGTCACATGACACAAAGGCAAGCAGTCTCATAATAAGGATGGATGAACCTCGAAGTGTGCTGACAGGTCTTGGTGTCAGTAGAGAGAAATTCTCCTGGGGAACAAAAGGATTCTTTTGTGTTTGTGTGAGAGACTGCTGAAGAAAACAAGCAAGAAATAGAACTGTATCCTGAAGGCAGAAAACGCATAATTAATGACAGCACAAATAATAGAACAAATATTTTTAGGCTCTATTTTAGAGGGGTTGAGGAAAAAGTAATTAAGAAATTTCAAAGAGAAAGGAAGAAAAGTTTTCACAAGGGATGGCAAAAGTGTGTGTGACAATATTTTACACACACACACACACACACACACACACACACATTCTCTCTCTCTCCCAGAGAGATGGCTTAGGGAAATGCTAGTGGCCACTACCTGTGTGTATTTTTAAGTTTAGGAATTAAAACTATAACCACATGCCTACAAGCCCATCTCCTAAACTAGAAAAAGAACCTATGGTCTTTAGTCAGGGATTAAGCTAGAATACTCCTAAACATACAAATTAGACAGTGGTAGATTTACGGAAAGGCAGTCAGGCTTAACCAGCATGATTAATTTCTTTGAGTCAGTGACAATGAACCCACTGGGAAAAGCAATGGACATAATTTACTTGGACTTGAACACGCTACTATGGTTTTGCCAGGGAAATACTTAATTGGATATTAGATTGCTGTGGCAACTGGCAGAAAGCAGTAAATGGTTGGTTATTCACCCAGACCAGGGTGATGGATGGGGTACTTCCCAGAGCTACCTGGGACCCCATTGGGGTCATACCAGGGGAGATTAGAAATGGCAATGTGAGTGCTTCAGAGCTACCAGCAAGGTCAGAAAAAGATGAAGGAAACAGAAAACTGTATGCTAACAGAAGATTGCCCTTGCCTGTCCAGACAAGAGTTAGACTGCCATGAACTGAGCCAGAAGGGCTAGCCAGAAGGGCTAGCCTTGCCTGCAGGTGCTTCTCTCCAAGGTCAGCATAGCCATGCAGACTGAGCCACACCCCACACCACTCCCTGGGCTTTGTTCAAAGTGCTTTCAGGCAACCAGTATATCAGCTATCTGTGTGTGTGTGTGTGTGTGTGTGTGTGTGTGTGTGTGTGTCCCCTCTCACATTCGTTCTTTCAGTCATTCTCTCCTGCTCACTCCTTGTCTCTCTCTCTCTCCTCTCCCTCCCTTTTTCAGTAGTATTTTCCATTATTTTTATTCACTTATTCATCTCATATTTTTAATTATTTTTATTTTGTGTGTACGAGTGCATCGCCTGCTTGTATGTAAGTGCTCTGTGTCGTGCAGTGCCTGGGGAGGTCAGGAGAGAGTGTCAGATCTCCTGGAACTGGAGTTATGGACCGTTACCCACCATGTGGGTGCTGAGAATCGAACCCAGGTCCTGTGCAAGACCTGTCAGTTCTCTTAACCCCTGAGCCATCTCTTCAGCCCCTCTTCTCATTTTCTAATTGTGTAAAATATAGCCGAAATTTGCCATTGGTTCACACATATGCCAGCAGTGCTGGGCATATCTATTTAAGCAGTCACTCACCGCTACCCATCTCTAGAAATTTTTCATCATCCTACACTGAATCTCTGTGTCCTTTATTTTTTTTAACTTTTTGTCTTTTCACCTAGGAAACTCTGTATCCTTAACAGTCCCCTGTTTCCTCCCTTCCTGTAGCCCCTGAAACCACCATTCTTTTTAAGTGATGGTTCAGGGCTCCTGATCAGTGGAGTCCTAGGACAGTGTTCCTTTCTCCTGTGGCTTATTTGACTTAGCACAATGTTTTCAGGGTTCTTCTGTGTTGTACATCAGAATTCAATTTTTTAAAATTTCATTCATTTTTAAAGAACATTGTAGCCAGGTGTGGTGGCACATGCCTTTAATCCCAGCACTTGGGAGGCAGAGGCAGGTGGATCATTGTGAGTTCAAGGCCAACCTGGTCTACAGATTGAGTTCCAGGATAGCTGAGGCTACAGGGAGACCCTGTCTTGAAAACAAACAAAAAGAACGTTACATTTTTTTTAAAAGCCTTACTATGTGATTGGCTCTCCTTCATTTAATATGCTTGGTACCGAGTGAGTTCCAGGACAGCTAGGGCTACAGGGAGACCCTGTCTCGAAAAGACCAAAAAAAAAAAAAAAATCATATGTACTAATCTTGGTAGCGTGAGTCAGAAAGTGAATTTAGCATCGTCCCACCTCACCAGTAGATTATGGTCTGATAGCACAAATGAGACAGGGACACAGATGGTAAAAATCCAGTGTAGACTGTGCTAACTGCCCTGAGAAATCTACATGGAGTCCTCTGGGATTTAGTCAAGCATGAAATTACTTCCAGCTATGAGGCTACAGATTTCACAGGGGAGAATGAGAGCCAGGGCTGCAGAGATTGATAGGGTGTGGATGGGCAGAGATATTGTCAAAGAAATTCCCAGTGCAAGGAGGCGCCTGAGTCAAGGTGTGGAGGAAGAGAAGTAAAGCCATATTCTGGAGACGCTTGGGGAGTGTTGGGAGTATTCATGGTGATGACAACAGCTCTAGCTATAAAGCGAGATTAAAGCCAGATCCTTGAGAGCCTTGTGTGGCACTGTGAGGATTCACCTTACAGGTAGGGGAACTTGTTAATGACTTGTCAGCTGTGGGTAGCTACAGGCGTTGTCACCACTTAATATAAATATTTGAGTCCCGTGTAGAATGGATTAGGGACAGAAAAGATACAATGCAAGAAGGAGGTGGAATGTAATGAGGTCATCAGCCAAGATGGTGATGGTGACAGCGAAGAGATCTGAATGGCGTGGGACAGGCTTGAGAGGTGGAGCAGCAGGTGCCACAGAAGACATGGAGGATGGAGCTTTGACTCACAAGGTTCAGACGTGCCCAGGACCCCTGTTCACAGAAAGACAAGCATAAGCCAAGTGAAGCAGAGGGCAGGGCAACAGATGTGAATGGCCTCCACAGCTGCGCCTTGCAACTGTTTGTTGGTCTCTGTCAATATTCTGCTTGGCAGAGCGTTTTGATGCCTGAGCTCATTGGCCTGTCCTGCCAGCATTTGGTCTTCTGGGTCTGTATGAGTCTCAGTGCAAGCCACTTCACAAGGCTGGAGGCCAAGGTCGGAGCTGGAAGGCTTCTTCTAGGTGGAGTCTGTCACTGCTGTGCCTGGCAGTGCTCACTCACATGGCGAAGACTGTGTCACAGTTTCCATCGTGCACATGGTTCTCACTCCACCCCCTCCCCCTCGAGTTTTAGAACTTAGCAGTGAAAATTTGCTCCCACTGGGAACTTGGCAGGAAGATTATGTTCTTAGCCCAACAGCCATTCTAGTTGAGAATTTTCTAACAAAATTGGTTTAGTGCATTTTATAAAATGCAAATATTAATCTAATTCGCTTCAGGTTTTTCTAACTATTTTTCTCCCATTTTACCTTTAAGGCAGCTTGCAGAGTGCCAGTCAGAAATGTATCTCATGAGAGATCTACTCTGAATATGTTTCCAGTCACTGGTACATTTTCCCCAGAATTCTAAAGCTTTGCTTAAATTTTAACTTGCCCCAAATGGCAGCTACATCATCGTTTTTTTATGTGGATTTTTATCCTGTTGGCATCAGACCTGAGAAATCACATCTGGATTTTTCCTTCAGATAAGTCCATGATGAAATTGTTCACTTGCTTTTAAAGATGTCAATGAAGGGATTCCAAAACTCTGTCATTCTAAAGTAGGTGAAGTCTTATCGTCAGGAGATTCTTTAGGTTGTAGACTGAGTTCATTTACCAATCATTAACTAGCCCATCCTTCAGACTTCCCTGCCTCCTCTTGAATAAGTCACATGATTGAAGTGAGAGCTGACAATCTGAGGTTGGACTTTGGCACTCGCCATGCTAAGGACATCGCTCTATAATCACAACACACTGCTTATTGAAACTGGTACTGAACACTAACTGGCTCAAAGTAAAGCTGTTTTAAGTAACAATTAAAGACTGTGTCAGCCCTCACACCCAAGAATCCACAGTGCCTCTCTTCCCAATTATGCACTCAATTTATCTTGAGGTCTGTAAGTTCTCATGACTGAGGTGTCTGAATCTTTCTTGGAAACGATAAACCAATCTCCATGCTGTGCTTCTGCTTTAGCTCTTGGAGAGTAATTTGGTCCTTGGGCCCCAAACTGTTGGGCAGCCACTTGGCCTTTGTGAGGAAGGAGAGTCTTCTCATGGTCTTTCCTAATGGGAGTAGATTCTGTTTTGATGGAATGGAGATTGGACGAAAGGCCAGGCTGTAAAGATGCTTGGCTGAGGCTGGAGGGTCTACTTTCAAGGTGGTTCTTTCACATTACTGTTGACCGTTTAGCTCTGGCTTTTGGAAGACAGCTTCAGATCCTTATGTGGTAACCTCGTTAGAGGTTTTTAGTAGCCTGAACCATATTACCTGATTTTCCCAGAGAGACTGACCCAAGGAACAGTAAAATGGAAACCGCAATGCCTTCAATCATCTTGGAAGTCATACACTGTCATGTCCATAATGTTTATTCATCACCTAGGCCATCCCTGTTTATTATAGAAGGGAACTATGCAAGCATGAGAATAATGGGGGTTGGGGGGATTCAAGAATGACTGAAGCCATGAAAGAAACTACCACACACTGCCCCCTCCCCTTGACTAGGAAAAGCAAGAGAAAAGGGAAAAAATAGTGTTGAATAAATAAAGACTTAAACAAACAACAAAAAAACAGAACCTAAAACAAATCACCTCCCCCCCTCCTGCCTTCCCTAGTGCTGACCATAATCCTGCATAAGGAGACTGAGACTTAGAGGCTGACGCTAGGCGATGCTAAGAGCACAGCTGCCAGGATGTTTGTGCTCAGAACTCCTCTTCCACTCACATCTGAGAACCAAGGAAAAACAGGATAATGAGATCAGAACCCAAATATCACTCCTGGTGGGAGGGACTAAATTTGCACCTTCCCTCTGAGTGTGGCCCTTGGGACCTCCTTCCCAAGGAGGGACTTGCCTGTGTGAGGTGGGTGAACTTCCTCAGAATTCCTGTCTTTCTGACATCAAACACCAGGAGAAGAGGGGACAGAAGACAGCCTTCCAGATTCCCTGCAGACCCTAGGCCCCATGCCTCACCTCTCCCTGCCCACACCGTAGAGGCAGGGCACGGCCTGTAGAGAAGTGATTCACAGCTTGCTCAGCTGCTTCTCGTAGTCGCAGAGATCAGCTCAATCCACTCACCTCTTCCTGGAGTAGAGGATGGAATAGGGGAAAGGGAGGACAACATATCCTTGGATATACTCAAGATACAATCTCTGTTACCAGACAAAAACGGCCCTCTGTGCATAGTCTCTCAAATACGCCAGCCCAGCCATCGTTAGTGGACTAATATGAAGATCCAGACATGGTCTTTGTTGATACCAATTCTCCACTGAACAGAGAATTAGTCTATTTAGAGTTTTACAGACTCCTTTAAATTCATATGTAAGTTCTCTTCATGTTGAGGGATCATGTTGATACGCAGTATTTTGGGTTTGTGTTCTGAATCACCTTAATGAAGTTTCTTTTTCTTTTGTAGGCACAGGGTGGTGGTTTCCTATCCTCCTCAGAGCGAGGCAGAACTTGAACTTAAAGAAGGAGATATTGTGTTCGTTCATAAAAAACGCGAGGATGGCTGGTTCAAAGGCACATTACAACGTAATGGGAAAACTGGCCTTTTCCCAGGAAGCTTTGTGGAAAACATCTGAGGAGACTTAACACTTAAGCTGAGAAAGCTTAAAATCACATCACGCAACAAAATAGCACAAAGCAGTTTCACGGACAGAGCACATCTGTGGACTTCCAGACCATGAGACCTGAGCAGAAGATGGGTACATGAGTCCAGAGCCCCTGATGTGGGCACCCAGCGGACTACGTGTGGACAGTGTCCGCGTGGGCCCCGCCACTCTGGGTTCTGATGGAGGGTGTGCCTTGTACTGTGTCATGTACTACATAGAGAAGTCTTTTTTTTTTTTTTTAAGATGTATAACTAAGATGGACAATTGTTTACAAGGCTTAACTAATTTATTTGCTTTTTTAAAAACTTGAACTTTTTTTGTAATAGTAAACTCTTTGGATTATGATTTTGAGAAATTATTAATTTATGAAGTGATAGCTAAGGAGAAGCTGGGTTCTCTCCTGTTGAGAGCAAGAGAGTCTTTTTGACAGAGAAGGCATCCTCCCCACCCCTGCTCACTGCTCCCCCTTCATTGTATTTTGCTTCTTTTAGACTTAAATGCCAGTTCTCCAATTTGAGTTTCCTTGGTAAACTAGACAGCTGAATCAATATTAATAAGAACATGGGCTAGGGAGACACGAGCTTCAGATAGGAAGAGTTGGTGCTTTATCTGACTACTTTGATAAGAAATCAACCCAAAGATCTAGTCCTCAGTTCTGTTTTATGGATTTTGAATTTTCTGAGAATGAAAAATTCCAGAATTTTCTAGGAATTTCACTTCCTAGAATGAAAAAGAAAGCACAACCGTTGACTAAAAAATTTTGAAACTGTATTCCACTTTCTAGGAGAAGCAGCTCGGTTCGTTGGTTGGAAAGTAGGACAAATGGAAGCTGTTATTCACCGTCTGAGAATGACTATGAAATGTAATTTCCATTTCACCCCAAGTGGTCTGCATGCCCAGGACACAGTAAAATGTTTGTGAGATAGTGGTGGTGAGAGACGCGCTTGTGTTGAAATCAAAGGCTGTAGGAAACACTGTGAAAAGTTTACGTTCATCCGTTGTTCCTTCTCCAGCATCTTGCATGTATTACTGGATTCCCACAGTGATAAAGACTATGCATGGTGTGTATACGTCATTACAATTTCCTGTTGAGGTTAGTCTGCACTCAGAATTGACCAGCGCAGTAGGTATAAAAATAAACATTCTCTTCTCTCCCCTAGCACCACTACTGACTGCTGGCTCCTAAGCGTGCTTGCTCCCTCTCTGGTGAAGGTGTATGTTAGCCATCACGACAGGGTTACTGAGAATGCTCTTTGATGTCTGCCCTCCCAGCAGACAGATATGAAGAGGAGCTCATCCAGGATAGCACTCGCTCCCGTGGCCGTGCAGTTGGAGTTCTGCAAGGCTTGCTGGGAGTGGCTGTGCCCACACCTTGCAGTTGTGGCAAGGTCCAGCTGAGCCCATCTTTTTATGTCCATCCTTTGATGTTGGTGGCATCTCTTCTGGCAATTTCATTCCCATGCCACATAGACATGGGTCTGGGTAGTCCTGAAAACTGAGGGGAGGCAGCTTATAGTAATGAGACTGTCCTCACAGTCTTCTCATGGGGAAATAAGAAAAGAATCAAGCAAACCTTTTCCTTGTTATTTTTTAACTTTAAGGGGGAAAAAAAAAAAGGTGGGAAATACCAACAAGAACTAAAAAGTCTTTCAGTGGTAAGAGGTTTCATTGTCTTAAAAGATGTGTAATGTGGTTGAAAATGAAATCATTCCTAAGTTAAACCTTTTTCTTTTTTTTTTTTTTTTTTTTTACAAAACACTGTATATTATGTTCTTGTGCGTTGATTTTAAAAAACTACTTTACTTGGATATTCATGTAATATATAAAGGTTTGGTGAAATGAACTTTCAGTTAGCAAAAAAACTGACCTCCGCTGTCATTGTGTAAGTTGACACCAATGTGTCATAATATTCTTTATTTTGGGAAATTAGTGTATTTTATAAAAATTTTAAAAAAGCAAAACTATTACTACAAGTTAAGGTAATTTTTTACTTGTCTTTTCTCCATATTTTAAGCTATGTGATTGAAGTACCCTGTTAATAGTTTCCTGGTATAAAGTTGGTTAAAATTTCATCTGTTAATAGATCATTAGGTAATATAATGTATGGGTTTTCTATTTGGTCTTTTCGGACAGTAGATGGATTTTTGTAACAAGGGCTTGTTACACAGTGATGGTTGTGATAAAATTATAATTTATTCCTTTTCATGTTCATTTTGAGGACTGGATAAACTGTTTCAAGATTAAATTTTGATGTTCAACCATTCTGTGCCCCTTATGTCAATCTTTAAATTTTTGCTCTTAAACAAACAAAAAACACTTGTGGCTGGAGAGATGGCTCAGCAGTTAAGAGTATGTGGACTTCCCTTATAGAGGACCTGAGTTAGATTTCAAGCACCCATGTCAGGAGGCTCACAACTGTCTATAACTGTAGCGTCAGAGGATCTGACACCCTTTTCTGATGTCTTCTGGTACCTGCACAATACGTACACAGACACACATATGCCCATAATTAAAAATAAAACAAATCTTAAAAAAAAAAACTGGTCACTTTGACTTACTTTGTAGATGACAGAATCCTTTGCACACAGCTCAGAAGTGTCTATGAGAGGCAGTTTGATGGTAATTATTTTACCTCTCAAACAAACCTTGTTTGCTTAGCTTCCCAAGAAGCTTAAAATCTTCAAAGAGTTTATGGTTCTCACAAGATAACACATAACTCTTTCGCTGCCCTCTCCCCCCCTCCAGGGTTACTAAAATAACTTGCTGAGTGCTCTTTCTCAAACTGTAGCAGTCGCAGACCCTAACCAAACATACGATCACCCAGTGGGTCTCAGTGTGGCGTGGGAACACAATCCTTAAGCTTACCATGATTTCAATCTTCCATGGAATGAAAAGACCATGAAACTCTTGCTTAAAAAAAAATATTTTCCTATTACCCTATCAAATTACTTGTCAGAATGAAAAATCAGGAATTCTAGGTCGTATTGTAGCTTTTCCAAAAGCTACCTTTGTAACTGCCCATGCAAGTCAGTGGTTATTTCTTCCTGTTACTGTCCCATGTGTTCCACTGAGTGAAGGTAAGGGGCAGAGTAGAAAATGATAGTTTGAAAATTTTAATATTTTAATATGGGATACTAATTTCATCACAAGATTTTCTCTTTCCTGTGGAATGTATGTTATACAGTAGATTCCTTTCAAGGTCTAATTGTGTTGGAAAGAAACAATCAGGGTGCTTTCACACACTGAGGCATCTTGCTGGCCTATGTGAAGTTTTTAAATTTATTATTTTTAATTTTATGTGTATATATGTATTGCTTCCAATGGGTGTTAGTGCAATGGCCGAGGACATCAGAAGAAGGCATTGGATCCCCTGGAGTTACGGATAGTTGTTAGCCACCATGCGGATACCGGGAATCGAACCCTGGTCCTCTGCAAGAGCAGCCAATGCTCTTAACTTCTGAGCCCTCTCTCTAGTCCCCAAAGTTTAAAAAAAAAAAAAAAAAAGCTAGTTTTAAACCGATGAAACTGTCCTTATCAAGGTAGTGTCCTGTTGAAAGGACTCCAAGAAAAAAGGACTTGCCAATTTCTGAAAATAAACAAGAGGATATTTGCAAAGGAGATTAGCCAATGTCCAGGGCTGACAAAGGGGAGTGACCCTCACTAACTCCTGTGGCTCCAGATTGGAGGGAGTGCTAGGGACTTTGCTCAGCCCAGCCCCTAAGCCCTTAGCCATTATCACCAGACACAGGAAGGAGAGGTACCAGACATTAGGCTGAGAGGTAGCCAGCCAAAGTAAATGGTGACAGTTTTAATATACCCTGTCTCCAGTTGACAAATGTCTTTTGTGTTTTCTATTACAGTTAACCCTTGAACAATGCAGTTTTGAACTGGGCAGGTCCACTTCATACACAAGATTTAGAGATTTGCTGCAGTTTGAGAAAGCCATAATGACAAACTATATACCCTAGAAATAACAAAAACAAAATGTCACGAATGCATACAATATATATAGGTAATAGTCTATCATTTTTGACCAAAAAAGTCACACAAACCTGTTATTAAAAAGGTTAAATTTAGCAAAACTTACACAAACATATACTGAATACGGCACCATTTTCAGTCGAAAATGCAAACACATTAAGATGCAGCATAAATCATAAAATACGCATCAGATTAATGCAGCACTTGCATTAACTGCAGTTAGCATCTAGCTGCCTCCTGGTGCTATTGCAGTGAGCTCAAGAGTTCAACCATCTGCTTAAATCACCCCAGGCCGCTAATCAGCTCCACGTGAGCATGCCTTTTGCCAGTAAATTGCATACAGTAGTGAAAAGTGCGTGCCCAGGGTGTTCTCACATGTTTTTCACAGTATATAACATACAAAATACGTGTTTATCAACTGTCACTGTTGTTAGGGAAGCTCCCAATCAGTTGTACGCTACTGGCAGTTAAGTAAAGGAAAAGTCAAAAGCTACATGCAGATTTCTAACTCTGAGTTGGCACACTGACATAGATTTTTGTTCAAGTGTCACCTAACAGGTGACACTTTCTGCTTTGGCTGTTTAGATTTTCCTTTTCAGAAGTACCACGTGGATCTTCCCCGTGTGGATTCTTATTTCTTGCAATGATAGGAGTCGCAGTAACTATGTTGAAAGGAACTGCAGTTGGCATTAATCTCTGAGTCACCATTCAGTACTGTTACTACAGGATCAGGCTACTTTATGGTACTGTTGTCTCCAAAGATAACAGAATTGTCCCAACTGCAAGGTGTACCCTTGCTGAGGCCTACACCTTAGATAAATGTGGCTCCAAGAGGTCTTTGACCTTGGAGTTGAATCTTTCAAGGTTAGAATCTTTGTAAAAGCATTAAGGAAACAATGAGAAACTTTGGAATGAGAAGGCCTTCCTAACCCAAGAACTATAGAACTCAAAGCCAGAACCCATAGAGGCAAGAAAAATGGTAAACTCAACCACAGGATAATTGAAAACATTAAGTGACAAAACACTACAATCATTATGCATGTGTGTATGTGTGTATAATATCAAAACATCATAATACACAGAAAAATGTAAATGTTTATAAGCCAAAATGTGGAAGACATATTAATGTGACAAAGAAAGGAAGAGGCTGGGGTCTCGCCCAGGGTGGAGTCCTTGTGGAGCACCTGCTGTGTGGAGCCCTGGGTTCCAACACCAAAGATGAAAAAAGTAAGTTTGAGATAATGACAAGTTACAGGCCTAATGCATCCTGTGTTACTTATCTCTAGATGGATGTCCACGAGGACAAACCCCAGAGTTAAAGCCAGTGCACGCAGGTCTCTTATCACCGTCAACCTGACTAATTCCAACATAAACTGGAGACTGATTAAAACCCAGTTCAGTTGGGCTGTGGTGGCAGATGCCTGTAATCCCAATATTTGAAAGGCCGAGGCAGAAGGATCACAGGTTAGAGGGCATTCTGGGCCTATCTCAAAAATAAAAAATAAATTCAAGCATATTAAAATGTCCCACTCAATTCCATATGTGAACTCACATTAACAACATGAAATATTTTCACCTGTAAAATAGGAAATTTAAAAAGATCTTTTCTATTTTATGTTGTATGAGTGTGTTCCCTGTATGTATATAAGTGCACCCATGTCATGCAATGCCCAAAAAGGTCAAAAGAGGATGTTTGGATCCCCTGGAACTGGAGTTGGGACTATTGTTAGCTGCCACGTGGGTGCTGGGAACTAAACCCGGGCCCTTTGCAAGAGTAGCCAGGGCTCTTAACTGCTGAGCCAACTCTCCAGACCCATGAGAATTTTTTTTAAGTTGAACTCATAATATTGGCAAAATAAGGGACACTCAATAGCAAAATTACAAATGTCTCAACACTTGTAAGAATTTTTCATCCAGGCCATGCATGGTGGTGCACACCTTTAATCCCAGAACTTGGGAGGCAAAGGCAGGCAGATCTCTGAGTTCAAGGCCAGCCTGGTCTACATAGCAAGCACCAGGCCACCTGGGACTAAAGGGAGACCCTGTCTCAAAAAAAAAAAAAAAAAAAGAAAAAGATATACCAGGCTTGTCAAATAATGACGCCGGCACTGCAAACTATCTTAAAAACTGTGTGCTTCATGGTGAGCATGTGCTCGATGGCTGGGAAGGAGAGTTGAACATCTTCGCCAGAGTCTTAGAGAAGAGCTGACAGGAACCAGCAGGAAGGGAAGTACAGAGTTTCGATGAATCAAATGATGTTTTCGGAGCCAAATATTTCCCATTTTATTTTAAAATGCCATGTATATATACACTCACATATCATTTATATGACTACATGAATATCATATTATAAAAAAGACCTGCCACACTCTTCATGACTTAATCTTGTTAATTCTGTGAGCAAGCTCTCGAAAGATAGTGCCATGTCTGGGATTCTTAGAAAAAGTTGATTGTACCAGAAAGTTTAAACCAAGGCCATTTATCTTGAAAAACTCATTTGGAAACTAAACAATACAGGAAAAGTCAGCAAAGTTTTCAAAGCTCTTTCAGGAAATGAAGTGCGAGTGTTGATGTCTGAGTAAGGTAAAGAAGAGTTTTGCATGACCAAGTGGATGATATGATACTAGCTCATCAGTGTGGAGGGAAAAAATTAAATCGTTAAGTAACAGTGAATTTTTAATTAATTAATTAATTAATTAATTAATTAATTTTTATGTGTATGAGTGTACTGTCTGCATGTAGGTTGGTGCACCTGTGTCATGCAATGCTGCGGAGGTCAGAAGAGGGCGTTGGATTCCCCTGAAACTGGAGTTAAAGATGGTTTTTAGCCACCATGTGGGTGCTGGGAATAGAACCCGGGTACTCTGCAAGAGCTGTCAGTGCTCTTAACTGCTAAGCCATCTCTGCAGCCCCCCAGTAACAGTGAATTTTCAAAAAAAAATTTTTTTTTTACTTTTTCAGTCTCTTTTTTTTTTAATGTAAATCTCTTTTTTTCTTTTTAAAAATTTTTATTGGTGCTTTGTGTATTTCATACATCATTTTTCAATTCACTTTAGGTATATTCCTCTTTCCCTTCCCCCCACCCCACCCCACCCCATCCCAGATCATGCATTCTGCCATAACTGTCCTGCATCTTTCTCTCAGTCTTTTTTTCATATTTAGGAATTCACATTTTCCTCTATTAATTTTATATTACTCTAAAATATGGATACATACTCTTTAATCCCAGCACTTGGGAGGCAGAGGCAGGCAGATCTCTGTGAGTTCAAGGCCAGCCTGGTCTACAGAGTGAGTTCCAGGCCAATGGGGACTAAAGGGAGACCCTGTCTCAAACAGACAAAAATTTTTTTTTATTTATTATTTTTGTCNTGCAGTTGGAGTTCTGCAAGGCTTGCTGGGAGTGGCTGTGCCCACACCTTGCAGTTGTGGCAAGGTCCAGCTGAGCCCATCTTTTTATGTCCATCCTTTGATGTTGGTGGCATCTCTTCTGGCAATTTCATTCCCATGCCACATAGACATGGGTCTGGGTAGTCCTGAAAACTGAGGGGAGGCAGCTTATAGTAATGAGACTGTCCTCACAGTCTTCTCATGGGGAAATAAGAAAAGAATCAAGCAAACCTTTCCTTGTTATTTTTTAACTTTAAGGGGGAGAAAAAAAAAAAGGTGGAAATACCAACAAGAACTAAAAAGTCTTTCAGTGGTAAGAGGTTTCATTGTCTTAAAAGATGTGTAATGTGGTTGAAAATGAAATCATTCCTAAGTTGAACCTTTTTCTTTTTTTTTTTTTTTTTTTTTACAAAACACTGTATATTATGTTCTTGTGCGTTGATTTTAAAAAAAATACTTTCTTGGATATTCATGTAATATATAAAGGTTTGGTGAAATGAACTTTAGTTAGAAAAAAAAGCTGACATCAGCTTTCATCTGTGTAAGTTGACACCAATGTGTCATAATATTCTTTATTTTGGGAAATTAGTGTATTTTATAAAAATTTTAAAAAGCAACAACGACTACTACAAGTTAAGGTAATTTTTTACTTGTCTTTTCTCCATATTTTAAGCTATGTGATTGAAGTACCCTGTTAATAGTTTCCTGGTATAAAGTTGGTTAAAATTTCATCTGTTAATAGATAGATATTAGGTAATATATGTATGGGTTTCTATTTGGTTTTTCTGGACAGTAGATGGATTTTTGTAACAAGGGCTTGTTACACAGTGATGGTGTGATTAAAATATAATTATTCCTTTCATGTTCATTTTGAGGACTGGATAAACTGTTTCAAGATTAAATTTTGATGTTCAACCATTCTGTGCCCCTTATGTCAATCTTTAAATTTTTGCTCTTAAACAAACAAAAAACAAAAAAAAAAAAAAGATGGCTCAGAGTTAAGAGTATGTGGACTTCCCTTATAGAGGACCTGAGTTAGATTTCAAGCACCCATGTCAGGAGGCTCACCAATGTCTATGTAACTGTAGTCGTCGAGGATCTGACACCCTTTTCTGATGTCTTCTGCGTACCTGCACAATACGTCACAGACACACATATGCCCATAATTAAAAATAAAACAAATCTTAAAAAAAAAACTGGGTCACTTTGACTTTACTTTGTAGATGACAGAATCCTTTGCACACAGCTCAGAAGTGTCTATGAGAGGCAGTTTGATGGTAATTATTTTACCTCTCAAACAAACCTTGTTTGCTTAGCTTCCCAAGAAGCTTAAAATCTTCAAAGAGTTTATGGTTCTCACAAGATAACACATAACTCTTTCGCTGCCCTCTCCCCCCCTCCAGGGTTACTAAAATAACTTGCTGAGTGCTCTTTCTCAAACTGTAGCAGTCGCAGACCCTAACCAAACATACGATCACCCAGTGGGTCTCAGTGTGGCGTGGGAACACAATCCTTAAGCTTACCATGATTTCAATCTTCCATGGAATGAAAAGACCATGAAACTCTTGCTTAAAAAAAAATATTCCAACCCGATCAAATTACTTGTCAGAATGAAAAATCAGGAATTCTAGGTCGTATTGTAGCTTTTCCAAAAGCTACCTTTGTAACTGCCCATGCAAGTCAGTGGTTATTTCTTCCTGTTACTGTCCATGTGTTCCACTGAGTGAAGAGGTAAGGGCAGAGTAGAAAAGATAGTTTGAAAAAATTTTAATATTTTAATATGGGATACTAATTTCTCACAAGATTTTCTCTTTCCTGTAATGTATGTTATACAGTAGATTCCTTTCAAGGTCTAATTGTGTTGGAAAGAAACAATCAGGGTGCTTTCACACATGAGGCATCTTGCTGGCCTTGTGAAGTTTTTAAATTTATTATTTAATTTATTGTGTATTATGTATTGCTTCCATGGGTGTTAGTGCAATGGCCGAGGACATCCGAAGAAGGCATTGGATCCCCTGGAGTTAGATAGTTGTTAGCCACCATGCGGATACCGGGATCGAACCCTGGTCCTCTGCAGGCAGCCAATGCTCTTAACTTCTGAGCCCTCTCTCTAGTCCCCAAAGTTTAAAAAAAAAAAAAAAAAAAAGCTAGTTTAAACCGATGAAACTGTCCTTATCAAGGTAGTGTCCTGTTGAAAGGACTCCAAGAAAAAAGGACTTGCCAATTTCTGAAAATAAACAAGAGGATATTTGCAAAGGAGATTAGCCAATGTCCAGGGCTGACAAAGGGGAGTGACCCTCACTAACTCCTGTGGCTCCAGATTGGAGGGAGTGCTAGGGACTTTGCTCAGCCCAGCCCCTAAGCCCTTAGCCATTATCACCAGACACAGGAAGGAGAGGTACCAGACATTAGGCTGAGAGGTAGCCAGCCAAAGTAAATGGTGACAGTTTTAATATACCCTGTCTCCAGTTGACAAATGTCTTTTGTGTTTTCTATTACAGTTAACCCTTGAACAATGCAGTTTTGAACTGGGCAGGTCCACTTCATACACAAGATTTAGAGATTTGCTGCAGTTTGAGAAAGCCATAATGACAAACTATATACCCTAGAAATAACAAAAACAAAATGTCACGAATGCATACAATATATATAGGTAATAGTCTATCATTTTTGACCAAAAAAGTCACACAAACCTGTTATTAAAAAGGTTAAATTTAGCAAAACTTACACAAACATATACTGAATACGGCACCATTTTCAGTCGAAAATGCAAACACATTAAGATGCAGCATAAATCATAAAATACGCATCAGATTAATGCAGCACTTGCATTAACTGCAGTTAGCATCTAGCTGCCTCCTGGTGCTATTGCAGTGAGCTCAAGAGTTCAACCATCTGCTTAAATCACCCCAGGCCGCTAATCAGCTCCACGTGAGCATGCCTTTTGCCAGTAAATTGCATACAGTAGTGAAAAGTGCGTGCCCAGGGTGTTCTCACATGTTTTTCACAGTATATAACATACAAAATACGTGTTTATCAACTGTCACTGTTGTTAGGGAAGCTCCCAATCAGTTGTACGCTACTGGCAGTTAAGTAAAGGAAAAGTCAAAAGCTACATGCAGATTTCTAACTCTGAGTTGGCACACTGACATAGATTTTTGTTCAAGTGTCACCTAACAGGTGACACTTTCTGCTTTGGCTGTTTAGATTTTCCTTTTCAGAAGTACCACGTGGATCTTCCCCGTGTGGATTCTTATTTCTTGCAATGATAGGAGTCGCAGTAACTATGTTGAAAGGAACTGCAGTTGGCATTAATCTCTGAGTCACCATTCAGTACTGTTACTACAGGATCAGGCTACTTTATGGTACTGTTGTCTCCAAAGATAACAGAATTGTCCCAACTGCAAGGTGTACCCTTGCTGAGGCCTACACCTTAGATAAATGTGGCTCCAAGAGGTCTTTGACCTTGGAGTTGAATCTTTCAAGGTTAGAATCTTTGTAAAAGCATTAAGGAAACAATGAGAAACTTTGGAATGAGAAGGCCTTCCTAACCCAAGAACTATAGAACTCAAAGCCAGAACCCATAGAGGCAAGAAAAATGGTAAACTCAACCACAGGATAATTGAAAACATTAAGTGACAAAACACTACAATCATTATGCATGTGTGTATGTGTGTATAATATCAAAACCATAATACACAGAAAAATGTAAATGTTTATAAGCCAAAATGTGGAAGACATATTAATGTGACAAAGAAAGGAAGAGGCTGGGGTCTCGCCCAGGGTGGAGTCCTTGTGGAGCACCTGCTGTGTGGAGCCCTGGGTTCCAACACCAAAGATGAAAAAAGTAAGTTTGAGATAATGACAAGTTACAGGCCTAATGCATCCTGTGTTACTTATCTCTAGATGGATGTCCACGAGGACAAACCCCAGAGTTAAAGCCAGTGCACGCAGGTCTCTTATCACCGTCAACCTGACTAATTCCAACATAAACTGGAGACTGATTAAAACCCAGTTCAGTTGGGCTGTGGTGGCAGATGCCTGTAATCCCAATATTTGAAAGGCCGGCAGAAGGATCACAGGTTAGAGGGCATTCTGGGCCTATCTCAAAAATAAAAATAAATTCAAGCATATTAAAATGTCCCACTCAATTCCATATGTGAACTCACATTAACAACATGAAATATTTTCACCTGTAAAATAGGAAATTTAAAAAGATCTTTTCTATTTTATGTTGTATGAGTGTGTTCCCTGTATGTATATAAGTGCCCCATGTCATGCAATGCCCAAAAAGGTCAAAAGAGGATGTTTGGATCCCCTGGAACTGGAGTTGGGACTATTGTTAGCTGCCACGTGGGTGCTGGGAACTAACCCGGGCCCTTGCAAGGTAGCCAGGCTCTTAACTGCTGAGCCAACTCTCCAGACCCCTGAGAATTTTTTTTAAGTTGAACTCATAATATTGGCAAAATAAGGGACACTCAATAGCAAAATTACAAATGTCTCAACACTTGTAAGAATTTTTCATCCAGGCCATGCATGGTGTGCACACCTTTAATCCCAGAACTTGGGAGGCAAGGCAGGCAGATCTCTGAGTTCAAGGCCAGCCTGGCTCCATAGCAAGCACCAGGCCACCTGGGACTAAAGGGAGACCCTGTCTCAAAAAACCAAAAAAAAAAAAAAAAAAAAAAGATATTTTATTTATATATATATGGTTGTCTTCTTTAATCCCAGCACTCATGAGACAAAGGCAGGCTCTGTGAGTCTAAGGCCAACCTGGTCTACATGGTGATTTCCAGGCCAGCCAACACTGTATTGTGAGACTTTGTCTCAAAAAGGAAGAAAAAAAGAAAAGAATTTGTCATCCAGATTCACTGATTGATCAAGTAGATATGATACTACTCTTTCTGGGGCCTTGCTACTTGTTTTTAAGATCAGGTCTCCCTATGTAGCCCAGGCTAGCCTGGAACACGCTGTTCTATTCCTCAGGTTCCCAAGTGCTGGTAAGCACGTACCACCCACAGCATTATTATTTTTTCCACCTACAGTATTATTTATAACAGTAACATATTGCAAGCAACTTGATTATCCATCAATTAAAAAAAAAACATGTTTTTATACCTAAGGTTCCACAGAATTCCATAGAAGCTTTAATGTGCCAACTCCGACTATAGAATTCAACCTTTGGGCTGGAGAGATGGCCTAGCGGTTAAGAGCGCCGACCGCTCTTGCAGAGGACCCGGGTTCGATCCCCAGCACCACAGGCGCGCCGAGAACCGTCTGAAACTCCAATTCCAGGAGAACTCCAGTTCCGGGGGAATCCGAGACCCTCTTCTGACCTCCACGGCATTGCACGACACCGGGTGCACACAACTTGCTGCAGACAGTACATTCATACACATACAGAAAAAAAATTAATAAAAAATTTTTTTAATAAAAAAAAGAATTCAACCTTTAAGTGGACTTCATTTAACTAAATATCATGTATCTACAGTGTTGGACACTGTTTCAGAAAATAAAACTCTGGTATGTGTGTGGTATAGAGGGTTGCACCCAGGGCCTTATACCTGCTAGGTAAACACTCTACCACTGAGCTACACTCCCAACCTTTTTTATTTTATTTTGAGACACATCTCCCTAAGTTTCCCAGACTGGCCTCAGATGTACAATCCTCCTGCCTTTGCCTCTGAAGTAATTGGGATTCTAGATGCACGGTCAATGCCAGCCTATAAAACTGTTCTTAAGAGATCACTCAAAAAAGAAAACAAAAACAACAACACTGCATCTATTTATCGCACTACTTTATTATAGTCAGCTTTTCTTAGGTACCAGTTTAGGCAATTTGAAACGTTCACCTTACTAGGGGTTAAACATGGGCGTCCATACGTGCCAGGCAAGTGTTCTACCCATTCTGCTAAGTCCTTAGGCCCACCGATTTATACATTAAGGATTACAGAATTTGGTGTGGTAGAAATCCAGCCAGATGTGTGGAATTATTATACATATCTAACTTCATATATATATATATATATATATATATATATATATACATTGTGTGTGTGTGTGGTGTATGTGTGTGCATGTGTGTGTGGTGTATGTATGTGCATGTGTGTGGTATTTGTCTGTGTGTGGTGTGTGTGCATGTGTGCATGTGTGTGGTATGTGCTGTGTGTGTGGTGTGTGTGCATGTGTGTGGTGTGTGTCTGTGTCTGTGTGTGTGCCTGTGTGTGCTTTGCTGGGATGAAATCTAGATTTCTCACAGTTAGACAAATGCCCTCTGCTAAGCTCTAGCCCTCCCCCTAGCTCTAGCCCTAGCCCAGTTATTGTTTATTTTGAAGTTTCTTTCTCCCAGTGTCCTCAACAAACAGGCAAAGAAATCAGGTTGAAGAATGGGGGAAAGGCTGGAGAGAGGGCTCAGCAGGTAGAGACACTTGCCACCAAGCCTAACGACCAGAGTTCAGTCGTGGAGACCCACATGGTGGGAAGAGAGAAACTACCTCTGCACCTCTGTCCTCAGACCTCCCTGAGTACACCATGGCATTTGCACCCCTGCAAATTAATAAATAACATGTATTTTTTTTAATTTTGAAAAAGGAAACAGGGTGTTCTCCTACCCTTTTGCTTTAGCTGAGAGGACCACTGATTAGATACCTGATCCCCCAAATGTCACGTCTCTTCCAGATCTGTTTGGATTTTCACATTTGCTATGATCTTCGGTCCACTACAGAGCCCCAGAATGAGCATGTGACTCCGGAAGCTGCCGGGGTGATGATCAGATGATCTGTCCACTGTGAACAGAATGGACATTTTCTCAGCAAAATGAGACTGGGGCTTACAGAGGGAACAATGAATGACCCTTCAGCCTTCTAATTAAACAGAGAGTGACATCTCAGGCACAGAGGCCATCTTTATTCCCCGACCCCTGGAGCAAGGTCAGTTCAAGTGAAGGCCAGCCGCCAGCACCGGATCTTTCCAATCTCATCTAGTTCGTTTCTATGGCTAGTGAAAATGGAAAGCCTAATGGAATTACCTTTTTGTTAAGGACTCGTGGGTGCTGCAACACATAAAGCAAAAACGTCCTTTGGAGTCAAACCAATTTCCTTATAAATTATATCACAAAAGCGCATTGAAGCAAACTCCCTTATGGCAGAAACACAGTGAAGACTGATACCTTGCCGCCAGCTTGCTCTTTAATACAAGCTAATTCAACCATCCCCAGTGGTCTTAATTTGTAATTCCTGTTCTTTTATTTTCCATTTCCTATGAAGGTTTTGTCAAAACTTCAGTTAAGGACTGATTCTGGCTATATGTATCGTTCTGTAAAACAGTGTATACTTAGCATGCCCCAGGCCCCCTGTTCAATTCCCAGCATAAAAAAAGTAAAGAAAAGAAAAATGATTCTGATTTCGAATTTGGAGTTGGTCTAAGTAAAAAACATTGCTGTTTCTGTTTTAACTATCTGGCCATAGCACCGTCAAGTCTTGTGAGTCTTCTTGGTACTGCTAACTTCAGAGCCCTGCACATCATAAAAGACCACCTCGGTAGCTGAAATCCTCTGTTCAGCAAAATAAAGACGGATACAAAAAGGAATTTGAGAAACATGGCTTGAAAGCCCCTCATACAGTGTGCTGTCCTGGGGTGCTCAGGCAGCCAACCCCACAAAGCATCCCTCACTTCTGACTGGAGGCCGGACACTGAGTTCTGGTGCATCAGAGGAGGCCTGTCCAGCTGGCTGCCTCCTCCTCTTGCTCCAGCCGGCCGGCCACCATGGCAGTAGGGCAGTCTCTGTCTATAGATAGCCACAGCACTCGCCGCTTCGAGCAGGGTAGCAATTGTAGGATTCCTGTGATGTGGTGATGGTTACAGAAATCAAAGTCAGGCTTGAATTTCTACCCTTTAAGCTGAAATAATTCTTTCCTGTGATTTATTTCCCCAAGACAGACTGTGGGATTGGCATGTTATCAGTCAGGCCCTATAATAAAGCCAGTGAATGAAGCCTTCGAGAGCAGGGGACTGCAGCAGGAGCAGGTCTGTAACAGCGTCTGCTGCCAGCAGCTTCACTCAGAAAGCAGACCCAGAGCGAAAGGCAGGAGCCGAGCCTTTGATCCTGAGCGATTCCTTATGCCAGGCGATACAGTTTTTCTTTTCTTCTTAAAAATTTTGGTATTTTGGATTACTTCTTCCATTTCTCCTTAAGTCATTATTCTCTCCGGCCTTCTCCTGGGGGTCCCTTTCTGCCCATCCTCCTCTGAATCCCCACAACTATGCTCTTTTTGTGGAGATTTGGGATAATGGAGCTTGGTGTCTGCTGGAATAATCCATAAATAAGTGTTCTCTAGAAATGGGACTTTTACAACTGTTTCCCTTAAATTCTCTTATGAAAAGATGTTCTTGTTGTGTGGGTATCTTTGTTATAGTGTTTCAAGATAGAGTCTCACTGTGTGTTCCCCGGCTGGCCATGCTCCTCCTGCGTCAGCCCCACCCCATTCCTAGTGCTGGGTCCATGGCTTAACTTTGTTTCTTTTTGCCTTTTCTGTCTTAAGATTTATTTGTATCAAGTCCTTACAGCAGTACTGGGATGTAGTAAAGGATATCACAACTGAATCAGAGGGGGAAATGTTTACAGGGTCTCACTAGATAGCCCAGGCTGGCCTCCAATTCACTGTCCTGCTGTCTCGGTCTCTAGCACTGCTTCAAATACAAGCACACACCACCACACCTGTTAGATCCAGATTCTTAAAGAGCTTAAATATTTTTTTTCTATTTGTCTGAAATTTAATTCACATATACATTACTATATTTCAAGACCAATTTCATATGAATTAAATGGGTTCTCTGATACCACTGTTTTGTTTTGTTTTTTTTTTTAGCTAACAGGAAGTATTGTGAAACAAACAGAAGAAAGATTTTCAAATTTTATGTTTAGTTATTTATTTATTCTCTGTGTGTTTTATCTATTTATTTAACCCACTGAATCCAGTTAAAGCTGTCCATATTCACAGGGAGGGGGATCATCCACTGGGGCATGGGGGAACCAATGAGTGGCCACACTCCTAAAGAAAAGTGACCCTCCCTCCTGCAGCTGCCACCAAAGCTCTTAGCTGGGGCAGGGCCTCGGGAGCCCCTCCCACTCTGTGCTAGATCTTATGTAGGTCTCAGTCAGGTAACAACAGCTGGTGTGAGTTCACGAGAGCATGTCCAGAGGACAGCATTGCACAGCATTGCACAGCATTGCACAGCGTTGCACAGCACTCATCTTCCAGCTCTTCCAGTCTTTCTATCCCATCTTCAGCAATGTTCCCTGAGCCTTGGGGCAGAGGGAGTGACGGAGATGTCCCATCTGTGGCCGAGCGCTCATGTTTGCTTATTCTTGGTACTTTGCTGGTGGTAATGTAAACCAGAGCAGCCACTCTGGATTATGTGCAGGGTTTTCCAGCGGTGATAGGACTTGGATGTGATTGTTCATCTTCATCATTAACTGGGCCGGATTTAGAATCGCCTAGGAGACATACCTCTGGCATGGTTTGTAAAGATATTTCCAGAGATGTTTGACTGGGGAGGGACACCCAACCCCATGGGTGAGGGGCCCCGACTGGATAAAGGGGAAAAGAGAAAAGCAAATGAGCTGAGCACCAGCATTCATCTCTTTCTGCTTCCTGAATGTGAAAGCACCGTGATGGTCCATTCCCTCCAACTGGGAGCCAAAGTAAACCACTTCTTCCTTAAGTTGTCAGGTATTTTGTCACAGCAATGAGTAAAATAACCAACAATAATACACTTGAGAATGGTAAATGGGGAGAAGTTTAGTAGATAGCTGAGAGGTCAAAGTATATGCCAGCTGTAGACCCCAAGTTGCCATGCCATGCGTGTGCAGAGTCAGAGAACCCACAACTAGGGCAGAAGGGGATTTGTAGTTGGCTGAGGAAAAGGCACCAGTAAGTCATGAATGAGAAGTTTCACCTCAGTGCTTGTGGTGGTTTGCATGAGTGTCCCCCATAGGCTGTAAGTATTCAGACATTTGTCTCCAGTTGATGGCACTGTTTTTGGAGGTCTTAGAAGGTGTGGCCATGCTGGGGGAAGTGTGTCACTGGGGGCAGGCTTAGTGAGTTTTAACAAGCCTCTGTGGTCTACAGTTGCCCTCTCTGTTTCCTGTGCTCTTTGTGAGATGTGACCCTCGGTTTGCTGCTCCAGATCCAGCCGCCATGCCTCCTGCCACAATGGACTCTAATTCCCTGGAACCGCCAATCGTAAGCTCAAATAAACTCTTCCTTTTATAAGTTCCTTGGTCTGGTGTTTTATCACAGCAACAGAAAACTAATACAGTTTTGGTACCAGAGAGTGGGCTGTTGGCTGTGAAGAACCTGACCATGTGTATGTTTGGAGAAGTGTGGAAGACTTTGGAACTTTGGGCTGGAAAGGCTGTTGACTATTGTAAGCAGAGCTTAAAGGGCCATTCTAGTGGAGGCCTGGAAGAAAGCATGGCTGCAAAAGATGTGGTTCCAGGGGAAAATAAAGACTTAGGCAGCGACTGGGATATTTTGATAAAGAGTCTGGCAGCAGTTTGCCCACAGCCCAGATGCTTGCCTGATGCTAAGTTGAAAAGCGGTGGACTGATGTCTTTGGTGGAGGATATTTCAAGACAGCCTAATGTAGAAATGGTGGCATGGCTTTTAATGGTGAATATTATACAGATCTATAGTGAAGAAGAGCAGATGGGGCAGAAAGAAATGCAGAATGTACAGTTTGGATCTGATAACCGCCCTAGGAAGATTAAAGGTGGGGCCAAGGCAGGTGAAGGAGAGGCTCCCTTTCATAAGGAGATTAAAGCAATTAAGGAGAGGCCTGGAGATTTACAAGTAAACAAAAGAATCAGTACCTTCTGGGCAAGACCACACCCAGCTAATCCTCCAAGTCCAGGGCAGAGAAAAGTTGAAAATGTGGTTGGAATGGGCCAGGGTCCATCCCAGGATTGCAGCCAAACTCGGCAGTTTCATTCATGTGGTGCTGGCTTTAGGGGCATAAAGTTCGCAAGAGTGAAGGGGTCATCAGTTCTTCCTCCACGGTTTCAGAGAGCCAAAGAGGCCAGGCAGAGTACAGCAGGGGTGTCCCTGAATAAAGAAGGCCCTGATAGGCCATTGCGTGAAGCTGTGAATGTGAAGCCTGGTGGGCATTGGAGACCCCAAGAAGACTTTCGAGATGCCAGCCCTGTGAGATATTTGCCAAGGAGAGCTGCATACAGGGAGTGGTACTGGCCTAACAAAGAGATGTATGTTGCAAGCAAAGCTGGATGAGCTGAGCCATCTAAGCCCTTTGGAAGCCAAGTTCCAGAAGTTGCATGTGGAGCTACAGGACTTGGCGTTTGCCCTGCTGGTTTTCGGTCTTGTTTTGGTCCAGTGTTTCCTCACTATGCCTCTATTCCTCCCTTTTGGAATGGGAATGTGTATTCAGTTCCACTGTATGTTGGGAGTTTGTAATTTGTCTTTTGATTTTACAGGAGCTTACAGTTTGGGAGATTGGCCTGAGTCTCAGAGAAGACTTTGGACTGTGGACTTTGGAATGGCATTGAGACTGGTACAGACAGTGGGGACTTTTAAGGTTGGACTAAATGCATTTTGCATTTTATATGATCAGGAGCCTATGGGGGCCAGGGAGTGGAATGTGGTGGTTTGCATGAGTGTCCCCCATAGGCTGTAAGTTTATTCAGACATTTGTCTCCAGTTGGTGGCACTGTTTTTGGAGGTCTTAGAAGGTGTGGCCATGCTGGGGGAAGTGTGTCACTGGGGGCAGGCTTAGTGAGTTTTAACAAGCCTCTGTGGTCTACAGTTGCCCTCTCTGTTTCCTGTGCTCTTTGCGAGATGTGACCCTCGGTTTGCTGCTCCAGATCCAGCCGCCATGCCTCCCGCCACAATGGACTCTAATTCCCTGGAACCGCCAATCGTAAGCTCAAATAAACTCTTCCTTTTATAAGTTCCTTGGTCTGGTGTTTTATCACAGCAACAGAAAACTGACTAATACAGTGCTACTGCAGGTTTCTGAACAGAGAGGCAGAGAAGAGAGGGAATGAGCAACCCACATGGAGTGATGGAGCTCAGCCAGTGAGGCCGGGCCAAGGAGATCAGAGAAGGCTCTGAAGTACACAGCACCAGGGGGCAGGAGATGAAGTGGCTGCTAACGCTGGGAGAGGCATGTTCAGAAAGAGAGCCAGGAGGAAGTGATGGCTGAGTGAACATGGGAAGTGGAGGAGATTAAACAAAAGTAAATCGAGGGGCTGGAGAGAGGGCTCAGCGGTTAAGAGCACCGAACTCTTGCAGAGGACCTGGGTGTTCGATTCCCAGCAACCACATGGTTCCTAAGAACTGTCTTTAACTCCAGTTCCAGGGGAATCCAATGCCCTCTTCTGACCTCCGAAGCATCGCACAACACGGGTGCACCAACCTACATGGAGACAGTACATTCATACACATAAAAAAAAAAAAAGTAAAATTGAGTATGGCGACACATGCCTATAATCCCACTACTTCCAAAGCAGAGGCAGGAAGATCATGAGGTGACAGATAAACATCAGCTGGGTAATTTTGAACTCCTTACCTTAAAATAAAAGCATGTGTGAGGACTGGTACTGTAGGTCAGTTGGTAGAGGACTTCCCTAACATGCACTAGACCTGGGTTCAGTTGCTCTACAGCATAAATGGGGCAATGGAATACACTTCTCATACTACCACGTGGGCAGAGGAGGCCAGAGAATCGGAAGTTTAAGATCACCCTCAGCTGCATATTGAGTTTGAAGGTGGCTTTGGCTACATGAGACTTTGAGAAAAACAGAAGAATCTGGAGAGATGGATCGGCGATTAAGAGTGTTTGTTGCTCTTGCATCCCTCAGGGGACCTGACTTCGGTCTCTAGTACCCAGTCTGGCATCTCACAAAGGAAGAGACTGAACAGTGGGTGGGTGGACAAGCCAGGATACAGTGGCAACAGTCTGAGAAGTGTTTCAGAGCACCAATGACATGAAGACTGGGACCATCCCAGGACACTTCCTCTGGGACCAAGGTCAAGAAGAGAGGATCTAGGTGAGTAACACATCAGAAGATGTCAGCAATGTCCTCCGCAACGGAGGAGAGAGAAAGGCTTCCTATTTCCCGGTCTCTTCTCCGAACTCCAAGAGTGCAACTGAATCCCTGAATGGGATGTTCCGTTCCTGAGAGACCCGCTCGGCTCATAATACTTTGGAAGCAAACCAAGTGGTTCTTGGCAGCATTGTAACCCTTCTATTTTTTTTTCCTGTTGCTTGAAAAAAAATGCTATTCCTCTTCAGGAAAAGAATGCAAAGATCGTATAGACCCAATCAGAGTTGAAATGTAATTTCTGTGTTCTTCCTATAATGTAATTGTGCAATGATGTGTAAATCCTGCTGGCAACTAACATGGAGATTGACATATTAAAAGGGTGCCTTTAAAATCATATGAAAATCTCATTGAACACAGTTTGATGTTTGATGTCTAAATAGGAGAATGTTTTTTTCCCTTACATTGATTTTTCTCATATAAAATAAGATCATTTCTGAAAACAGATGCATTTCACCCTGGCCTGCTGCGCTGCTCATACAATTGTGTGCCCAGGACTCACACCCTGGTATAAGCGGCAATCGTGGCAAGTACTTGCTGCTGCGAACACTTAGCAGCATTCCCATTTGCTATTGGGATCGGCATCTTGGCCAGTCATTCTCTTTATGCGATTTTCCCCCATCTCTAATAATTTTCTCTGCTCCTTACATTACATCTCTCATTCCGGGCATATAGCCATGGGGAAGAAGGAAACACACAGTGCTGCTGATTCTGCAGTGCTGGCGATGTCTATTAACTCTGCTGGTGATTTCTCAAGATCAAGAACACAGGGTGACTTTTTAAAATGTTTTCTTCCTGACGGGACAAAATAGAAACCTATTGGCATTGTTTGTGTTTCATTCCTCCAGGGAGAAAAGATGTCCTGGGAGTTAGAACACCCTATGCTACTCCCCAAAGATAGCAAGCCATAGCCATGCATTTATGTGTCTCAAATGTTGTACAAATGTTGGGGGACCAAAGCTGCCATTGGCTAGCTTCCTTATGAGCTAGGAGGTCTCACGTTACCTATGATCCCCCACTAGCCACCCATTTTTGAACCACTCCTCTCCTGGGTTAATAAATTATACACATCTCTGATAAGAAAGGACCAGACAAGAATGTCCTAGGATACCAGTCTATGAAGGGTTAGCCAGTGTTATACTCTGGATATGAAGTGTCCCCCCAAAGGCTAGTGTGTTAAAGGCTTGGCTTCCTGGCTATTGGTAGAGTTGAGAGATGAATAGATCATGAGGGTGATGATCTCATCAGTGAAGTCATCTATTGAAGAGTTCAAACTGGGCATTTAGGAAGTGGGGACCAAGTTAGAGAACAGTCACCAGGGACATGCCTTACAAGGACATATTGTGTCCTTGTATCTTTCTCTCTCTCTCTCTCTCTCTCTCTCTCTCTCTCTCTCTCTCTCTCTCTCTCTCTCCTTCCTGGTCACTGTGAAATAAACAGCTCTTTGCTCTGCTCTTCCCCCATGATGTTTTTGCCTTGTCACAGGTCTGAAAGCAATGGAACCCACAACAACTACAGCCAAGCCTTAGAAGAACTGAGCCAAAATAAACCCTTCCTCTTTTGTTTCCCAGTAATGCAGAACTGTCTAACACAGGCAGAATGGAGGTCGGAGCTCTAATGCATATTCTGGCTGCCAGCTCATGTTCACAGGCTCCGCTCAGCTCCTCTTCCTGCAGGTGATGTGTCTGGGAGGAACACTGCCAAGGGGGGCCAACCTGGAAACTTTTGCTCTTTCTCTTTTGTGATTATTCATTAAGAATGCCCTTTGGGGTCTGAGGGTGGAACTCGTTGGTAGGTGCTTGTCTAGCCTGTACAAAGAATACCCTTTGGGGTCTGAGGGCGGAACTCGTTGGTAGGTGCTTGTCTAGCCTGTACAAAGAATGCCCTTTGGGGTCTGAGGGTGGAACTCATTGGTAGGTGCTTGTCTAGCCTGTACAAAGAATGCCCTTTGGGGTCTGAGGGCGGAACTCATTGGTAGGTGCTTGTCTAGCCTGTACAAAGAATACCCTTTGGGGTCTGAGGATGGAACTCATTGGTAGATGCTTGTCTAGCCTGTACAAAGAATGCCCTTTGGGGTCTGAGGATAGAACTCATTGGTAGGTGCTTGTCTAGCCTGTACAAAGCCCTGGGTTCCATCTATAGCATCATGTAGACTGGCCGTGGTGACACATGCCCATAATCCCAGCACTTGGGAAGTAGAAGCAAGAGGATCAGAAGTTCAAGGTCATCCTTTGCTACATATCAAGTTCTAGGCCAACCCAGGATACGTGAGACCTTATCTCCCAAAAATATTTTCTAAGCATTTTTCCTGTTCTTTTCTGTTGGGTACACTACTTTGGAAATGGTTGAAGGCCCTGACATCTCAGGTTGTTTCCTTTAACCCTGTTTGATCTTTACGTGTGTCATGAATTTTTGCTTATCCTTAAAGAGGGAGGCTTGAGTGTCTGGAGGTAGGGATTAAAATATGTCCCTTTAAAAATGATGTGAAGGGGCCAAGAAGACCCAATGAAGGAAAGACAGCATCTTCAGCAAATGGTGTTGGCAAAACTGGATCACCACATGTAGAAGAATAAAATTAAACCCCTACCTCTTGCCCTGTATAAAAATCAACTCCAAATGGATCAAAGACCTCAACATGAAACCCAAAGCTCAACACGTGATAGAAGAAAACATTGGCAGCAACCTATAAGACATAAGCATAGCAGAAGACTTTCTAAATCAGACAGCAGCTGCACAGGAAATAAGGATGACAATTGACAAGTGGGACCCTATTAAACTCAAAAGCTTCTGTACAGTGAAAGAAACAATCAGGGAAGTGAAGAGAAAACTCACAGAGTGGGAGGAAACCTTCACTGTTGATACATCTGACAAAGCATTAACTCAAGAATATATAAACTACTCAAAAAACAAAGAAGAAAACAAATGACTCACTCAAAAGATGGAGTAAAGAGCTGAACAGAGACTTCACAAGTGAGGAAATAGAGAAAGATGACATACTGAAATTTGCAGGTAAATTGATGGAACTAGAAGATACTATTTTTTCTTTTGTTTGTTTTGGGGTTTTTTGGTCTTTTTGAGACAGGGTTTCCCTGTAGCCCCAGCTGTCCTGGAACTCACTATGTAGACCAGGCTGGCTTTGAACTCTCAGTGATCCACCTGCCTCTGCCTCCCAAGTGCTGGAATTAAAGGCGTGCGCCACCACACCCGGCAAAGATACTATCTTTTTTTTTTTTTAATTTTATTTATTTTTGTATATGTATGAATGTACTGTCTGCATGTAGGTTTGCGCACCTGTGTTGTGCAATGCCATGGAGGTCAGAAGAGAGCGTCGGATTCCCCTGGAACTGGAGTTCTCCTGAAATTGGAGTTAAAGACAGTTCTCAACTGCCATGTGGGTGCTGGGGATCGAACCCGGGTCCTCTGCAAGAGCAGTCGGTGCTCTTAACCGCTAGGCTATCTCTCCAGCCCCCAAAGATACTATCTTAAGTGAAGTAACACAGTCCCAGAAAAAAAAAAAAAAACGACAAATTGTATCCCTCATCTGTAGATACTAGCACCAAATACCTAGTTGTAAGGCAAACTGAGCAACATTAATGTTATATTCCTTGTGATCTGAAAACAACTGTACTCTTATATTGTGAATCCCTTAACAGGTTCTAGAATTAACCTACCATTTATTTTCAGACTTTTGAATTTTGGTATATGGGTGGAGGATATGTATGCATATTTTAGAGTAATATAAAATCAAAATGGAAAAATATTCAGAACAAAACAAAAAAGTAAATGTTGAGCTGGGATGTAGCTCAACAGTAAAGTCCATGATCACTGAATGAAACCCCAGCACTAAAATGAAGGAAAAGAAAAAACCTAGTTTGTCATGACGCTGTGTCTAACCACAGTATGTATTTTATGGGAGTGCTTCTTAGTATTTCTTTTTTTTTTTTTAATTTTTTATTAATTTTTATTTATTTATTTCTGTATGTGTATGAGTGTACTGTCTGCATGCAAGTTTGTGCACCTGTGTCATGCAATGCCACGGAGGTCAGAAGAGGGTCTCAGATTCCCCTGGAACTGGAGTTCTCCTGGAATTGGAGTTTCAGATGGTTCTGAAATGTGGGTGCTGGGGATCGAACCCGGGTCCTCTGTAAGAGCGGTCGGCGCTCTTAACCGCTAGGCCATCTCTCCAGCCCCTTAGTATTTCTTATACAAGGCTGCTTGAGCTTTTGTCCAAGCCTTTTCTAAAATATTATACAGTAATTAAAAGTATCAGGCTGGTGTAACTTAGCCTTTCTGGATGCTTAATGGCCATACTTAAAGCCCATACCAATTTGGCCAAGAGACTTAAGGGATAACTTTGTTCCTTGCCCTCAGAGGTCAACTAAGTCCCAGAAGACTATGCATGGGGCCATCTCTTGAAATGTCCTGCAAATGTGAGTCACCAGTCTTCCAGTGCAAGGAGGACCTGGAGATCCACTAATGGGACTTCAGCCAGTGTCTAGTCTATAAAGGGGAAAGTCTGCTTCAAAAAGGGAAGCCTGATCTATCAGGACCTGACTTTGTCCACAAATGGATGGAACTGGTAAATGAAAAGCCAAAAGGAGCCAGGGGCTCCACCCCCCCCCCAAAAATGTGGATTCTGCTTGAAACCTTTGGGAGAAGGGAAATATTTGGATTGGAGTTTTTCTTTGCTATCTTACAGATATAGATGAGGGTCTGTGGAAAGTTATTGGTATCAAAGGCAGACATCTTTGGGGTCTAAAATATTCTTTTTTTTTTTTTTTTTTTTTTTGTCTTTTCGAGACAGGGTCTCCCTGTAGCCCCAGCTGTCCTGGAACTCACTCTGTAGACCAGCCTGGCCTTGAACTCACAAAGATCTGCCTGCCTCTGCCTCCCGAGTGCTAGGATTAAAGGCATGCGCCACCATGCCCGGCAGGGGTCTAAAATATTCTTAGAGGAATAACATGACCCATCTCATCCCATGTAGCAGATGTTCAGGGGATGCCTCCTTACGACTCGGGGACATCAGAGAGCATCTTCCTGGGTGCTCCAGCACCTGTCTCCCACCCCACCAATGTTTTATCTGTCCCCAAGTTCCCTATAAGTAGCATTGGTGGGGAGGTAGTTCTCAGTAAGCTTAATCCCATGTCAGTATGCAGTTAGGATGGAGAAGTGCTGATGGACATGACCTGTTTTTGCATGTCAAACTGCACATGCTCTGAACTCACCTGGGAGCCAAGGTATCCAGGAGAGAGTCAGTGTCCTCCACAGAAACTGATTTCAGATTAATCTCATCTGTCCCAGGATCTTCAGATTAAGGACCTCTTTTGTCTCAGTCAAGGAAGATGTTATCGAAACTGACCCTGGAGACCATGAACCAAATGCCTTCAAATTCATGGGTGGAGGGTGCCAGTGTTGCTGTAGGTAGAAACAGCTCTTGAGCAGGTAGTGCGTGTATGTTCTCAGCAGAGGGGGTTAAGGTAGGTGGTGTCTTCTGCTCCTTCTCTGTCTTCTAGCCCAGAGCCAAGCCTTTTGTAGAGGTTGTGGAAACAGTGACACTCAGAACCAGGTTGTTTGTGGACACCTGTCCTTCCCAGTCTCAAGTCCAGAGTAATGCTTCTGCATTCTCAAAGAAAAACATGCTTCAACCCAAATGTATCAAGTCAAACATATCAGAAGATTATATGAGAGTATTTCTCTAGTAAGGAAAATTGGAATGCAGGCTGTTGGGAGAATTCACAGAGATGGATTGGCAACCTTCACCTGTGGAGATATTTTGGATAATTTTTGAGGAATTGTGGAACAGCAAGACCTCAAAAAAATAAGAAAAATAGGAGAAAAGTCATTCTAATATTCTTTTATTTCATTTTCTTTTATTTATTTACTTATTTGTTTATTTAGGTAAGTAGGTAGGTAGGTAGGTAGGTAGGTAGGTAGTTATCTATATCTGTTTTGGTCTTTTGAGACTGGGCCTCCCTCTAGCTCTAGCTGGTCTGGAACTTGATATGTAGACCAGGCTGGCCTTGATCTCACAGAGAAGATCCACCTGCCTCTGCCTCCTGAGTGCTAGGCTGGCCTTAAACTTATTGTAGTTGAGGATGACCTTGAACTCATTATCTTTCTTCCTCCACTTCTTGAGTGTTGGGATTAGAGTTGTGTTCTACCATGGGCTTTATGTAGTATGTGGCTCTAACCCAGGGCTTCCTGCATGCTAGGGACAAACTGAGATGCAGCCCCAGCTACCTTATTCTATTCTTCAAGGAGAAAAGAGGCAGATTCTAGAAAATTCAAGCTTGTGAGCTTGGTGTTAATTACAAAGCTAAGCAAGGACGAGAAGGAATTAGCAATGCTGGGTGATGGTGAAATGGTCCATGCCTATAATCCCAGCTACTCGGAGACAGAGCAAGGAGGGTCACAATTTGGGGACCAGCCTGGGCTACGTAGGCAGACCCTGTCTCAAAACAAAACAGGAAAGGAAAAGGAAGGAAGGAGGGGGAAGACAGGTTACTTCATCTTTTCTGATAAGTCATTCCACTGAGAAATGGGGAAATTTGATTCACATGGTATGTTTGCATTTCCAGAGAGAATCTGATACATCACTCTAGTCCCATGGGAATAAGGTGAAGAAGCAATGTGTCACGGTTGTATTTATGCCAAAATTAATAGAAACAATTTCAAGTTCAACAGATGATATTTTACTTCATGATACGGAGCAGCTGACGATCCCCCAGAAGGAATGGTCGACCAGGCTTAGCTGACCTCTGACCCTGATAGCTTCAAGATGGCACACAGCCATCCCCTCTCTGCCAAAAGGGGCTCCTTAAAGTCCAACTTCTTTGCTTCTCTACTTCCCTGCTCAAAGTTCAGCATGTAGCCTCATTTTTGGTAGAACGAAAAGGCACAGCTATTTGTTAGCTACATAGAGTGCTAGGAGAGCCCAGGGCTGACATGTTTCACTTTCTTCGTGGGAAGTCAACTGGGTTTTCTAAGACTCATAAGGCTGATAATTCTCCCAAGTAGAAAGGGAGTCAGGCGCTGGGCTGCCACAAAGAATAGCTCATGGGGTGTTGGATTGGTTTCTAACTATTTGAAAAATTGGAGCCAAACATTGTTATTAATCTATTTTTTTTTATTGGCATTCCATAGGAGTTTGTGTTTTTGTGTGGCACAAGATATTTTTTTAACCATTAGCTTTGCTAAAGACCCAAACTAAGCTTATTGTGCTTGCAGGTTAATACAGAGTTAATGTGGAATGGTAACACATTCAAGGGCAAAATCAAAATCCCAAAAGATCTCTAAAACTCTGAAGCAATCAGTCCATCAGCAGGGCCTGGGGGCATAGCTTAGTAAAGACTGCTTTCCCAGCATGCACAGAGCCCTGGGTTCCATCCTCAGCACAGAAAAAATGTCAGTGGGAAATGGCAAGCTCTGTTTAGGGTTAGAAAATCCAGCTCCTTGATTATGTAGTCGCTGCTTAGAAACAAGGCGTAATTTAACGAGGTTGCCAAGAAAGCTAATTAAATCCTAGGCTGCTTACCAGATATATAGTACTTAGAACAAAACCTTCTGCCTAGATCTGCTTGAGAGACATCACAGCTGAGCCCTGTGCCAAGTTTACAGCACCATAGCCTACAAGGTACCCTATAAATTGGAGGCTGTCAGAGGGTCAGAGGATGCTCATCTTGGAACCATGGGACAGGAAGTATGAAGGAACTGGAGGACCATTGCTCGAACAGATTCAAAGGGAGATGTAAGACAGCGTCTGAGGGACAGGGGTACACGCCTATAGTCTCAGCTATTTGGGAGGCTGAGACAAGAAGATCACTAAGTCTGTGAGTTTGAGCCCAGCCTGGGAAACATAGAGGGATCTCATCTCAAAAGAACAAAAATGAGAGAGTGATTCGCTAGGGTTCAGCTTAGCAGTAGAGAATGGGTGCTGAGCATGCACAAGGCCCTGACTTTGATCCTGGAACCAAAAAAAAGAGCCCCAAACAGCAACAACTAAGACAGAGTTACAACATACCAATTAACTGATAAACTTTCACAATGTAGATGACCCAGTAGAAACAATTTATAGTCTTCAATCTGAGGGAGACTTCATTGGGGAAATCTGTACAGCTACTCTCATTGAAACAGTTCAGAGAAGAGATAGGTAGTTCTGTTTTTAAGGGTGCTGTTGAAAGACCTTAAGCTCTGCAGAGAGTAAATGAACTTTCAGCTCCAAGACTCGACTTTTCATGAAAATATAAGGCATTTCAGGTAAGAAAGCTAGCTCTTAGTCATGCAAACATTTTTAAACCATTTTTAAGACAATGTCTTCCTATATAACCCAGGCTAGCCTCAAACTTGTAATTCTCCCACCTTAGTCTCCTGAGTGCAGGTATTATTAAAAAACACACAAAAAACTTTTTTTTTTTTGGTCTTTTTTGAGACAGGGTCTCTCTGTAGCCCCAGCTGGCCGGGAACTCACTCTGTAGTCCAGGCTGGCCTTGAACTCACAAAGATCTGCCTGCCTCTGCCTCTCGAGTGCTAGGATTAAAGGCATGCGCCACCACACCCGGCTCACACAAAAAAAACTTTAACATGTAAAGGGATAAAGAAGTTTCACGGATGAGGGCTGGAGAGATAGCCTAACAGTTAAGAGCGCCGACTGCTCTTGCAGAGGACCCAGGTTTGATCCCCAGTACCCACATGGCGGCTGAGAACTGTCTTTAGCTCCAGTTCCAGGGGAATCCGACGCCCTCTTCTGACCTCCGCGGCATTGCACGACATGGGTGCACAAACCTGCATGCAGACAGTACATTCATACACATATAAAATAAACAAAATTAAAAAAAAAAGTTTTAATAAAAAAAAAAAAGTTTCACGGATGAGCTGAGGCCAACCAAGGTTCTACAGGAACACACAGAAAACTGAAGCCAGGAGTCAGTGCATTGGGGAAACTTTGTAAACAGCCACCAGCAAGACTCTTCCTAGGCTCTTTTGGTTCAGACTCTGTGAGCGTGGGCCACAATAACCAAGAAATAAATTGCTAGTAATTTAATTCCTCTCTTAAGGAAGGATTTAGAGCAGAGCTGTGGCTGGTGTCCCAGGGAATAGAGTGTTTTCTGGCCGCCCACATAAGCCAACAAGCCATTCCCCAGGGGCAACCAAACCAGACAACCAATAATCTCATTCATTTTCCATTGAAAACTTGGGCTATGCCCTATTTATCATAGAACTTAAAGAATGTCCTCATTTTACCTACAGGGTTTGTAAGGCTTTTATTTAAATTCCTCCCCAGACGTGTCCCACAGGCCTATAAGCCTCAGCTTCCTAATAGAGATGGGAGAAAGGAATGGGTGAAATTACTTCAGAAGAGGTGAAGAACAAGGGTTTTAGGCTCCCGGGCACTCGGAAAGCCATGTCTGAGCCTCTCACCCACATACCAAGAGATAAATAATTCAGAGGCCAAAGAAAAGTGAGATAGTCATCCAGGTTGAACACCTGCAGGGCAGGGCAGGGCAGGTCTGACTGGGTTATGTCTGCAAGCTGTTCTTAATTGTCAGGGATAGCATGTTTAGGATGATAGTTACTGCAGTGCTACCGTATAATTTTCTGCTTCTGAGATACCAGTGGGATAAAAGGGAGAAAAATGAGAGGGAAGTCAATACATGCGACTTACCAGAGTGTCTTAGATGGAAGGGAGAAAAATGAGAGGGACGTCAATACATGTGACTTACCAGAGTGTCTTAGATGTCTCATGGAAGCCAGGGACTCATGGCTCATATCTATAATTCCGGCATGTGGGAGACTGAGGCAGAACTGCCGGGAGTTCCAAGGTAGCCTAAACTACAGTGTAAGACCCTGTGTATGGGGGCTGGAGAGATAGCCTAGCTGTTAAGAGCACCAACTGCTCTTGCAGAGGACTCGAGTTCGATCCCCAGCACCCACATGGCGGCTAAGAACCGTCTGTAACTCCAATTCCAGGAGAACTCCAGTTCCAGGGGAATCCAACACCCTCTTCTGACTTCCGTGGCATTGCACGACACGGGTGCACAAACCTACATGCAGATAGTACACTTATACACATACAAAAATAAATAAAATTTTTTTAAAAATTTAAAAAAAAAGACCCTGTGTAAAAAAATAAACAAGGGGGCCAGAGAGATGGCTGTGGTTAGGAGCACTGGCTGCTCTTGCAGAAAACCTGGGTTCAGTTCCCAGCACTCACATGATGGCTAACAACTGTCCATAACTCCAGTTCTGGGGGATCAAACACCTTCTTCTGACCATGGGCATTGCAGGACACAGGTACATTTACATACATTCAGGCAATACACTCATACACATAAAATAAGAAAATAATAGATAAAATATTTTTAAAAGCAAAAGCAAAAAAAAGACATCATGGTAGTAATTATGATTATTAAAAGGATATCAGAGCTATCAACACTCATGTCTGTGTGATCCTTATGAGACCATTTATCTCACTTCCTAGAACTTCCCGATTTATATTTCTATGAATCCAAAGTATACTTGTCCCTTAGTAACAATGGGAGACTTGTTCCAGGACCCCCATGGATACCAAAATGTGCTCAAGCCTTCTATAAAATAGTGTGGTATTCATGTCTAGCCCATGTGCACTCTCCCATTACTTTAAATTCCCCTAAATAACTTGTGATACCTAATGCAATGCACATGCTGTGTAAATAGCTGCTACACTGTAGTCTCGAGAAACATTGCTCAGGAAAGTGTCTGTTCATGTTCAAGATGGGTAAAACTTTAGTTTTTCAAATATTTTTAATCCACGGTGGTTTGAATCCATGGATGCAGACTCCACGTATGCGGAGGGCCAGCGGTCATCCTTATTGTTTTATGTATGTATGTCCCAGGTCCTACTAAGCACACCCCCAAGTGCAGCAAATTCTCAATATACACAGCTGGGAATGTCACATTGGAGGAAGGGGCAGAGGAAAGGAATTATTCTAGTTTGTTTCTCTGTTGCTGTGACAAAACACTGACCAGAACCAATTTGGGGGAGGTAAGCGTTGATTTGGTTTATGGCCTATGGTCAATCATTGAGGAAAGCCAAGATACGAACTCAAGGCAGGAACCTGAAGGCAGAATCTGAAGCAAAGACAGTGGAGGAATGCTGCTTACTGGCTGGCTTCCTCTTACTCAGGAGGCCTTTGTTAGATAGCCTGGGCCTACCTGCCTAAGGTGCACCACTCACAGTGGGCTGGGCCCTCCCAAATCAATTAGCAATCAAGGAGATGCCTCACAGACATGCCCACAGTCCAATCTGATGGAGGAAATTCCTCAATTAAGGTTTCTTCCCAAGATATGTCAAATTGTGCCAAGTTGACAAAAGAAAAACTAACCAGCACAATCCACCCTTTGTCAACCTGATGTACAAACACATTTCTGTAAAGCTGTAACCTTTTCTTTCATTGGGAGAATAAACCCTTTCCTTTCCTAAGTTGTAGCTTTTCATCATGGCAACAGAAGCAAAACAAGGACAGAAATTGGTACCAGGAATGTGGGGTGTTGCTGTGAAGGACCATGTATTACGTGCATTAGGTCTTAGGTAATGCAATGCATATGCTGCATGAAGAGCTGCTATACTTAGTCTCTAGAAATAATGCTAAGAAAATTGTTGTTGTGCTGACCATGTTGCTTAGAGGGAGGATTGTGGAATTAGTTGTTTAGAACTTTGGACTTGAAAAGTTTTTAACTGCTGAGAGCTTAGTGTTCTCTTCTGTAGAAGCTTAGAAGAGAGGAATACAGAGATAAATGCAGAAAATGGAGGCTTCGCTTATGAGGTTTCAGAGGGAAGTTTGAGAATCCCTCAAAGACTCTATTGGGACTGTTCATGTGATATTTGAATTAAGAATCTTTATTTTCTTGTCAGCTGGGGCTGAAGAATCAGCTGTGATTTAGAAGAGACTGGCATCATTGATGTGAAATCTTCTGGGAAGTATTTCCTCAGAGTCAGCACACGGAAGCTGGGGGAGGGGGTGGGCAAGGCTGCATCTCAGTCTGGAAGCGAAACTTGGTAATGTGTAGGAGTCTTCATGTGGTATTGGTTTTGATGGAATGCAAACTGCAGGACTGAGGGAATGGGTCAAGCAGCTGAGGCTTGGCACGGTGTGACAGGGTCGGAAGACAAGCTATTGGTGCAGGTTCAACCTCAGTTGCAGTGGACACTGAAAAGGCCAGGACAATGAGATGTCCACGAAGGACAGTGGAAAGTGTGGAATGGAGCCCACCTTAGCTTACCAGATAAGCCTTTCGGAGCCCAGAATATCATGAGTGAGTCCCAGATGTCAGACATTGAACATTTTATACTGTTAGGTTTGGGGTTTTGCTTTGATCTGATCATAACTGTCCTCTGGTGCTCCCTCCTGGAATAAAAAAAAACTATTTAACTTGGTTTTGATTTTATAGAGCTAACTGTTAAGAGATTTTGAAGTTTTAAAAAGATTTTGGACTATTAAAATCTGGGGACTTTTTTGTTTGTTTTTTGTTTTGTCTTGGTTTTGGTTTTCTCAGACAGGGTCATCCTGTAACCCCAGCTGGCTTGGAACTCACTATGTAGACCAGGCTGTGCTTGATCCCACAGAGATCCACCTGTATCTGCCTTTGGAGTCCTAGGACTAAAGGCATGGGTCACCACACCCAGCTAAAACTGGTAGGATTTCTAAAGGTTATAGGACTTTTAAAAGTTGTACTATGTTTTAGATTGTGATATTAACATAAGATCTTGGCGGAAAAGAAAGGAAAGGTTACAGTTTAAAGTTATGTGTTTGTGTCAAGGTTGACAAGGGTAGAATATCATAGTTTTTTTCTTAATTTGACACAAACCTGAGAAGAGAGCATCTCAACTGAGGAATGATCAGGTAGGCCTGTGGCATGTGTTTGGGTTATTTTCTGGATTGATAACTGATATAGGAGGGCCCAGCCCCTCCTGGGTGCGCCGTCCTTAGGTGAGTGGGCCTGGGAAGCCAGCCAGCAGCAGCAGCAGCAGCGGCAGCAGCAGCGGCGGCGGCGGCGGCGGCGGCGGCGGCGGCGGCAGCAGCAGCAGCAGCTCCTCCATGCTCTCTGCTTCAGTTTCTGCCTCCAGCTTCCTGCCTTGACGTCCCTCAATGATTGACTGGACCCTGGAAGCCAAATAAACCCTTTCTTTTCCCCAAGTTGTTTTTGGTGTTGCTGTTTATCCTGTGATAAACACAAAGAAGCAGACTAAAACAGACATATAGATCCATTTATGTTCATAATGATGTCTCAGCTATGGGAAACTGAAGTGTTATTTATCTAACTTCATTGAATTTGCTTATAAGGTAAGTGGAAACGAGCTTGGCACATTGGAATACCTAACTCCCTTCTGACTTCAAAGCCTCTTGCAATTCCTTGATCAATCCTGAATTTTGGCTTCTTCAGGACCCTTCTGTCTGCCTCTCCTTTGGGTGAGCCCTCGCTCAGAGCCCCCTTCTTCTTATTCCTGACTCACCTTGACCATGGATGCTGGTCTTGGTCTAGGTCATCTGTCTGCTCCCAGGCAGCCTGTGGGGGCTGCTCCCTTATGTCCCAGCCCCCTGCTGTCCCAGTCCCACAGTGCCATGGCTGCTGCTGGCCTTCCTTTTTTTTTTTTTTTTTTTTTTTTTTTTTGGTCTTTTCGGACAGTGTCTCCCTGTAGCCCCAGCTGACCTGGAACTCACTCTGTAGACCAGGCTGGCCTTGAACTCACAAAGATCCACCTGCCTCTGCCTCCCGAGTGCTAGGATTAAAGGCGTGCGCCACCAGCCAACTTCCTTTTTACTCTGCTTTCCATGACCCTCACAAGTTACGTGGGGTTCTCTAATTTCGCCCACAGAGAAAGAAAAGGTGACGGAAACACAAGGGACAGTGGTTGTTGACAGCTCCTTCTCAGCTCGGGTCACCCCGCTGGTAATTTTGCTCTACTGTCTCCCTCCCCATGTTCTTAGGAAACAAGTCTAAAGCCCTTTCTACCCCATTGCCCTTCCTTCTAGTAGAGTCACCAGAATTTCAGCTCAGGAGGTAGGCTCATAGTCCCCCTGAGGATATTGGGAATATGCACCACAGCATGTGTACCATGTGCTTGGAATGCAATAACAGCATGCATATATTACTATAATATATTATATATATATATTATATATATATGTATCAGTAGTAACAACAGCATATGTATATGTAATAAGAACATCATATATATAGTAACAACACATATATATGTAATAACAACAGCATATATATGTAATAACAACAGCATATATATGTAATAACAACAGCATATATATGTAATAACAACAGCATATATATGTAATAACAACAGCATATATATCATATAACTTATATCTATATATATATATATACACACACACATATCCATCCCAGAGGCCATCAGGGCTCTGTCCCACAACCCCCACAACCCCCCCTACACGTAGTCAGGAAAGCAATTTTTATTGCTTTCATTTGTGAAGGGGAAACGACCTCCTATCGCAACCTGCATCCCTTACAGGTTAACGCCTGTAAACTCGATGCTCTGGTCCTCTGAGCTTTTACTAGCATCTTAAAATGAAGCCCTTTTGGAATTTAAAACAGAAGCACCTCTCTCTCATGCACACATGTGACTGGCTCTTTCAAGTCGCTCTGACTCTAGGTGCTGTGAATTACACATCTGTTCAGCACCTACACCGGTGGCTTTGTTCCCACTATTTCTTCTTTCTCCTTAAGCAGTGGCTGCTGTGGGCCCTTGAGGCCAGAGCTGATCACTTTGAGAAGGGAAGGAAATTCAGATTAAGATTTAAACATTATTTAAATTTTTGATAACTCCTGTGTCTCTGCTCTAAACAAAGGAAGATCAAGGGCTGGAGAGATGGCTCAGTGGTTAAAAACACTGGTTGCTTTTGCAGAGGATCCAAGTTTGATTCCCAGCATCCACATAGTGGCTAACAACAATCTGTAACTCCAGTTCCAGGAGACACAATGCCTTCTTCTGATCTCTGTAGGCATTGGAGGAATGGGGCACACTTACACACATGCAGGTAATACTCTAATACACATAAAAAATTAAAAACTAAATTCAATTAAAAAATTTAAAGCTAAGGAAGATCAAAATATATGAATACAAGTCAAGATGGATATCAATCTAATTTGTCTCAGTCCAGAAAAAGATGTCTCCAGTTATATGTCAAAGGAGCTCCGTAAGTTTATCGACACTTCTGTTTTAAACCATCCATAAAGAAAATGTCATGTGGTTCCACAATCTTAAGTGAATTCTCATGCAGACTCTTACCATCTGGAGTCATCTTTTCACCTAAAACAATTGCTAGACCTTTTAGTGAGCACAGCAGTCATGATTTACTCTGTAGCTTGGCACGAAGGCATTACATCAGAGGAAACTGGCTTTCTGCTCTTCGCATCTGTCTTGGTCTGGTTTCATGTTGTCTTTGCTGTGATCTTTATATATAGCTCTTGCAGAAATGATGGATCCATGCAAGGTCCACACCACTGATAACTGAGATGTCTCCTGTGCCCTTCCAGCATTCAACAAAGGGGTTGCTGACAGTGTAGGTGGCAACAGAGAGAGATCCTCTCATTCTTACTGACCATTTACTGCTCCTCGCCCAAACCTAGTACCTCTCCAGTTGTCCCGATCTTTCAGGGGTGGGTAGACATCTCAAAGATTTTGGTTCTGGTGACAGGTGAAAAAAATAGCCAAGAGGCCCTAGGGGACCTTCATGTGGCTGGATGAAAACAGAGGAAGGGGTTCTGGGGAAACCAGGGAATGATTAAAAACCAGATTTTCTTCTTTTTCTGTTTCCATGTATGTGTGCATGTGCATGTTTGTGTGTGCATGCTTTTGCATGTGTGGGTGCACATGTGTGGGTGCGTGCACTCCTCCACTTTATTTATGGAGATAGGGTCTCTCAATTGCAGCCTTTGAGGCTGGAATTATGGGCAGGCCTTTACACCTATCTGGCATTTACCTAGCTTCTGAGGATTGAAACTTTGTCCTTACACTTGTACAGCAAGCACTTTAACCACCAAGCTCTCTCCTCAGCCCCAAGAGGATATTATTTTTAATGAAGAAGAGGGGGTTGCATTTAATTCAGCAAACATTTAGAACATACTACTTTCACACATTTAACCAGACCCTTCCACATGCTGGGGAGTTGAAGATGGATACAGGGTTTGGAGATCTGAAGTTTACTCGGTGGAAGAGGGGCTCATTAAAAGAACAGAATTATGTGTAAAATTAGTTATGCCATGCTAAGTAGAGAAATCCTTACAAATTACATACTGTAAAAAGCTAATGATGCAGCATCATAAAAATATTTATTAATTACCTGCTATATGCAAATTAGAATTTCTCATTGTACATTTTCTTTGGAGATACACACACACACACACACACACTTTGGTCACCTTCATAAAGTAAACAATTTTATAATATCATCTTCTCTAAAGAGAATAGAATTGGGGCCAGAGAGATGGCTCAGTGGTTAAGAGCACTGGCTGCTCTTATAGAGGAAATGGGCCAATTCCCAGCATCCATATAGTAGTAGCTAACAACCAATGCATTCTTCTGACCTCTGTGGGAATTGCACAACATGGGTGCACTTACTTACATATAGGCAATACATTTATACACATAAAATTTCAAAAATAATTTTTTTAAAAAAAGAATAGAATCAATTTACCTTTTCTCAGCAGGGTTGATTAAAATCTGCTTAGGCACAATTTGGAAGTTCAATTTGGTAAGACCATTCAAAATTACAGGGCTGAAACTTCTATACCTAAGGCTCACAGAACATAGTGGACCAGGGGGTAGAAAGAGTATTAATGCACCTCTCCACTCTCCACAACATTCCTCGAGTAATAGAGAGTGATTGATGCAGAAAGCCACAACCAGGCAAAATGGAAAGAATAAGAAACTGCAGAGTGCATGTCTCCTATATTAAGCCTCTGCCACCCAGGGTTCAGGAATCATTGCAGAAGAGAGGAGTAGAAGGACTGAAGAGCCAAGGGTGGCAGATGACCACAAGGAAACAAAGTTTTCCAGGAGGCTGGGACCTTGCTCATGTGAACTTACAGCGATGGTGACAGCATGCACAGGACCCATGTGAATTCAAACCAGACAGAAACCCAGCATAGAACTGGGGAAATGGGTAAGAATCCTGACATCAGCTGAGGAGCTACTGACAGCTGATGACTACTGCGTGAGGGAGAGTTGGTCTTCTCTAAGGAAGTGATGATGCTAGACAGGCTGACCAGGCTCCAGTGGATGAACTTGCACTAGAAGACATCTGGGGATACAAACTTGACTCAATAGGCCTTAACATATGTACAGAATACATGAAATCCAGCCAGGGAGTCACTGGGGACAGCTAGGGGAGGGCACCAAATGATTAAGATACACGTATAGGGGCTGGAGAGATGGCCTAGAGGTTAATAGCGCTGACCGCTCTTACAGAGGACCCGGGTTCGATCCCCAGCACCCACATGACGGCCGAGAACCGTCTGAAACTCCGATTCCAGGAGAACTCCAGTTCCAGGGGTATCCGAGACCCTCTTCTGACCTCCGCGGCATTGCACGACACGGGTGCACAAACCTGCATGCAGACAGTACATTGATACACATACAGAAATAAATAAAATTTTAAAAAAATTTAAAAAAAGATACACGTATAACACAGAATGCACAGAAATTCAACCAAAATATATCAAAATGTTTTTAAATTTGGGATAACCTCTATCAAGTTCCCTCTACTACAGACTGTAAATCTGATGGACTATTTCCTAGACTATGTGCTGGCTCCTAGAAACCACTGCTATAGCAGGGTAATTGGCAAGAACTTTATACATGGACATTTAGGTAAATCAGATGAATATGTTTCTTCAAGTTCAACTAACCGATTCTCTAACTCAACTTTCTCTTACTGGATCCCCCAAACACTCACAGGCATTTCTTTTTTCTTTTCTTTTTTTTTTTTTTGTTTTTTTGTTTTTTTGAGACAGGGTCTTCCTGTAGCCCCAGCTGTCCTGGAACTCACTCTGTAGACCAGGCTGGCCTTGAACTCACAAAGATCTGCCTGCCTCTGCTTCCCAAGTGTTTAGCACTTGTGATAGTGACTGATATCTGACTGGACACTGTGGTTTGCTGCCTCCCCACACTTTCCAGGACATTGAAGTAGAATGCTAATCTTGGAATGGATCAATATTCAACATTCAAAAACGTGCTTTCTACTGAATGTGTACTGTTTTCATACCACAGTACAATTAAAAAAATAATCATAGTTTCTGGACTGGAGCGATGGCTTAGCGGTTTCTGGGCTGCTCTTGCAGAGGACCCAGCTTCAGTTTCCAGCACTCACATGGCAGCTAACAAGTGTCAATAACTCCAGTTTAGGGGCTCTGTCACTCTCTTCTGACCTCTACAGGCATTGCATGTCACAGGTGCACTTACACACATGCAAGCAATACTCATACGCATAAAATAGAAATATTAAATAAAATATTTAAAAAATGAAAGTTTAACTGTGGTGAGTTAGGGAACTTCTTTCTGTATGGGAAACAAAGAGCAGAAGCAGAACTTGCTAAGAAGATGGCACAAAAGGCCACAGTGCCACGGGGCTCCCTTCAGTGACAGGAGAGGCGTGGGGGCAGGGAGTTTTTGTCCTCCCCGCACTCAGCACACCCAGTGGCCCCCTCAACATGGCCTCATCAAGATTTCAAAAGACTCCAGGCATGCTTCTGCTCTCTTAACGTACTAGACGGTATAGTCTCTCCCTTTATCTTCTTTATTACGTTCCTTCCTGGCCAAACCTGGTTGTTCTGTGATGGATCCTACAAACAAAGGCTGCACTTGACATTTCTGAAATGCCACAACACTCCCAAATTTGGGTGCTAAAGGTTAGAGGAGAGCACGTTGACACAGAGGCCTCCGCAGAAGCATTTAGCAGAGGAATTACAGTTGTTACTCTTTAGGGTGCATTTTGCTCTGCCTGGGAAAGTTAATGTGTTTCATGATTGCTAGCAGGAAAGGACGGGGCCCTGGGAGATCTTGGTTCAACAATGGCTGTCTTATTCAACAGTCATCTGGTTTATGACTACCTTAGGAGCCACTGAGGAGATTAAGAAATACACAGAACTAACTGGTGTGGGGCCACCTTCTCTCCCTTCCATTCAGAAGGGAAGAGATAACACTATACTGCATAGTCCTGGGATCTCTTGCCTAATAAACCTCCCTAATTACTATCAAGGCCATTAGGATGCCCAAAAAGTCAGTATGGAGCAAAACAGTACCGGTTCCATCGCCAACCTGCCCATCTGGTGTGATTGGTACTGTTTTTAAGTGCCCTTCCCTTCGATGCCATCTGAATTTTAGGAGCCATGCTTAAGTAATTACCTTCCCATGCTCCTTCCTCCCTACTCTCTCTTTTTTCTGAATTGCTGCCAAAGTAACTGGAGTCGTATAATTTTAGGGCTGGGGATCCCGGGGAGAGAGGGTAGGATGCTGATGAACCAAGCATGGGGCAGGCTTAGAAAGCTCTGGACGATCCTCAATCGGCAGCTGGCCCCACGCATCTACTTCCCATTCGCCAGAGCTGGTAGAAGCTTAGGTTGGAAAGATTGTAACTTTCTGTGCCCCACAGAAGCAAGATAAAACTCGGGGGAGTATTGATTTAATTTAGAAAGATTCTGGTTTTCATTTGATACCAAGGAAATCCTGCCATTTACAAGTCCTGGACCCTCGAAGATCCAAGCAGTAACTTAACATGTGGGACAGACAGCTACCAAAACAAGTTGAGGGGTTTGAAAACGAGAGACATTTGCAAATAATAACCCTTGTGGCTGCCACCTATGGTGGCTTCTTTCTCTGTGTTGTTCCATTCTAAACTCCACACTGACCCAGACTCCTCTTTTTGTGCAATGAATACTATTTAGCAAAGCGTGCATTCTTGGGACAGCAGCTGCAAAGGCCAACCTGGATTAGTGGTTCCCCAACCTGATATCTTTGGTTCTGAACTTTAGTGTCTGTATTCGTGACATTGGAAACCTTGTCCAAGACCAAGTAGTGAGTGCACATGAAGACATTAAATACTTTTGTGTCTGAAAGCCCAACATTTCAAGCACGTTAGTTTAGAGACTAGAACTTGTCAAGCGATCTGCAAGCTAAGGTATATCAGTAGATAGAGTCCTTTTCCCCTTGCCAAGAAAACTGAATATTCAGAGGAAATTCTTTTCTCCCTCTGCTAACTATATAGTCAGACCTGACTTAGGTTCTGCCTATGCCCTGCTCCCCCCCCCCAAATAAGCAACAACACCCTAGAGGAATTTATTTTTGTTATACTAACAATCAATATAAATCAGCATACTGATTTCCTGTTGGCAATTCGTGCCTATCATGACTGTGAAATACCAGGCCATTTGAATGTTGTGTTGGACACAAATTTGGCTGCAGGAAAAAAGATAACATATATTCTTATATATCATCCACGAAGGAAAATACACAGAAAAGTGTTAAACCAGAGCTATCAGAGGAAGAATATGTTGGTAATTTTCTAAGGTTCCTCAAAGAAGCTGACCTTCAAAGTCCCTGAGGCCATTATGCAGGGCACTCCCAGATTCCATTTCCCAGGAAGCTGAAAATGAGAGATGTGGTCCATATGGGTTCTTAAATCTCAGATCATGCATCTCCCTGGGTGAAATTTGGGACTCAGATGCTTCGATGGAAATGAGGCAGACTTTAGGAGGTCTGGTTTCGGGGGTGCTTCGAGAGCTAAATGTTAAATTTTTATTTGTTCCAGAAAATGCTGGCAACTTAGTACAGCAAATTTGATCAGCACCATACGTCTGACCTGTCTCAGCAATGGTGCCGTACATGTGACTAGGTGGCAAAGCAGCTTGTGTTTGTGAGGAAATGACAGGCACAGGAAGGAGAGATGGGGAATACGGAAGGGGGGCCGCTGTGTCACAGAGAGCTATGTTGGCTGGAGAAAGGATCGATCCACAGGCTGGCAGGAAGAATGTTGAGACAGAAGAGTCGGTGATCTGGAGGAGCCTAGATCAGAGAAGAGACATGAAGCCCCAAGAGAAATGAGTTTACTTTTCCCTACCCGGGGGGCTGGGGGGAGCCCAGGGAACACTGGAAAATGCTCTGTCCCAGAGGGGCTGAGCTGTGAACTGGAGCACACTGTTTCCAAAGCTTTGAAAGGCAGAGGTAGAGACCAGCTTGCTTCATCTTCTTTTTTTTTTTTTTTTTTTTTTTGTCTTTTCAAGACAGGGTCTCCCTGTAGCCCCAGCTGTCCTGGAATTTGCTCTGTAAACCAGGCTGGCCTTGAACTCACAAAGATCTGCATGCCTCTGCCTCCCAACTGCTAGGATTAAAGGCATGCATGTAGGTTTGTGCACCCGTGTTGTGCAATGCTGCAGATCAGAAGAGGGTGTTAGAATTCCCCTGGAACTGGAGTCAAAGACGGTTCTCAGCCGCCATGTGGGTGCTAGGGATTGAACCTGGGTCCTCTGCAAGAAGACCTCTGCAAGAGCTGTAGATGCTCTTAACCACTAGGCCATCTCTCCAGCCCCCTTCAGCTTCTTAAAATATACCTTACCAGAGATTTCCCTAGGTTCTGGTTTGAAAGAAATACCCAGTCCTCCTTTCCAAGACTGTTGCTTCTTTGAGTCCAATACTCATGGGTGGTACATGGGGACAACTCTCTTTCAAATAGAATATGGTGATGTATTTAGTTTGAAAAGCAGATTTATTGTATTCCTGCTGTCACCCCATTGGGCATACCTGTGGTTAGTGGCTGATGTTTACTGGACATGATTAAAAAAAATTTTTTTTTAATTTTGTGTGTATGAGTGTGCCTGCATGTGTTTAAGTGGACCGTGTCATACAATACCTATGGAGGTCAGAAGAGGGATTCTCCTGGAACTGGAGTTAAGGATTGCTGTTAGCTATCATGTGGGTTCTAGGAATTAAACCTGGGTTTCCTGTAAGAGCAGCCAGTGTTCTTAATCACTGAGCTATCTCTTCAACTTCAACAGTGGTATTTTTAACAGGCCTGAAACTGAGGCTAAAAGAAAGAGATGGTTGTCGATGTTGGCTTTGGTGAATGCTGGTTTTTCCACCGCTGTGGCCTTAAGAACTGGTAGGAACCAGCTCCAAGACGGTCTGAGTTGCCCAAAGGAAGAGAGTGGAAAGTAGGAAAATTCTGGAAGGCTTGGAGAACTTGCCATTTGAGTCCTTTCCCAACTTTTCCAGGTCACAGTCTCAGGAGGAAAATATTTGCAGAGGACCCGGGTTCAATTCCCAGCACCCACATGGCAGCTGAGAACCGTCTTTAACTCCAGTTGCAGGGGAATCTGACACCGTCTTCTGACCTCTGCAGCATTGCACGACACGGGTGCACAAACCTGCATGCAGACAGTACATTCATACACATAAAAAATAAGTAAAATTAAAAAAAAAATGATCTTAAAAAAAAAAAAAAGAACACCCTAAGTGTCGGTGGGGCCATTTCAAGGACTGGTGTCTGTAACGGGAAAACGGGGAAACTGAGTTGAGCACCAACATCCTCTCTCTACTTCCTGACTTTGGACACGATGAGATTAGCTGCCTCACATTCGGGCTGCCAAGATGGGCTGTACCCTCAAAGTGGGAGCCAAAATAAACCCTTCCTTCCTTAACTGCTTTCATCAGATATTTCATCACAGCAACGAGAAATAACTGTAACATAATAGCCATGTGGTATGGCTGCATAGCAAAGCACCCTTTGTAAGTAACATAATCACATTGTGCTGGAACCAAGTCTGAGCTCAGCGGTGCAGTGATGGAGTGGACGCAGACAAGGCTCCTCTGCTACCATGTTTGAGTTGCAAGAGGTTCTGAGCTCCAGAGTGTGTTGACATCTAAGCACCAGTGTAGGGTTTGTGAGTTCCTGCGTTGGGGCTGACCTCCAGGGAACCATTATAGATATTTCCCGACTCACAGTCTGAGAAAGAGTTTTCCACCCTTCTCTCTCTATCCCATGTCCTCTGACAGTCTGTGTCACTCTCCTCGTCGCTCTCTGTTCCTGGCCGGCAGGAAAAAGGAGAGGACACACTCTTGTTCTTCCAGATGCAGTTTATTCAGGCAACTCTTACACCAACTCTCTCTCCTCCTTCCAGTGTCCCCTCCTCATATCCCCTCTCTCAACCCCACCTCCTGCTAGGGTGCGAGCGCCGTGGCAGTCTCTCATTGGTCTGTAAGCGGTATGCACAATATACGGAAGTCAGCGGACATGCTAATGAGGGCTCAGGTTTGGCGTTCTCTTATTGGCTGGGGAATGAGCTGGGCAGTCAGGCAACAATCAGGCGATCATAAGACCTGGCCAGGGTCCAAGGTGCCATTTTGGCTAACACCCACTCTCCACATCTCCCCCTTTCTTTTATAATATGGCAGAGAGAATGCCTGTCTTAGGTTGCCCCTGCAGAGGTATTCCTTACCTGTCATGGGGTCAAACAAACAGCATCGGTTTGTTCCCTGTCTTAGGTTGGTAATACATGCAGCGGGTCTTACCCGTCTTTGACTACTTCTCTAGCATGCCAAGCCAAACTTGAGGTGAACTGCCCAGTTCAATAGCGGCAAGAGCCTGCACGAAGAACGCTCTTTCTCTGCGCTGATTGTTCCGTATGCGCATCAGACACCACAGACACAATGACCCCTGCAGAATTATACTACAACCCAAACCCGTTGTTCCAGCCCACTGCTGTAGGTGAGACACCGCCTTCAACATCCAGGAGATAAAACCCTCAGACATGAACAGGTCTACTCGTGTAGAGTTGATGTGCATGATGGATGAGTGGAGTTCTTCCAATAGAGAGTCGAGTTCACCGGACCAGTTTCCTGTTAAATGATGTGAGAGACTGCGTGATAGATTAGCTGCATGGCTCAGATTCTGAAAAGGTACAGACATAATACAGAGCCCAGAATGTCTCCATTCACACCTCAACTGTGCTATCTGTATAAGCACGTCGAGCTGATCATTATAGAAGGTACTTAGTATTTCCTGGCCAAGCTCCCCTGAGCCATGTGGCATTGGACCGGCTGGTCCCTGGAGGGGGTGCATCAAACCAGCCTCCTATCTGGTTATGCATACGTACACAATCACTGTCCTGAGATATGTTAGTAATCAGTTGGAAGCACAGTAATCCATTTAGGGACAGGTGTATGGTCTCTTGTACTGCTGCTAATGGGTCATCTAATGGTAAAAAAAAGAAGGGACCTCCAATGTTATCATTGGTTGCAAAAAGGTGGGGGAATACTTGCGCTGAATGGGTGACTGGGATAGGTTTAGGGAACACTGTCATCAGCCCCCAACGAAGCTCTTCCATCATCGCCATGGGCCATGGTACCATCATCACGAGTATCCCACACTTTCACATCTTGAACCACTTGGGTGAGCCTTTCTGGGATCCAAGAGGTTGTTGATGATCCTGAGGAAAAACACAGACAGCTCCTCTCGCCCATGTTAGGACCGGGTCCGGGCCATACCATTTTCCTGTAAGTATGTCTTTCCACAGTACAAGCCCTTTTGAAGTGTTGTCTGTTTGTGTGTGCCTGTCCACAGCTGACCGCCCGTGCTTATCTAAATTTAAAAAGTTAATAGTAAAAAAGCAATCTCAAGTCTTTCCTTTGGAGGAGAGCCAGAGGCTATTCCCCCCTATTGTTTTTGAAGGCACTCCTTTAGTGTACGATGAGCACGCTCAATAATGCCTTGTCCTTGTGGATTGTATGGCAAACTGTGAGTGAGGCAAATGCCCATCATCAAACAGAAGGAGGTAAAGTAGCCTGAAGTGTAGGCTGGGCCATTGTCAGTCTTTAACTCTTTAGGCTGTCCCCAGGCTGCCCACGCCTGGAAACAATGTTCGCGGACATGACGGGCCTTTTCTCCAGAATGTAGGGAGGCAAAAATAATTCCTGAGGCGGTATCAACAGAGACATGCATATATTTTAATGTGCCAAATTCAGGGATGTGAGTGACATCCATCTGCCATACATGTAATGGGAGGAGACCCCTGGGATTAATCCCAAGGGACTGTTGCAGCAGAAGTGGGGCACATTGATGCCAATTTTTTACAATATCGTGAGCATCAGCTCGAGAGATGTGAAATTGGGAGGCAAGTGTTTTAGAATTAACATGAAAGTGGGAGTGAAAGGTGCGTGCAAGTTCCTGAGGGGAGGAGAGAAAACACATCAGAGCTCTGGACGCCTTATCAACTGAATCATTGCCTTCAGCTAGTGGGCCAGGCAGTCCGGTGTGAGCCTGAATATGCAGAACAAAGAATGGGTGGTGTCTCTGGAGAATGAGCATGTGTAAAGTACGCAGAAGAGACCCGACGGCTGACCTGAGATTGATCTTTCCTACTACCTCAAGCCTTTTTAGGATATTAACAACATATTGACTGTCAGAAATCAGGTTGAAAGGAGCATTAAAGGTCTGAAACACTGTTATAACTATCTTGAGCTCATTAACTTGAGGGGAGGCAGGAGAGAATGGTACTGTGACTGGAGGTGCTCCTGCCAACATATAAGCACCTTGGCCTGTCTTAGATCCATCTGTGAACTAGATATATAGCTTTCCAATCCAGGTATTGCCCCAGCGACAAACAGGCTCGGGCTAAATTTTGCCAATCTCCAGGGGTCGTACAATACCTGTGGAGATTCTCTACCTGTGAAATCATGTAAGCGGCAGTCACTCCATATGAGTGCACACTTTCCGCTATATTTTTTATGATTTTAAAATCGAGTGGCTCATGATAACAGTTATTGTCCTGTTGGTTTTGGAAGACTGGAAAACATAGGGCTGGATTTTGAGCAGCTACCTCCCTCCAGCACTCCGGATGAAACGAAGTGCCAGGTACCGCAAAAGGCGGAGGGGGTCCCGGGGCCATTGGCAGTAGCGGAGGTCCCGGGGCTGCCGGCTGTATGCTAACCTTCATTTGCTCCATGCTTTCTACCAAACTCTCCAACTCATCAGCCGACATACCCTGCTCTTCGTCCTCAACCCCTTTGGGTGGCGCCTGTTCCTCTTTTACCTGCTGTAGAAGTTCTTCCCCTTTTTTTTATTTCTGCTGTGCAGCTCCCTTCATTGCCCAAGCAATTTCCTATTAATTTCCAAATCGGAACTACACCTCTCCGCAGAATTCCTTGTTCCTTAGCAAACATTAGGTCCCCTCCCAATTTTCTCCAGCAATGTGGCGTGAGGTTTCCGGTCACAAGAAACCAGGGCGCGATCTCATTTATTGCTCCTAAGAACTCATCTAAAGTTTGGGTCTTTATGCCAATTCCTTTCACTCTCAGCAGTTCCTTTAAGGCATCGCACAATGGCCACATTGAATTTGAATTCCCCATCGTCTCTACTTCCGAGAACCTTATAGTCCCACCTTACCTGGGAACTTACCGGCTAGCCCACCTGCCTGCGTCTGGTTCTGAACCATGCTCGCACCAACGGAGGTTCCCCATCTGGGCCGCCACTTGTCGCTCTCCTCGTTGCTCTCTGTTCCTGGCCGGCAGGAAAAAGGAGAGGACACACTCTTGTTCTTCCAGACGCAGTTTATTCAGGCAACTCTTACACCAACTCTCTCCCCTCCTTCCAGTGTCCCCTCCTCATATACCCTCTCTCAACCCCACCTCCTGCTAGGGCGTGAGTGCCGTGGCAGTCTCTCATTGGTCTGTAAGCGGTATGCACAATATACGGAAGTCAGCGGACATGCTAATGAGGGTTCAGGTTTGGCGTTCTCTTGTTGGCTGGGGAATGAGCTGGGCAGTCAGGCAACAATCAGGTGATCATAAGACCTGGCCAGGGTCCAAGGCGCCATTTTGGCCAACGCCCGCTCTCCACAAGTCTGGTCCCCACATTGCCTTTTGTTTGGGAGAGAACAGGAACTTTGCTTCCTACTTCCTGGGGTTATATTTCCAGTCTTGCTTAAGCTTTGGAATCTCTGTCCTTTGCTCTGTTTTTCTTGATTGGAAAGTTTTTAAAAAAATAATAATTATGAACTATTATATTTCAAGCACATAGAATGAATGTATATAATAGTATCAACCACCCACCATCCAGATTTTAAAAGCATTAACATTTTGCCTCATTGTATTTTAAAAATTCTTAGAACCAAAACCTTGTATACCTATTTTTAGTGGAGAGAAAAGCATCAACAATCTAATTCTAGAAAGTTGCTGGCTGTACAAAGTAGCTTCCTTTCAGTCTTCAGATAAGGAAAACTGTATTTGCATGGAACCCTCAAGTCCTAGATGAGGGTTGCACAGCCACAATGGTTGCCAATAAAATCCTCATTTGAATATCTGAACAAATCCCCAACTTTCACTGTATATCATCTCTACCAGTCTGACAAATGTCCATGGGATGAATACCCAACCCAAATCGAGCTCTAGGTCTTCAAAGGTGGCAGATATGAAAAAGTGTACCATAACCTACTCAAAGTTTTGCCTTATTGAATAAGAACACTAGGGGTTGGAGAGATGGCCCAGTGGTTAAGAGCACTGGCTGCTGTTGCAGAGGACTGGGATTCAGTTCCCAGCATCCACATGGCAGTGGCCAGCAGCCATTTGTAACTCTAGTTCCAGGGGATCTGATGCCCTCTTCTGGCCTCGACAGGCATTGCATGCATGTGGTGTGCTTACATTCAGACTAAGCACTCATACATATAAAATAAAAATAAAATACATTTCATTAAGCCAGGCGTGGTGGCTCACGCCTTTAATCCTAGCACTTGGGAGGCAGAGGCAGAGGCAGGCAGATCTTTGTGAGTTTAAGGCCAGCCTGGTCTACAGAGTGAGTTCCAGGACAGCTGAGGCTACAGGGAGACCCTGTCTCAAAAAGAACAAAAATATAATAAAAATAAAAAAAAATAAAATACATTTCATAAAAGACAAGATTACTAAAATTTTTTGAAAATAAGCTCTTCAAAGAATGTTCCCAAAATCTGAATGTCCACAACTAAACTCTTAGAAAGCTGAGCATCAGTTTACCTGCTGCTGCAGAGGCTATTTAAGGGTTTACAAAGAGGTGTCTTTCCTGAATCTTAGTCATGAAGTTCCAGTTCAATTCATTTCCAATAGAATATTGTGTGAATGACTTTAGCTTGAAATACCCAAAGCCAAACTCATTCTCTTTCCATTTAGTTAGCTCCTCTTTCCAATGCCTTTTCACACCCCCCCCAAAAAAGGGGAGCACACTGATATGGAAGAATTTCCAACCACCCTGCTTCAAAGCCACTGACCAGTCTCAATTCTCTTCTCTCCTTTGCTTTCAAGATCCTGTAAGCCACTAAATCCTACTGAGTTGCTCCTAAAAGTAGTTCTCATATCTGCTTCATTCCAATTCCACTGCCACCATTCAGGCTGGGATAATTTACCCTTTTTGGTCTGGCTAGTGCAGCAGATTCTGCCTCTTGCCTCCCTCCCATCCTTTAGTCACGTAAGAGAACTCTTCTCAAAGAGTTTTTTGTACTTCTCATCATGAATTCTTTGACTCTTAAACAACTTGACAAAGACTTTTTTTTTTTTTTGGTCTTTTGAGACAGGGTCTCCCTATAGCCGCGGATAACCTGGAACTCACTCTGTAGACCAGGCTGGCCTTGAACTCACAAAGATCCACCTGCCTCTGCCTCCCAAGTGCTAGGATTAAAGGTGTGCGCCACCACGCCTGGCTAAAAGACTTTTATTTTTATTTATATATTTTTAAATTTTTTATTTATTTCCAAATGTGTATGAATGTATTGTCTGCATGCAAGTCTGTGCACTCGTGACGTGCAACGCCGCGGAGGTCAGAAGAGGGTGTCAGTCTCCCCTGGAACTGGAGTTCTCCTGGAATTGGAGTTTCAGATGGCTCTCGGCTGCCATGTGGGTGCTGGGGATCGAACCCGGGTCCTCTGCAAGAGCGGTCAGTGCTCTTAACCGCTAGGCCATCTCTCCAGCCCAAGACTTTTATTTTTAAAACTGTGGCATGTTCAGTGTGTTCTGCAATCTTTTATATACTCACTTTTCTAAACATCCTACATCATTAACTCATGTACCATGGCCACCTAGCCCCCTTGACCCCAATTCTCTGATTCTTTTTTTTCAACTCTGATTTGTAAGACAGGATCTCACTCTGTAGCTCAGGATGGTCTCAAATTCATGGCAATCTTCCTGCGTCAGCCTGCCAAGTGCTGGGATTATAGGCAAGTTCCACCATGCCCTGATCCTTTTTTTTAATTTAATTTTGTGTATGTCATACAGAACATCTTACTCAGCTTTATAGCTCCCCTCCCCCACTGGTATTAATACCTTCTGGCATTTGTGTTAAGGCCTATCGTGTCAAGTTAGTGTCCTCAGATGTCCCTCAGTGAAAGTTCATCCACTGGGGTCTAGTCAGCCTATCTAGAGTCCCTCTCCTGAACAGGATGAGCTCTTTCTCACCCAGCATCAATCAGCTGCCAATAATTCTTCAGATAAGATTGGGGCCTGCTGTCCATTTCCACAGTTCTGTGCTGGGTTTTTGTCTGCTTGAGTTTGCATGGGTCTTGTGCATGCTGACACATTGCTATAGGTTCATGTGTGCAAGGTCCCAGGAGCCTGTAGCACTCTATTTCCATATGGTTATGCACTTCTTCCTGAACCTTCCAATCTTTCCACCCTCTCTTCTGCAACCGTCCCTGAGCCTGGGTAGGTGGGGTTTTTTACAGAAGTCCTGTCCAAGGGCCCACACTCTGCAGACTCTTATTCCTCTCCTTTTGGCCCTTTGTGACCTTTTGTGCTCCTGGCCCTCTGTTGCATGAGGGAGCTTCATTGATGAGAACCGAGAGATGAATGAATATTCTCTTTACCACCCCTTGTCTATGTTCCATGAGCTTTAGATGCAGAGGTTGTATGGTAGGTGTACCATTTAGACAGGAAACTCACAGACAATCCCTGTTTGTCTATGACCAGTTGTGGAACTCTGTAATAATCTCTGTCTAATGAAAAGGAAGCTTCTTTGATGGCTGGTGACTGGGGTACTTGTCTGTAAATATAAAGATCCATATTTTCACATAGTAAGGTCTAGGAATGTAAAAGCCTTGGGGTTTTCTCTAAAATCTACAACCTCTCCAGATATGTTTATTTGGCTAGGTTTACAGAACCACACAAGGGTTCCCTCCTATTGAGTGGGCTTTAAGTACAATTAGGTACCTGTTTATTGCCCCCAAGATAAAAATTCCACTACTACACCAATGTTGCTTGCTGTGCCAGTCATTGATTATGATTACTAGGCCTTGAAGCTGGGATGGGACCATTGATTGCTGTTCTCCCCAGCAGCTTGCTTAGTGCTCTCCAAGGCTATGAGAGCTGGACCTCAGGGGAGAGCGTTTCCAGGTCAGTTCCAGCTCCATTGTTCCTGATCCTGTTGCTGAAGTACATTCTGTCTTCAGCAATGGGGTCTTACCCTCAAGTTCTGGGAGGCGATCAAGGTCTGTGGCAATAGCCTGTGTAATTTAGGGGGTCTTTTGGACTACTCTGGCCAACAAGTCAAGGGAAGGTTTCTCCTGTCTGGCACTGTTTCTTGTTATGTAGCCTTCATCTGTACACATGGACTCATGTAGACATACAGTATGTGTCATCTGTCCATAGGTTTTTGGACTGATATGATTCCCTCTGGTTTTTTACACTAGCTAGGAATTATTTATCTCTCCTCTCTCTCCCTCCCTGTGTAGCCCTCCCTCCTTGCCCTCTCCATTTAAAGTGTCCCCATTTCTCCCTTAATAATTCTTGTCTCTTATGGTGCCACCTCTCTAGAGTTCCTTCTTCCCTTTTATCCCCACAGTTCTTTGTATGCCCTGATTCTTATTCAATTATTTCCCCTGCTTGAATTTTCCCTCCCTCTCTCCCACCTTCCCTCCCTCCTTCCTTCTTCCCTCCATGAAACTAACTAGCTCTTACTGGATACTTAACATAAACCAAATCATGTGATACAGCCTATAGAACAAAAGAGCAAAAACAGAAGCGATACCTGCTTATACAGACCTGGCAACCTAAAAGAAGAAACAAAAGAATAAGCAGCCAGTTGGCAAGCCAGGCTGAAACAGGAAGTATATGTTGACAGAGACTGGGACCTCAGCCCCAAGGAATGGAGATTCCAAATAGGCTTCCCAGAGGAGGAGATACCCAAGGCATAATTCATTCTTCATGATGGCAAGGCAAAGGAGGGTGGGAGGAGAGAGAGAGAGAGAGAGAGAGAGAGAGAGAGAGAGAGAGATTGAAACTTTCTGCTTAACTCCTGCCCGTGCACCTTCCTCAAATGCCTTCTTGACTAGTCAGGTAGGGTGCTGGGAGAACACAGGCTCGAAGTCACACAGGTCCAGATTCTAACCATGACTTTGCCACATGCCGCCTGTTTAGTTCCTATGCAAAATTTGTATAGTTCCTATGCAAAACTCTCAGTTCAGTTGAACTGAGAGTTTCCTAATCTGTAAAGACACCAACCCTATTATCACACAGTCTACTCATTCAATAAACATTTATTAAGTATAAGAGCAAGATGCTCTTCTTGGTGACAAGGAAAAGCCTGTGAAAATGACAGAAACCCATGTCTTGTAGCATTGTCAGTTTAATAGTATCAAACAAATATATATGTACATCTATTATAAAACAAGATTGCTCTCTGAAGAAAATTAATCAGGAAGACAGATTATATATAAGGAGTTTCAATTTATTAATTCACTTTTTTTACAAATATTTCATTTATTATTTTTTATGTGTATGAGTGTATTCCTGCATGTGTGTAAGTGCACCTGTGTTGTGTAATGCCTGTGGAGGTCAGAAGATGGTATGGTGTCAGATCCCCTGGAATTGGAGTTAGGATGGTTGTTAGCCACCATGTAGGTGCTGGGAATAGAACCTAGGTCCTCTGGAACAGCAGTCAGTGCTCTTAAGCATGGAGCCAACCTATTTCTTTAATCTTCAACTTATTTTCTTGTTTGAACAAATCATATGGAAAGCCTTCCACATGCTGACACTCTCCCAAGATCCAGGGATGTAGACGTGAACAGAAATAAAAATGCCTGCATTTATAGATTGTTCTAATGAGAGAGAGAGAGAGAGAGAGAGAGAGAGAGAGAGAGAGAGCTAAGAAGTTAGAAAAAAATAAATACTGGGAAGTGGCAAATGTTGGTGCAAGTCAGAAAGATGGGAAAAATATTAGACAAAAGTAGGCAGAGAAGTCCAGTGTTTAAAAGCAAGAGTTGATTAAAGATGTCAGGGAGAGGCTAGGGAGATGACTCTGTTGGTAAAGTACCTGGCATGCAGGGGATCCAAAATTTGGTCCGAGTTTGGATCCCCAGCACCTATGAAAAAGCTAGGCCCAGAGGCTCACATCTGTAACCCCAGGATGTATGCAGTTGGAGACAGGCAGTAAATGCTTTGTGATGGTTAATCTCAATTATCTCCCTGATGGGATTTAGAATCACCAAAGAAACACACCTCTGAGGAGTCCAAGACAGAGCTTCCAGAAAGGAAGTAAGATGCATGCTCTTTCCAATGGGTTGGGGTCATGGACTGAATAAAAATGATACAGCAAGTTGAGCACCAGCATGTATGGCTCTCTCCTTCCTGCTGATGCCATGTGAGAGAGCTGCCTCACACTCTGACCACCACACCTCCCCCTGCATGAGGGACTGTATTAATCTATCTGTAAACTACAATCTCAAATTGTGGAGAGCAGGTGTGGCAACAGTTCCAAGATGGCGCCCGGGACTTTAGCCAAGTCTTATGATTAACACCTGATTCCCTCCTACCTCAAAGTAAAGCCACGTCCACCATTCGAGCTGCACAGGTGCACCCTGGATGCAAGATCAGGCCAGATGACATGAACCAATAGACTGAGGCCACGCAACCTGGGCTGAGAAGGTGGAGCAGGAGAGGGATAAATAGAGGAGACTTTCTGTTCTTGGGAAGGAAGAAGAGGAGGAAGTAAAAATGCTGTAATGTGCCTGAATAAACTGCTTTGAGAAGAATGAGCTAGAGGTGCTTTATTTCTGCTGGTCAGAAACAAAGGCATCAAGTGGTGGCCCGTACGGGGAAGTGTTCTTCTTCCTTTCTCGTTCAGAACTCATTGCGGGCAGGGTGACTAGTCGGTAAGCTCCCAGGTAAGTGGGACAATTAAGGCTCTCGGAGTGAGACGATAAAGCTCCCCGGAAAAGGGGACAATTAAGGCTCTCGGAGTGAGACGATAAAGCTCCCCGGAAAAGGGGACAATTAAGGTTCTCGGAGACGATAAAGCTCCCCGGAAAAGGGGACAATTAAGGCTCTCGGAGTGAGACGATAAAGCTCCCCGGAAAAGGGGACAATTAAGGTTCTCGGAGTGAGATGATAAAGCTCCCGGTTCTGGGACAGGCTCTAGCTAGCACTATGGGAAACACAACATCTGCTCTGATGGTGCGCCGCACCCTTAAGGCTTTATTGAGGGCAAAAGGAATTGCGCTGAGGAGAGAAACTCTAGACAGATTTTTGGCAGCGGTGGATCAGGTCGCTCCATGGTTCCCAGTGATGGGATGCCTTACAATACCTAGTTGGGAAAAGTTAGGGAGGGACCTAAAGTTTGCTGAGGAACAGGGAGACTTACACAAGGGAGTACTGCCGGTGTGGAAGTTGGTAAGAAATTGCATAGGGGATGAGGAACGGTGCGGAAAAAAGATAAAAGAAGGGAGTGAAGCCTTAGACCAGGTTAAGGAAGAGCGCTCTCAACACTCTGAAATTCAAGAAGAATCTAGTGAAGGGGACATATCAGACGGGGATGTGGAAAGCCTTGCCACCACCTTGGAGAAAGTGAAAGTAAAGATAGAACCGTCGGCCCCGGAACCGCCCCTGCCACCTCCTTATGCTTGCAACAGAGCAGGAGGGAATAGTTTACATCCTGAAACTTGGAGAGAACTAGAGGCTCAGTGCTTCCCTGTATTTCAAAATCAACAAGGGAACCGCTATCATGAGCCACTAGATTGGAAGATTGTTCAAAGGCTGGCGGAGGCGGTACGTGCCTATGGAGCCAATGCTGCCTTTGTTGTGACTCAGCTGGAGTCTCTGCATCGGTATTGTATGACTCCGAGTGACTGGCAAAATCTGGCCCGAGCATGTATGACCACAGGCCAATATTTAGATTGGAAAGTATTTTATCTTGAATTTGCTTCCGGACAGGCTGCTCTTAATGCTCGCAATGGTCAGGCCACTTGGGACCAAGATATGCTGATGGGACAAAGAAGGTTTGCGGCAGTGCAGACAAACTATCCAGTTCAGGTCTATGATCAGATTAATGCATTAGGCATCCGAGCATGGAAGTCTCTCCCAAATAGAGGCGAGGTGGGAGGAAATCTAACCAAAATCCTTCAAGGGCCCACGGAACCTTTTTCAGATTTTGTAGGTAGGATTATGGAAGCTGGGGGCCACATCTTTGGGGACGCTGATACCGCAATGCCATTACTAAAACAGCTTATATTTGAGCAATGTACTAAAGAATGTAGACACGCCATTACTCCTTATAAGAACAAGGGGCTGGAGGTCTGGATGAAGTTGTGCAGAGAATTAGGAGGCCCACTGACCAGTGTGGGATTGGTTGCTGCAGTTATGCAAATGTCCAAAGGAAAATTTAGCCCAAAGACAGGTAATTGCTTTGCTTGTGGAAGTGCATAACTATTTTACATTTTCCCCTTATATTAGTACAACTCATAATAAATCATTCTCAGGATATAATGTGTGGTTGCTGTGTGGGGTGAATGGTAGTTGTACAAATATTTCTGCTTTCAGTATGCTAAAGGACGGGGGTTGGGGTAATGCAAGCTTTAGTTGGAATACATCTTTTGAGTCCACAGTATCTCAATATGCTGCAGGAACAAATGTCTCCTTTAAAGCTACGCCTGTTTGCATGTGGTCTCCTTTTGTGTTCATTGTGTTTTATGGAAGTCAGAGTGACAGCATGTGCTGGGATGTGAATGGAAATTTTCTGGGTTGTGTGTAACTTCCATACCGTTTGTAAATGCCAGCCTTGCCGCTCAATTGTCCCGTAACCTGTCTCAGTATCTTACAGGAAACTGGTCTAGGGATCTTGATGGCATGTTGCGGGACCTCAGACAATCCATCACTCACATCAACTCCACCCAAGTGGATGTGTCCTTGGCTGGTGGGCTGACAAACTGGATTACTACCGCTGCTTCACGACTGAAAGAATGGGCAGGAATTGTCGGACTTGCCCTATGCCTGGTCCTCACTAGTTCCCTGGCCTTTTGGTGCATGTGCCGTTTGCAATTTCGTCAACATAAAACGCAAGCCCTGTTAATACAGGCGTTCGCAGCAGTGGAGACAGGACAGTCTCCTCAAGTGTGGCTTAGCATGCTAGAGAAGTAGCCAAAGACGAGTAAGGCTCTCTGGGCATGCCACCAACCTAAGAGAGGGAACAAACCAGTGCTGTTTGTCTCCCGATGACGGGTAAGGGGCATTGCTGCACGGGGCTACCTAAGACAGGCATTCTCTCTGCTAAAATAATAAAGAAGGGGGAGATGTGGAGAGCGGGTGTGGCGACAGTCCCAAGATGGCACCCAGGACTTTAGCCAAGTCTTATGATTAACACCTGATTCCCTCCTACCTCAAAGTAAAGCCACGTCCACCGTTCAAGCTGCACAGGTGCACCCTGGATGCAAGATCAGGCCAGATGACATGAACCAATAGACTGAGGCCACGCAACCTGGGCTGAGAAGGTGGAGCAGGAGAGGGATAAATAGAAGAGACTTTCTGTTCTTGGGGGGAAAAGAAGAGGAAGAGGAAGAGGAGGAAGTAAAAATGCTGTAATGTGCCTGAATAAACCGCTTTGAGAAGAACGAGCTAGAGGTGCTTTATTTGTGCTGGTCAGAATCAAAGGCATCACCAAATAGAGCCTTTCTCCCTTAAACTGCTTCTTGCCAGCTATTTGGTCACAGCAATGTAAAAAATAACCAGTGTATACTTCCAGGAGATGAGGAAGCAAAACTTGAGAAGACTGAGTGACAGATGTTTGAGAGAGTTCCTGGCACTCCACAGGACCAGACAGGCAAGCTCAGGGGTCACCTCCACCGCTTTATCCAGCACAATCTCCTTACACTCTAGGGGGTGAGACGATAACACTGCCTCCCCCTAGAGGGAGACTGGACCATGTCCACTGAAGTTGGTAAACTGTATGTGCTTGAACGCATGAGAGAAAGGAAGAAACCATAATCAGTAATGGAATGTGTTCCAATCAGCTTCCCTTTCTCCTTCCCTTCCAAGGAAGAGATCTTGGCCAAGAAGCTCTTGCAATTGGAGGAAGGGAAATAAGAGTCTTGTAAGCTCCATCCTCTGGCCAACGGCTAAACACACTGTGGCTGTTCTCCAAGTGTGGTGCTACCTGCCACGGAATCAACAGGGACACTGGAAAACAGAAATACCTGGACCCTTTCCCAGGTCTTCTCATTCTAAATTTTTAGGGGAGAAGCTTGGATCATTCTGTAATAGACACGTCAAGTGAGTTCTTGGAAACCAAAGTTTAAGTACTCCTGACACTAGAGAAGATGACCTCTCATTGACATTTTTCCTCAGAGGCAAATGCTTTCTGGCCATGATGTGGTGAATTACAACCACTCTGCAATTTTATGATAATGTGTGCTCATCACCTAATCAAACTGCTTCAGTTGAGTTAGACTCCGGCTGGCTCGGCTCCTCATGCACATGTCAGGTGATTGCTTCAGCAAAAGGCCTTCTGCCAAATACCTCTCACTTGAACCTTGCAGCTTGAGAAGTCTGAGGGAACCCATAAATATTGCTTCTCTTCTTATTCTGAGAGTTTTCAAACAATGAACAAAAAAATTCCATCCAACATTCTCAAGAAATAGGACAGCACACCTGTTCACTCTAAACTGTAATGAAGCAAGAAACTCAGGTTCTTCACAGAACTACAAGCAGGACAAAAAGCCACGTGTTGACTCCTGGCACTACTTTCTGTAGTGGACCCTTTATGTCCTATCCCATGTCATTAAAAATGCCAGTTCCATGGGGCAAGGCTAATGTTCTCCCCAGTGCCCAGAAGAGTAGCTGGCACCCAGTAGTCATTGGATAAGTGAATAAATCCACTCCACTTCCTGAAGTGAAGAGGCGGATTTGCACACGTTCCCATCTGTGGAACACCACTGTATCCTATAGTCCATTTCCGCCTTCTTCACCCCCCTGTTTAACTATCCCTTATATAAATCTGTGCAGTTTTCACTTTACATATAGCTTTCTGGTGACCCCATAAAAAATTGGCAGAAATTCTCAGAAAGGATGATATCGTAATTGGTCTTGTGGGGGATCCGTGGAGGGATGAATTTCACATTATTCATGTTTCCAGATGGGCCTTGGTCCCCAGGGCAGCCATTCCAGAACCTTTTCCCAGAGTTAAGTTTCTTCCAAGAAATATAAATAGTGATTTAAGGTTTGATTGCTCCCACAAAAGGCTCCCTTGTCTTTGTGCTGGGTGGGAAGTAGGGCAGAGAAGAGGATGAGGAGCTAGGGTCCACAGGGAAGGCCTGTGTATGAGCAAGACGCTGCTCTGCAGTGTCTGGAGGAAGAGAGTTGGGATTCCAGAGAGGTGGCAGGGACAGAAGACTAGATGTGGAACTGACCCGTCTGCAGGTAGTTCCGGAAGCTGTGAACAGCAGGCAGCCTCGGATGTTGGCATGCCCAGCTTGGAGCAGATGTGGGCTCGTTCCTGCCCTTCCCACTAAATTGTCTTCAAACCCCAGTGTTAATGTCCAAGGTCACGTCTGACCTTGTGATCGATGATGGTGATGTCACAGACAGATGGCCCGCACCCCTGTAAGGGTTAGAGTGCTGCCCCGATAAGGAAGAACTGGAGTATTCATGGAGCTCCAAGCAGCCTCACTTTAAAATATGTTTCATTTTTCATTTGTGTGTGTGTGTGTGTGTGTGTGTGTGTGTTACAGAGGAGCTAGGAGGACAGTTTGGGGGTGTCGGTTGGTTCTCTCCTTCTACCTTGCTGAGGCAGGATCTCTCTTGTCTCTGCTGTGATGTGTGCTCCAGGCCAGCTGCGCCTTCCACCTCAAGGAAGGAGTGCTTGGATTACAGATGTGTGACATGGGCATCCAGCTTTTTTTTTAAATGTGGGTTCTGAGGATCAAACTTAGGTCATTACACTTCCATGACTGTGGCATTTGCCGTGCAAAGTCACATTCGATGATGCTTAGACAATGACAGCCTAGCTTCTAGCATCCATTTCAGCCAAGAGCAGACTCGAACTGCTGAGAGCCAGTTCCTTCAGCTTTCTCTCAGGAACTGTGTCTCAGACAAGGGCTCACCCATTCTTCTAGTGAAACAGTATATCCAGCGTGAAATGGGGAGCATGAATGGAGACTTATCAGAGGATTACGTCCCTTGTGACTAACTAAGAATCATAGTACACATACGCACAACAGTAAACAGATGTTATCAATTTAATATCATCTATTATTTACAACACAAATAGGATAATCTTCCTATCTTGCATTTATTCAATTCTCTTCAACAAATATCTATGCTGTTAGCAGAGTTTTCTTGAAACACACACACACACACACACACACACACACACGCATTGTTTTGGGGCCAACAGCAAGGAAGGGGACATGAGGGATTAAGGCCATATGCCCAGGTCACCAGAAGAGCACCTGACTCGGTGAGCTTTTCTACCTTATACAGTATTAACTCTTTTGGTTGCAAGGTCACGTAAAAGTCCTTCATCCAGAGCATGTGATGCTGAGCCACCTCATTGGCCCTAGGCTAACATTTTAATGTGTGTCAGGCTTTGTGCTTAGTGCTAGAGTTGTGGCATGAATATGATGTAGACCAAGTACTATTTCACCACTGAATTCACCATGGTGCAGCTCAGGTTGTAGCTCTTGTCAGGCATTTCTCAAATACCTGGTATTGTTTTCAAGGGGGTATATGCAGAACAGGAAGATCAAGGTAAAATTTTTCAGAGTTCTCAACTCTGGGTCAGGACAATCCTGGTAGTCTAAGGATATGATGTTACAATCTGTGATAGAAAACCACTCAGCCAAGCACACATTAGGTATTCTACTCCTGGCTCAATTGAAACATCAACACAAACTAGGTTAGATGCAAAGGTCTCTTGTGAAGAACATGGTCGAGCTTGCTGGACAGTCTCCAAACTACAGTCTTTCCTTGTTTGTATCCGCACAGTGTCTTTTCCTCTCTGCAGCCAAAGCCTTCTCACCACTCAGCTGGTGACCCTCCAGTGATCTCCTGTTGAAATCCTACCAGGTTCTTCACGGCCCAAGGCTCTGGTCCTGCTGGTATCTGTGACTTCTCTAGAAGCTGGCACCGGCCTAGGAGTTACTGTGAAACTCTCTCCCACTTCATTTCTGCTTACCCCATTCCTCATTATCCAGGGTTCAGCTCAAATATTTCCTTAGAGAGCTCCTTCCTGGCCACCCTCTCTTAAGCAGTTTCATACCTTCACCCCACAGCCCTTCTTTATCTCTAGAGCATATTTCGTAGTTTTCATAGCAGGAATACTGTAGCAATTTAGAGTAATAAATATTTATTGAATAAATATTATATTTAGTAAACATGCAAGGGTTTTCTGGAAATGCCTAAGACTGTTAATAGCTAAGCAATGACTTGACACATTTTAAAAATCCTATTTGGACAGAGAAAGATGCAGGAAAGTTACAGTAGAATGCATGATCTAGGATGGGCTGGGGTGGGGTGGGGGGAAGGGAAAGGGATATATGCCTGAACTGAATTGGAAAATGATGTATGAAATACACAAAGCATCAATAAAAAATGAAAATTAAAAAAAATCCTATTTGGAAATGCAGTACATGACAGATCATTCTAGTCCCAAGTCTTAACACAGTACTTAATAATTTTTGTTAGCCGGGTGTGGTGGCGCACGCCTTTAATCCTAGCACTTGGGAGGCAGAGGCAGGCGGATCTTTGTGAGTTCAAGGCCAGCCTGGTCTACAGTGTGAGTTCCAGGACAGCTGGGACTACAGGGAGACCCTGTCTTGAAAAAGACAAAAAAAAAAAAAAAATAATAATAATAATAATAATTTTTGTTAAATTCACTTGAACTAAGTTGGCACCCGACCTGTGACTGGGGACCATAGCAACCCATTGACTGGCAGACAGCGACCCAGGGAGATGCATTCAGAATGGCTGCTAGTTTAAACTGCCAGTGTCAGAGCTGGGGATGTAGCTCAGTGGTAGAATGCTTGGCTGGCGTGCACAAGACATAGCGTTTGATTAAAAAAAAAAGCAAACATCACAGTGTCAGTTCATACTTCCTTTCTGGAAATGCAGGATGTGAGGACCTAGGGAGTGTGTTGCTACCCAGTGCTGTCAAGGGTGCCTAACTGGGGCAGAGCTGGGTGAGACAGGGGAGGAGGGTGATGGCGCACCTGTCCTGGGCTGGGTGTCATCTGGTAGCTAGCTGTTGTCCTTCTATAATATGTCCAGTAGATATGTTTACTGAATTGACAGCCTCCCTGTTGAAAACTGACAGGGAGAAAATTAAAGCTTGCCCCTCTTTCTGGTCACGCATGAATAACCAACGGGGTCTTAGCAGCTGGTTAAAATTCATATTTCCTTTGTCAGGTTTTTAGCAACTGTAAAGATCAGGCTAACGTCAGTCTTCTCACCGCCCTCCCCCCCCGCACCCCCCCCCCGCCCTCTTGCTAACTAGCCAGCCACATTTACATGTCTTTTCATCTGTCTTCCCCCTCCCTGTTCTGTTGACAGCACTGTGTCAGAAATGGGATGCTATCTACATAGATGTTCCATGTTGGACAGTGCTCTCACGTAAACACAGAGATTTACAGAGGCACTTTGTCTGCATCCAACCCTTTTATTTTTTTTATTTTTATTTTTATTTATTTATTTTTTTTTTGCCTTTTTGAGACAGGGTCTCCCTGTAGCCCCAGCTGGCCTGGAACTCACTCTGTAGACCAGGCTGGCCTTGAACTCACAAAGATCCACCTGCCTCTGCCTCCCAAGTGCTAGAATTAAAGGCGTGCGCCACCACGCCCGGCACATCCAACCCTTTTAATGACTTAAGGTAAAAAAAAAAAAAGGTTTCTCAACCACTAGGAATTTGAAAGTTTGCTAATCCTGCTGGAATGGAAAATTCTGAACATTGCAAAATAGTCTTCTGATCCATGAAGATCCATTCACGGATCCTAAACCAGACCTTTCTTCCACTGCCTCATGGAAAAGAAGACTCAGCGCTTCAACCTTGGTGCGCCTTCCACACCTGTGAAACCCCTGGCAACGCTGTCCTAGACGTACGTCTCTCCTCAGCTCCGTCAAACAATCAAATCTCAGAGCTGTGGAAGGCAGATGACCTTCAACCCTCTCTTCAGAGCAGGGGAAAAGCTGCATGGGGACTTAAGAACAGCTCCAGATTTCACAAGCCAAGCGTCAGGAGCACAGCTGCCCACCCCGCCCCCCTCCTGGCACAGGGGATGAAAATCTGAGAGAGGATGAGAATTCTCTTCACCTCCAAGACTCCCAGGAGAGAGGAAGGTTTTTTTAACTCAAGAGTCAGAGAATAGCTAACTAGGAACCTTAATTGGCTGCCAAGAAATTGCTAATTTGTGTCTGACTTTAACAAAAAATAAACTGAATGTTAAAAGAGTAAATTTGGCAGGGGTATTTCCTTTGTTTTCGTGTCTCCCTCCTCATTGCCTCTTTCTTTCCCTCCCTCTTTTCCCTTGTTTCCTCCCCCACTTCCTTCCTTCCTTCCTTCCTTCCTTCCTTCCTTCCTTCCTTCCTTCCTTCCTTCCTTCCTTTCTTTCTTTCTTTCTTTCTTTCTTTCTTTCTTTCTTCTTTCTTTCATCTTTCCTTCTTTTCCTGTCTTTCCTTGCTTTCTTCTCTTTCTCTTTCCTTCCTCTCCCTCCCTTCCTTCCCTTGCTCCATTCCTTCCTTCCCTCTCCCCTCCTCTTTCTCCTTCCTTTCCATCCCTCCCACGTTCCTCCCTTTCTCTCTATGAGCCTGACCCGACAGTGCTGAAAGCCTAGGAAGACTATGGCACCTAACTATTGGAGCAGGGCGCACTCATTTTTTTCAGAACTTCCTGCTGGAAGAAGAGTCTGAATAACTGCAAGATTTATTTTGGATTATAATTCTTTCATACTAATGAGTAACCCTGTTCTTGCCTAATGGTCAAACCAACTTTTTGGTACTGTGGGGCAGCACAGAGCAGGCAGGAGAGGCTGGAATGTCAGGACACAGGGTGAGTACCGTCAACGAGTCAAGTGAAAGCCACTCTCATTTGCCTTTGGTTTGAGAAACTGGAGGCCCAGGTCACAAACCTCACTCCCACCTTGTGGACAACAGAGGGTGCATCTTTGTCCCCTTCCATTCCTCCCATTTCTTCCACCCAAAATTATTTCCTCTGATCGAAATTCACTTTTCCCCTTCTCTGTCCTACTTGATATCTATTATATAAAACATAAATTATCTTTAAGCCTTTATAGTTGAATCATCAAGCATTTAAATATCTGTGGCAAAATTGAGTACTTTTCCTTGGAACTTACTGTGCTTGAAAGATAATGTCCCTCTTTCATTCAGTATCTATTCCCAGTTACCTGTCAAGAAAAATAAAATATTCACTAGGTGGGGCATGCCTCTAATCCCAGCACTGGGTGGTAGAGGCAGGAGGATCTCAAGTTCAAGGGCATTCTGAGCAACATAACAGAACCCAGTCTCAAAACACCAAAGATCAGGACTGGGGACGTAGCTCAGTTTGTAGAGTGTCTGCCTACCATGCACAAAAGTCCCGGGTTCAATCTTCTGAATGGAAGAAATAGGGCACTGTGGTATATGCCTATAGCTAAAACACTTGTAAGGGAGAGGCAGGAGGTGCAGAAGTTCAAGGTCACCCTCAGCTACAGGACCTTGTCTCAAAAACCAAAAGTAGAGAAAGAAAACAACAATGTAGCAATATTAACTCTCCCACCACAAAAAAAGATCAGGGTTGTAGCTCAGTGACAGAGCCCTTGTGTATCATGTGTGAGGCCCCAAGTTCCATCTCTGTGGGGAAATCCAGTTTGACTTAGGTATGAAGGGGGTAGCGGGGCTGGAGAGATGGCTCAGCGGTTAAGAGCACCAACTGCTCTTGCAGAGGACCCGGTTCGATTCCCGGCACCCACATGAGGCTAAGAACCATCTTTAACTTCAGTTCCAGGGGAATCCGACGCCCTCTTCTGACCTCCGGGGCATTGCACGACACGGGTGCACCAACCTACATGCAGACAGTACACTCATACACATAAAAAAAAAAAAAAATGAAGGGGGTAGCTTTTCAGCCAGCATTTCTCAGGGACATAGGTGTGGTTCATAAGACCTCCCTGACCTGCCCCACAGGTGAGAGCAGCACGTGATATAGAAAGGAAAACAGCAACTCATGACACAACCTGTGACCCAAATTGTGACCCAGCACATGATGGGGGGTGGGACAATAGTGAGTGATGTATACAGGGAGTGTGATGCAGAGGTCTGGGATTGGCTGGGAGTAGTGACATCATTCTGTCTATATAAAGAATGTGCTGTATACAATAAATTGGATCTTCATCTGACAAGATTCCTGGATTTGTTATTTCCAGGTGTGTATAAGTGGTAGTCCATGAGGCTTGTGTTTGAGTGTTGAGTGCTAGCAGAATTGGTTGGGAAAAGGTCTTTCTGTCAGGCTACCAACCTGGGGAGACAGTATCCAGTTGCCAGCAGGGTTTTGACCGGAAAAATGCTGCAGAAGGCCACTAGTCTGAGGTTTCTGTCTCAGGGTGTTGCCAGTCCCCAGCAGGTGAAATTAATGCAGCCATATGGGGTGGTGGCCAACCCCCAAGGCCAAGGGTCTGTGCCTGCATACAGCTGCCCAGACTGGGCTGTGGGGCAGACATTCCCACAGCCAGCTGGCGTTCTGCGCTTCTAGCAAGCTCCCACGAAAAGCCACTGGGGGCTCCTCCTCCTTCCCTCTCCTTTCATCCAGCAGACGGGGTTGCGTCTCTGAGGGATGAGTGCATACTATACATCTCCAGAACCACAGTCAGTCAATCCATCAAGCAACCAATCAGTCAACCCGTTACTTGTCAACTTCCTCTTTTTTTGTTTGCCCAGGTAGAAGCTAAGAGTTCAACTCCTGGTTAGAAACCCATGTATGATTCTTCAGTTCTTACCACAGAGAGTTGGGATAGCTCCACCTAGTATGCTTCCCCTCAGTGGATAGGGGGGAGCTGTCTAGATCCTCAGTCCAGCTCAGAAATCTATAGTCCAGGACTCAGGAGCTCTGGCCAGCCATGTGTATACGCCTCTGCATTTCTATCTCAGGAGCCCCCAAGGGAAGGCGAGGGACCTTCAAGAATTTCCTCCACTATAGCCCCACCCCCAGCACCAGGTCCTCAAGAGTAAGCTATTCTGTGCGGATCTACCTGACCCTAACTAGCGAGGTGCACCCTTCTGTGGGGAGTATAGAGGCAGCATGCTTCCTTTGTTGTAGTGGATGAAGACCTCCTTGGATGCTTTCGTTTTGGCACCTCCTTACTTTAATTGGCTCCTCTGACGCCTGAAAAGGCAGCCCCTCCTCCAATTCAGCTCAGTTCCCCCAGAGCCATGTAAAAAAATTCAGTTTTGGGCAAATAAATCTAAAAGAAAGTTGGCCTGGTTTATAAGTAGTGGGGAGTGAAGAACAAACGACGTCTTAGCATCTTCCTGCCCAGAATGCAGACGTGATGCCTGGAGATGCTGCAGCTGTGATGGGATAATAATGTCAGCCAGAGTTAGCCAGGCCAAGGGAAGGGAGGCTGAAGGACCGAGCTGGGTTCTTGGTGACTTGCTGAGCAGTGCAATAGCTTTGGGATTTCAAACTTTGTTCTACTGGTACCAGAAAAATAACTAAAAAAAAATTTATTATTAGTATGTAGGTGTATATATAATGTGCTTGTGTGAGTGGATTTGCACATACCACACTGCACATGTGGGAGTAAGAGCCCAACTTGAAGCATCTGGCTCTCTCTCCTTCCGTTAAGTTGTCTGGGGACAGAACTCAGGTCATCAGGCTTGGACAGCAAGGACTTTTACCCACTGAACCATCTGGCTGGCCTGGGAAAAAGAAACTTTTTTAAAAGCTTTATTTTATGTATTTTTTTTTTTCCTGAACTGGAGTAAGTACACTACATGCATTCGATGCCCAGGGAGAGCAGAAGAGGGTGTTGGAGCCCCCGGAACTGGAGTGACAGGTGGGAACTGAGCCCAGGTCTTCTGCAAGAGCAGTCAGCACTCTTACCACTGACCAATCTCTCTGGCCACATCTCCTTTTAAAATCGTTTTGGGGGCCGGGCATGGTAGCACACACCTTTAATCCCAGCACTTGGGAAGCAGAGGCAGGTGGATCTCTGTGAGTTCAAGGCCAGGCTGGTTTACACAGTGAGTTCCAGCTCAGCTGGGACTACAGGGAGACCCTATCTCAAAAAAAAAAAAAAAAAAAAAAGAATAAGTAAGTAAATAAATAAATAAATAAATATAGTTTTTGGTTGAAGCCAGGTGTGGTGTCACGCTCTTTTAATCCTGACTTGGAGCTGAGCTAGGGTCTCTACAAGTTCGAGGCCAGCCTGATTTACTAGTGAGTTCCAGGCCAGGTGTGCTGCAAGGAGACCCTGCCAAGAAAAGCCAAAAAAATATTTTTTGGGTGATTTTTTTTGTATGTATATGAGTGTTGTTGATGCAGTATGTAAGTGCATGGCCATGTGGAGTAGAAAATAAATTCTTGGCTGGAGAGATGGCTCAATGGCTGAGTACTGGCTTTTCTTGTAGATGACCTGGGTTCTGTCTCCCGCACCAACATGGCGGCTAAGAACCGTCTGTAACTCCAATTCCAGGAGAACTCCAGTTCCAGGGGAATCCGAGACCCTCTTCTGAACTCCGCGGCATTGCACGACACGGGTGCACAGACCTGCATGCAGACAATACATTCATACACATACAAAAATAAATAATAAAAAAACAAAAACAAAAAAACAAACAAACAAAAAAAAAAAGAAAATAAAATTCTTATATTTATTTTTAAATATGTCCACAAGGTCTCTGATCTTCCTATCTTCTTTTCTGGCTGTCTTGGTAAAATACACTGACAAAAGCAATTTAATGTAGAGAAGGCTTATTTTGGCTTATAGTCCATTAGAGTGGGGAGGACAGGTCAGCAGGCAGGCCAGGCACGTGGCAGAAGAGGACTGACCAATCACATTGTTTGTGCACTCAGGAAGCAGAGCATGAACAGCGAGTGAGAGCAGGCTGCAAAGCTTCAACGCAAGGCCACTTCCTCCGCTGAGTCCCCACCTCCTAAAGGTTCCACAACCTTTTGTTTTTTTAATTTAATTAATTTATTTATTTATTTTGTCTTTTTGAGACAGGGTCTCCCTGTAGCCCCAGCTGGCCTGGAACTCACTCTGTGGACCAGGCTGGCCTTGAACTCACAAAGATCCACCTGCCTCTGCCTCCCAAGTGCTAGGATTAAAGGCATGCGCTACCACGCCTGGCAAGGTTCCACAACCTTTTAAATAGGCCCTTGAGTCGCTGCTGGCAACCATGTGTTCAAGCATGTGGGCCTAGGAGGGTGCAAAGAGAAACTGTAATTCGGTTCTCTTTGTGGCTCTTTGCTTTACCAAACAGAATTCAGGATCACAAGGATAACAGCAAAGAGCTAGTTGTCCAGGGATTCCCAGAGGGGCCAGTCCTGGGAGGTCTGACTCTTGCAGGCTCTGAGCGCTCGGTGAATGAGTCTTTCCAGGTGCATGGTGGTGGTTCCCTTGCTGGCGAGGAAAGTAGAGCACAGATAAGGTTTCTCTGGTGAGTCTGACCGAATTACAGATTTGTATACCACATAGTGCGTGTTTCCAAACATGGTGTAGGTAACCAGAGATCCTCTGTTCATTTAAGCTACAGTTGGTCTGTTCAGGGCCGGAAGCATTCCTCTCTAGTCATTCTTGCTTTGTTCACGGGAAGTAAATGTTGCAATCTTTTCCTTTTTTTTTTTTAAACAGTCCAGCAAATTTGGGATCATCCTACTTCAGTCTGGGACTACAAGTGAGCAGCCATGTTCAGCTATGCCACAGTCTTTCCAAAGTAATACAACCTGCTTCTTCAGTAAACCTCAAATTCAAGTACAACTGACAACTAATACTTCACATTCTATAGGAAACATGATTATAGTATTGTACATTTTCCACAAACAGATCATTCACTGTCTTCGACAGATTGTATGCTTTTTTTCCCACTCCTTTATTATTAAAATTAGTATCTGTTCATGGAGAACTTGCTATGAGCTAGATGCTAATGGAACAATTGTTGATCTGGCTCATCTATTTTCTCTGGATTAAGACTGAGGTTGTTCATTTTTAGCCAAAAAAAACACTGCCCAGTGTGCGAATGCAGCCCCTCCTTGGCATAATGCATCCCAACGGAGCTCACGTCTGCACAGAACTCCGTCTTCTTGGTTGTGACTGCTATTGCTTGGGGATGGCGGTGCTTATTGAGTGTCGCCCCACAATGTGTGACCCTCAGTGATCAATGATGCTTTGAGGCCACACAAATGGACCATCTCTCATAAACTTTCCCTCACCAGCTTTGGGTCTCCATCATGGGTTCATATCACTTTTGTGTAAACCTACAACAGTGGTATGATTTGAGCTGGATGTGATTTCACTGATAAGCTATAGAAACAAATTTATCCTCCAATCATAATTCTGGATGAACAATGCAAATCATTTACTTAGATATTTTTTCCATCTCTAATCCTGTCTTATCAGGATATAGTCTGGTTTCTACAGGAATCTGTGCTCCCTAAGTTGCAGTTCCAAGATTTCAAATAAAAGACTTTTTGCTTCACACATACACAAAGAACAAAGAAGAAAATGTAAATGAATATGTTAATATTATAATCGTGAGTGTTATCAAGATGTGAGCACAGGATCCCGAAGGTAATGGAAAGCATGTAGTTTAACTTCAGTGGAAATGCCCGGGAAGGCACGTGTGAGGAGACAGTAGACAAGCGTGTGTGACAAAAGGAGCCAGCCATTCGGAATGCTGGGCTAGAAGGGAGCCAGCCAAGGAGCACTTAACCTGCATGTGTGAGAGGCTAGTTGGATCTGAGCAGCACCCCCACACGAAGGCCCTGAGACTGGAGTAGGCTTCACAGGTTGAGAGGCAGAGAATACCATTAGGGGAGAAAATGGGGGCAGGCGTGGCCGGCTCACTCAGGGTCTTACCAGTCATTGTAAAGAATCTGGAGTTTGTTGCCATGAAAAAATGCAGTGCTCAGCACTGGAAGTTTGTAAATGAACCAGTGACAGAATACGACTTGCAATCTTATTGTATATTTTAAGGTTTTGTATAAATATTCATTATGTAGGGCATGGTCCCAGTTCTGAGTTATCTCTGTCTACCACTTCATGCCCTGGTGGAATGTTTCCACTATGCAGATTACCTGGTCTGTGTGTACATGTCTGTGTTAGAAATACCCTCTGGTCCAAACTCCATAGCAAGTCCAAACTTCCCTAGAAGTGTGTACTGTATGTTGAGCAACCCCCTCTACCTGTCACCCTGCCATTTCTCACGCCCAGCCTTCCAGTCCCCTCTGTTCCTCTGGACATGTTTGCTTCTCATTTCATGCCATATATACACACATGATTCTATGTCTCTACAGAATATCTAGGAACCATGTTTGAGAGGAAACATATGATATTTATCTTTTTGAGACTGGCTTAATTTTCTTAATATGATTTTCTCCAGTTGTTTTCTGGACATTTCTACATTTTCCTGCAAATGACATAACTTTGTTCTTCTTTATGGCTGGAAAAAATCCTCAGAGAGAGAGAGAGAGACAGAAAGATATATATATATATATATATATATATATATAGAGAGAGAGAGAGAGAGAGAGAGAGAGAGAGATTCTTTATCCATTCCTCTGTTGTTGGATACCTAGACTGGTCCCATAACTTCCTGTGAACTGGGCTGCAGTAAACACTGATGTGCAAGTATGTTTGTGATATGTTGATTTGGAGTTCTTTGGGTTAATATCTAGGAGTGTCTGGTATAGTTTAGTCAATAGTAGATCTATTTTTTGTTTTTTGAGGAACCTCCATACTTTTTCCACAGTAGTTTGGCTCATTTACATTTCCACCAGCGGCATAAAAGTATCCCCTTTGTCCAAATTTTGCCAGCATTTGTTATTTTATTTTTTTCATTTTTAAAGAGCAAGTTGTGCAGAATGGAGCCGCAGCAAGAAGACCAGTTAGAAGACTGCAGCAATAGTCAGGAAAGACCCCTGCAGGTTGCATGCAAGTTGGCAATGGAGAAAGACATCTTTTTGTTTAGAGAGAGGGCTGATGCCTAAAGTGGGAGCAGGTTCCACACCCTCTGAAAGCGCACTATCAATCTATCGGAAGCACAAACGCTTTGTCATTTGAGGGCACCATCATCTGTCCTTGTGTCCCATGTTGGGTCTGGCTGTGAAACTGTTTCCCTAAGGTGCGTGTATTTGAAGACTTGGTGCCTAGCAGCTGGCGCTGTTTTGGAAGACTGCAGAACCTCTAGGAGCTGAAGCTTTGCTGGAGGAAGTGAGCCTTGAGGTCCTGTAGCTCACCCCCACTTCTTGCTGGTTCTGTTTCCTGACTGCAGATGCCATGTGACCAGCCACCCCGTATTCCTGTTGTCGTGCCTACTCCCATATGATGGTCTGTATCCCTTTGAACTGTAAATCAAAGGAAACCCTTCCTCCATAAGTTCCTTCTTGACAGGTATTTGGTCAGGGGACTAGGAAAGTAACTAAGACAAACTGCTATAACATTTGCAAGAGAAACCAGAGGAACAAAGAGGGCAGACACTAAGAACTTACAGATGAAGCCCGACCCATCCAGCATGTTCTTTCAAAAGGACACCTGTAGCAAGTGCCCTCTCTGGCTGTGCTGCTACAAGTGTCATAGCCCTTCTGGTGTTATCTCTTTAGTTCAGGCTCCTTTTGTTCCAAATCAGATCACTAGGATTTGGATTACTTGGAATTTAGCGTGAATCATTCTTGTGGGGCTAAGAGAGTAATGAATGAGTGGGTGCTGGGGATTGAACCCTGGTCCTCTGCAAGAGCAGTCGGCGCTCTTAACCGCTAGGCCATCACTCCAGCCCCCTATACATGAATCTTATTGCATGATCCACCTGGGCATCCAGAGCTAGGTAGCTCAGATAAATAGATGTTCAGGCACAGGCCAGAGACAACATCACCATCATGCCTGAGCTCCCTCCTCCTTTGGGCTGTGGGCTTCATCTCTTTTGGTGTAAGTTGATTACTGCGTCTGGACGCACATATAAAACTGGTCCGTCATACAATAGTGATACATCATTTCATCTGTGTTTACTTTGGTTTTGAGAATTTGGTGGCCACACTGGAGACACTTTGGGGGATATCTTTATTAAAACACGACATTCTGACAGATTGACAGGTACCCCTGATTCTCGTAAGACTGTGGAGCCAGCCAGTCTTTGCTAATGACTGGAACAGTCACAGCTAAACTCATTAGCTGTGGTTCAGCCATGCTTGATCTTGCTGTAAAGAAGCAGAGAAAGATGGACTCTTGTGTCAGAGAATGGAGCTGCTACGCAAAGAAAGCTGAGGAGAGACTGACAGAGACTGCATCTTGGGCCATGCTTTGGCGCATGCCTGTGGTCCAAATACTCTGGAGGTACTGACTGAAACAGTGAACTTCTGCTCAAAACAGTCAACTTCCTCATGGAGAATATTGAGAAAGACTGAGAAAGAGATGAAAAGCATGTTTGGCAGAATACATGAGCTCTGGTGGGGTGGGGGAATGGGCGGGAACACAGGTCTAGATTTGTTAAAAAAATAAAAATAAATTTATGTGAAAAAAAAAAAAAAAACAACCCCAAATACTCTGGAGGTGGAGGCAGGAAGATTTCAAGTTTAAGAGTGGCTTGGGATATGTAGTAAGATGCCCCCACTGCACCCCAAACCATCCTTGGAATGTGTCTGCATTAAACTCTCAATTCCAGCCTGTACCTCTGGCAACACTCCTGCACCCTTGACAACACTGTTGTGTCTTTATACCAAATTCTCCTTTATGCCTAAGCATAGAGCAGCTGGTTTCTGCCACTTGCTATCAGTCTGGACTCACACGACTCCATCCCCTGATCTGTCTCCCCAGGGAAAGTCATTGGCCATCAAGGGCACAAAGGAGCACACGGACAAGTACGAATCTATCGTCAGTGAGGTGGGAAGAATCTGGGAGCATCCCCTTCTAGAATGCACCGCAGCCTCCTCTTCATACACAAAGGACAACTGTGTCCATTCTGCAGACCCAGAAAAGCTCCTTGTTCTGTGCCAAAATCACGAAGGCAGGTGTCCCTGGTTTTTAAATGGCTAGGAGCCAAAAGCAAGAATGAAGGCAAGCTCAGGCAGGGGCGTGAGTGCCTGGACAGCCTGGGCTCTGTGGCGAGACTCTATCAGAGAGAGAGAGAGAGAGAGAGAGAGAGAGAGAGAGAGAGAGAGAGAGAGAGAGAGAGAGAGAGAGCTAACTACTCAAGTGGCTTTGCCCGGGACAGATACTCATTGGATCGGTGAAGTAAACCAGGAAGAACAAAGGATTGAAGGACTGGTGAATGAAAACCAGAGAACCATTGCCGGTAAGACTCGAATTTGTTTCTACCAAACTTAAAGTCTGTAATCCTCTTGAATGTGTTCTCCCAATTAGCTTCTGATGTAGTCTCTGCATATAAAAAGTAAAACTCTAAAAACTTGCCAGGCATCCAGAGGTAAGACTCCCATACTACTTGGAATATAAATATAACCACAGCCCAAAGACCCTCATCTCCCCACAGCTGAGTAGAAGAGTGAGTAGAAGAGTTCACTGTGAACTCTGTGCTCTCTCTCTCTCTCTCTCTCTCTCTCTCTCTCTCTCTCTTCTCAGTTCCTTCCTTCCTTTTCCTCTTCATGTCTTCCAGGCTGTCCTCAAGCTTGCTGTATAGCCAAGGAAGATCTTGAACTCCTGATCCTCCTGCACTCACCTTCTGAATGCCGAGATTACAGGCAAGTACTAGCACATCTTGGTGTATGCGGTGCTGCGGAGTGAGCCCAGGACTTTGTGCACGCTAAGCGAGTGCCTTACCAACAAGCTACATCCATGGCTCAGGACACTTCTAACATTCTAAGGATGTTCTACTTGGTCCACTGCACTCTGTGAAAGATAAGACAGAGGCAGTGTCTCTGGCTGATGTCTGCAGTCTCGTGCCAACTGTTTGGGAGCACAAGAAGCCGTGGCCACCCTTTTAATTACAGTCTCTAGTAAAAGAGACTGAACCCCTTCTGATCTGGAGAAAGCCTATTTGGTTGTCGTTGTTGTTGTTTTTAATCTTATTAACAGTAACATATCCCAATGCCTCAGTAATTACAGATCTATTCCTGAAGGAACCAAATTGCTTATTTGAAAGAAAGACTGTTTCCTTTCCCTAATGAATGTTAACAGTCCTCCAGAGCCTGAAGGTGATATGTGCGAATGCCCCCACTGTAACAATGAAAATGGATTATAAATAAATGACACAGAGCTTCTCTGTTCTTAAAAATCACTGTGTGATCCATTTGTGAGACTCACATAGAGATGGGACTCAGGAGATTTTTCTTTAATTATTCTGCCTGAAGGAAAACTGTACTTTGTTCTTTGCTGGCATGATCCTACAGAGAAGCTTAAAAGACTCCAAAAACATGATTGTATTTATCCTTCTCAAACCACACTGGCAGATACAGTTACCCTCATTTTCTGTGGGGGAAACTGAGGTGCAGATGGATGGAAGTTTCTGTTCTCTGTGGGATGTTTAAAAGGCTCGTCATCATCAAATCCCACAGATTTGTCTCTTTCCTACGAACTGCTCTGACAATAGTTTGCATTGGAAAATCCACCAGGCAGGGGAGAAATGAATAGAAGCCTATTGTTAGGTCTAGGCTTCCCAGAATCCCAAAGGGCACATACGTGCCCACTTCCTCCAGAAGCTATCAATCTTCTGACCTCTTCCCCTGTACCTGAGGTCCTGCCCCATGGACATAAATGGGTGGACCCCAGCCACGATCTCTCTCTCTGCCTCTCTGCCTCTCTGCCCCCCTCCCTCTGTCCTGCCCCTCTTTCTGCCCCTGTCTCCTGCCATGCTGTCCGGTTCCACCACGTGTCCACAGGCAGCTCACGCTAGCAGTCCCACATAGAAGTAAATCATGCTCCTGGAGTGACCTAAGCCTCATGTGCCTTTTATTGAGGTTCACGCCTTTTTATAACCTAATACTTATGAAGGGGAATTTTTAATTTTATAAGCTGTCTGAGAGGTGTGCATCCATGTTTGAAGATGTCTTGGGTTGGGGTTCAGGCAATAGGTTGTGAAGATGAATAAGAGGAGGGTGTTTCTTTGTGGCTTCACAATGGACCGGCTGTTCTGCCCGCATGTTGGTACATGTAGGCGAGAGAGGGACTAGGTTATAGTTCTATCAGTCAAAGGCACTACTGGAATAAGATCTTTCAGACTACTGACGAAACACCTGGCTGCGAGCTGAGACAGAACCCTGCTTGGGCAGTTCACAGCTAAGTTTCTACCCAGAGACTGCAGTACAGACCACGAAGAGGTCCCACAGAGAGTGTATTGAGAAACCAACTTCTTGCTATTGGCCATTTAAAAAAATTAGAATTAAGCTGGGCGTGGTGGCGCACGCCTTTAATCCTAGCACTTGGGAGGCAGAGGCAGGCAGATCTTTGTGAGTTCAAGGCCAGCCTGGTCTACAGAGAGAATTCCAGGACAGCTGGGGCTACATGGAGACCCTGTCTCAAAAAAAAAAAAAAATAGAATTAAGTTGATTTATAAAAGACTGCAGTTGCAAGACTTCCAACATACTAAGTCAAAGCTTCCATGGGAGACGCAGTATTTACATTTCCAGAGATTCTTTACTGCAGTCTGAAGTCACCTTCTTGTTGGCTTTCTTGCCTCTCCAAGCCTTCTGTTAGTTTACTGCTTTCTTCTGTCCCATGTAGCAGACATCGGAAGCTGGCAGAAGCCCCACCCACCCCAAAAATTAATAGGAGGCTTTATTTTGCTCATTTAAAAATCAATTCAAACATTATTTGGGAGAGTCTCTGGAACTTGTCCTCTGTACGTTGACAGCTTCAAGTGAATCAGCAAATGTCATTAACCAAATTTCTAGCTAGTTAGCAACATAACCAGCCCACTGTGTAGTCGATGCCTGATTCAGTGAATTGACCCTTCTTGCTTTCGTCCCTGTCCCTTTTCTCCTCTCCTTTTGTTTTCTTATATTTTAAAAATGCCAAACTATAATACCTTGCTTCTAGAGTACCCCTGATGTAACATCTTTGTGTTTAAGTATTTGAAACACATTCTGATAAGCAATAGATCTATTTTCCATTTGAAAATTTTTATTGATATGTATTTTATGTGGATAAGTATTCTGCCTGTATGTATGTAACTGCACCAGGTGTGTGCAAGGCCACGGAGGCCAGAAGAGGGTCTTGGATTCCCCTGGAACTGGAGTTCTCCTGGAATTGGAGATACAGATGGTTCTCAGCTGAAAGCAATCGCTTTTTTTAAATTTTATTTATTTTTGTATATGTATGAATGTACTGTCTGCATGCAGGTTTGTGCACCAGTATCATGCAAGGCCACGGAGGCCAGAATGTCCTGGGTCCCCTGGAACTGGAGTTATAGATAGTTGTGAGTGCTTGGAATGAAACCAGGGTCCTCTGCAGGAGCAGTCAGTGCTCTAACCACCGAGCAGTCTTCTTAACCCCTTAGTTCTCATTTTCATCCGCAGACTTCTAGTTCAGCACTTATCTCTGTTACTTCAGGCAGTGAAGGTACTGTTAAAAAAAATAATAACAGTGCCAGGTCTGGTAACACACACCTCTCTCTAATCCCAACACTGGGGAGGCAGAGGCAGGTGGGTAGGCACAGCTCAAGTTAAACAAGCTATATAAAGTCAATGCTTATAGAAAAGAAGTGGACTGTACATTTAAAATGTGCACGCCTTTAATCCTAGCACTTGGGAGGCAGAGGCAGGCAGAAAAAAAAAATGTGAGTCTGTACAGACAAAACTTCATCAAAGAATGAGATGGAATTAAATGGGTTAAGTGGAAAGAAGAAGAAGAAGAAGAAGAAGAAGAAGAAGAAGAAGAAAAAGAAGAAGAAGAAGAAGAAGAAGAAGAAGAAGAAGAAGAAGAAGAAGAAGAAGAAGAAGAAGAAAAGAATGAAAGACAAAAGAAAGGAGAGGCTATTCATAACTGGAAAGGAAGTCTGTACAGAAACTGATTATGCAAAGAGCCCCTCTGGGCTTTGGAACAATTAGTGCTCAGAAAATGAGAGGAAGGCCTTTGTGCTTCTGGGTATTGGAATATAATAGTTGAATAAAACTTCTGTCTCTTAGGACACCCACCCTTCCTTTCTTCCTTCCTTCCCCTCCTTCCCTTCTCTTCCTGCCTTCTTTCCTCGTGTGTGTGTGTGTGTGTGTGTGTGTGTGTGTGTGTGTGTGTGTGGTGTATAGAGGGTGCTTATCCCATAGGGTAAATTCAAACCTCTGAAAGTTAAAGATTTTTGACTTACTATGAGCTTGCATAGTTGGTATCTTAGAAATATTACTGTGGCAAGATTCCACCAAAGGTACACTTCCTGGGGTGTTTGCTATACAACCGACAAATTGAAACCAAGCCAGGAAAAACCCCACAATGAAATAAAACACAAACCCTTCTCCAATAAGAAAAGGCAAGAGCTAAGTTGCTCCAGTGGTTTGGTTGTGAAATGTCCCCCTAGGCTCACGTGTGGGCCCCGGCTGGTAGTACTGCTTGGAGAGGTTGTAGCACCTTACGAGATGGAGCCTTGCTTGGGGGCTGGAGGAACTGGGTCACCGGAAGTGGGACTTGAGATTTTGCAGCCTGGCACCGCCACTCACTGTTCCTTCTCTGCTTCCTGCTTATATAATGTGACCAGCGACCTTATGCTTCTGCTACCATGCCCATCTCACTACGGTCGACTGTCTCCCTTCGTTTTATGAGACAAAGAAAACCCTCCTTTCTTTGAGTTGCTTCTTGTGAAGTATTTGCTCCCAGCAGTAAGAAAAGTACCAAGCACATTGCTGTATTTCCTAAAGTGGGGGTCAGGAAATGAGGGACTTTTTCTCTCTACTGATTAAATCCCTAGGACAAAATGAACATTGGGAGAAGTGGCTACACAAAAATTTTTCTGACAACTGGGAAAAAGCGCTGTGAAAGCTGTGAGGGGTTTATGGGGGTCTGTAGACAGCCTCGGAAAGCAGAGAATGCACAGGGTGGGGCAGGGGAAGAGAGCAATTTTCTCATTTTACCTGTTGAGAAGATGAGATGTATTTATGCCAGGTGGGTGTTATTAAACTGATAAAGGACAATCTGACAGAGAGTTAATTAAGGAGCTGAAGAAACAGTTATCTCCCCTAGAGTGTGGGAGGAGGCAGGTATGGGAGAGGTGTGTCCCGGCAGGAGGGCCGGTACCTTTCCCACAAGGAGTCCACGCACATTTTTTCTTCAGGGCAGACAATTTTATTACACTTTGGAATGACGTTTGTAGTACTCTGTATTTTTAGCAACTGTTGTGAAAATTCCTCCTGGGGAGAGATCCACCTCGGAGGAAATTGCTTTGTCAAGTCCCCTGGTTAGGAACTGAGCGGCCATGTTGGCTAGACCAAGGTCCTTGGAGGCCAAAATGGGGTGATTTTGCTAACCGAGGATAGAACCTGAATGAAGGGGAAGAAGCAAGTATGCGACATGAACGGGCGTGCTCAGTGTTAGGGTCCGGGAGTCCCCCCAAATCACCAACGAGACAGGCAGCTGCTTTTCACAAAGTTTATTGAGAAAAAAGGCCAATTGCAAAGTTTATTTAGAAAAAATGGCCAAATTGCTAACGGATGTGCCGAGGTCCACTCTCTCACTACACGCAGGCAGAAGAGGTGACCCCAAGAAATTCTACACAGGGGTTTTTAAAGGCAGAGTTCACATAAAGTTTACATCCTGATGGACTTTTGTTTGGTTCTTACTAGGGGTGAATCTTTCCCACGGCTTTTAGGGCCCCATTCTTCCCTCGGTCCCTTCTATTATCTCTGCTGGCTCATCTCTGTTCTGTTGACTCTCTTTGTCCCTGCTACCTCAAAGTTGACTCATTTTATTGCTTCCCAGTTTCCATTGTTCTTCTGCAACCTCATTGCTGAAGCCTGGTTCTGAGTAAACACCACCTGCCCGGCTGTCTCAGCTCTTTGCAAAATGATGCTATTTCCAAGAAATCCTTAACACAAGATGGAGTTTTTCTCCAAAGAAATGGAGTTGCTCTAAACTGACCGCTAGTCCTCTTCACTCAGCACAATGAGACTCCCTTCCTGTAGTGCTCCACATCTTCCACATAGGCTAGAACTGAGAAACGTTGATTGTGCATTAGTTGCCTTTGCAATGCTGGGACCACACTATGTGGGAGAAGCGAGTAAAGGGAGGAAAGATTGGTTTGGCCTCAGGCTTTTAGAAGATTTCAATCCATAGTATCAGGAGAGAAGTGGTCAATTGGCGCTGTCTGTGGTAGTGGGTGCAGGTGGTGGGGCTGTTCTGGAACTTTCTTTCTCTACTTGATCTAGCCTGCCCCATATGTTTGTTTATTATTGAGAAGTATAACTGATGCTAAGAAAATCAAGTCAGGCGTGGTGGTGCACGCCTTTAATCCTAGCACTTGGGAGGTAGAGGCAGGCGGATCTTTGTGAGTTCAAGGCCAGCCTGGTCTACAAAGTGAGTTCCAGGACAGCTGGGGCTACAGGGAGACCCTGTCTCGAAAAGACCAAAAAAAGAANACAGGTAGGCATTTATTCCAGGAAATGGGCTCTCCCCCTCTATCCAGAGAGGCCATGATGAAGAGCACTTCTGAGAGGCGGGGAGAGCCTTTTATGGGGGGAGAGGGAGGGGGGTGGTGTAACTGTTGGAATCTGGCCAATTAAGCCAGGTCAGGGCTCAGATCTGGAGGTGGGTTTCAGGTCCAGAGGTCTCATGAGAACCTGGCCTGACTGGAAAAGAAAGGAAGGGTCGTTCTCGGTCCTATGCCATCTTGGCTCTTTGCCCCCGGCCCAGCCTAACAATTATGTCTATGGTGGTGTAGAAACAGAACCCAGGGCCTTGCCCATACTAGCACTTGGGAGGTAGAGGCAGGCGGATCTTTGTGAGTTCAAGGCCAGCCTGGTCTACAAAGTGAGTTCCAGGACAGCTGGGGCTACAGGGAGACCCTGTCTCGAAAAGACCAAAAAAAAAAAGGTAGGCATTTATTCCAGGAAATGGGCTCTCCCTCTATCCAGAGGGCCATGATGAAGAGCACTTCTGAGAGGCGGGGAGAGCCTTTTATGGGGGGGAGAGGGGGGTGGTAACTGTTGGAATCTGGCCAATTAAGCCAGGTCAGGGGCTCAGATCTGGAGGTGGGTCTCAGGTTCAGAGGTCTCATGAGAATCTGCCTGACCGGAAAAGAAAGGAGGGTCTTTTCGGTCTATGCCATCTTGGCTTTGCCCCCGGCCCAGCCTAACAATTATGTCTATGGTGGTGTAGAAACAGAACCCAGGGCCTTGTACATAAGAGGCAACTACTCTACCCCCAGCCTGAAGCATGCTCTTTGAAGCCAAAAGCTTGGAAACAACCTGACTGTCCATATGTAGAGGAATGTTTGAATTGGTTATTATACTGCATATAGAGAGCTCTTCCAAGATGACTGAGAATGGTTTTTCTGGGGGTAAATTTCACATAACATAAAATTAGTTATTTGAAATTATGTGATTTGGTGGTACTTAATACATGAGTAGTTTTCAGAGTCAAAATCATGGGCAAATAAAACTCCGGTTTGAGGAGCAGGTGCTCTAGGTGCAATAATCCCTCTCAGAAGAGCAGCAGAGGGGCTGCTCCTGCAGTGGCAGTCGTCTCCTGCAGTGGCAGTCTCCTGCTTAAGGGAACCAAGTTTGCGGGGGAGCATCCTTAGTGCAAGCAGCAGAGCCCAGTGTTAGGAGCACAGGTAGCATAAAGAAGTTGTGCGAATTAGAAGTAGTTAGGAATAAACTACCAGCAGATAATGTGTGAAGTGTTGTAATCCTAAAGAAATTAGCAAATGTTAAATTTAGCTCAGCAAGAAGCCTGCTCCAGTTTAAGGCTGCTTTCGAGATAAGCACTCAGCACTAGGCTGGCCACAGAGGGGAGACTGACTAACTATACTCAATTGATTAGATGCCCAGAGGTGGCATGGACATAAGGACCTGATAACAAGTCCTGGGTCCCCCACCTTGACCAAGGTGTGACCCCAGACAGGAAAGGTAGCCACCTGCTGTGCAGGGGGGATAAGTGAGGGAGGAAGGAAGACAGGCTGGAGAGAAAAGAGAAGGGCAAGAATAAAAGGAGCTGAGCTGGGCCTGGTGGCACACACCCACAAACCCTGTACTCCAGAGCCCGAGGCAGGAGGATCTAGTTGAGTCCAGGCCAGGCTAGGTAGCAGGCTCTTTCTCAAGAAGAGTAAGCACTGGGATGTAGTCAATGGTACAGCACCAACCTAACATGCAAAAATGTCCTGGGTTCAGTCCCCAGCCCTGCAGTGATGGAAAGCCTCAGCTCTAAGCGGTTCTGTTAGAGAGGGAGATGGGATCCCTTTCAGGTTCTTAGTCTCACTCATAAAGGAATTTAAGAATGGACTCAAATGGAAGCTTTAGGACAATTTTATTAGGATTTAAAGAAAAATCTTCTCCACCATGCAGTGCACTAGTAGTCACATGGTGGGAGCCAAAGGGTGTGTGTGAGAGAAAAGTAAAGAAACCCACCGTGCTGGGGCAGCCCAGAGCTAGGGAAAGTGAGCTTCGAAAAGCCATAGAAAGAAAAGTTACACTTTCCCGAAGAATTCAGAAAAGCTGGCCGACTTACAGAGAGCTACTTGTCTGTGGCCTGGGCCCTAAGTACTGCAGGGATCCCAGGAAGGAAAAGTCCACCATCTCATTAATGTATTAGGTATCCTTAATTACTGTATTAGCCCATCTCTTTAGGTGACTTAGGAAAACCTGCTTCTTAGGGGTGGGCGATTGACCCTGCAAAACTGCAAATGAGTGTCTTCATCCTGGCCAGAGATTTTCATTCCTTGGACCAGTTTTCTCTCAAGGGACTTTTTGATAGTGTAACAGTTCAGGCTACAACAGAGCCAGCAGAGCAAGGTTTCTGCCTCCATCAGAGGAGCCTCTGTGATTTAACTTTGTTTGCTCTTCAGTCCTAATCTACAGACAAGGCCCATGCCATCCAGCTCCTGTGAGTGTGGCTTGCACGCTTCCTTCCTTGTGTCCCTTCAGGATGTACTACGACTGCCGGGTCACCAGAGATGCCCTTGGACACCATTGTTGAACAACCCCCTGAGAAGCTTTTGCCTGTTTCTTTTTTTTTTTTTTTTTTTTTTCTGAACCTGAGCCCATCCATGCAGGCTCTGGGATCCTCAGATGCCACGCCTTTGGGAATTCCTAATGAAGTTTGGAATTATTGAGCAGAAAGAGCCCGTCTTGCCAATTCCTTATCAAAGTAAGATGTTCACGCAGGTCCAGAACTTAGAGCAGGAAGAAATTGGTGCCATATCGAATTCTGTAACTTCAAAGGGAAAGTGTTAAAACTCAGAAGCTAACAAAACCACTATCGGAAAGCTAGATCGGCAGCATGGCGCTAGCATTTGCTTCCAAATAGCTTTTGAATGTTTTTGTGTGCATCTGTTGACCCGGTGAAGAGTCTCAGAAAGGGTTAACGGGACTTGGCGTTTTCAAAATGGCGATTTTGCTTCTGATAACTTTTCTAGAGAAATTAAATGTGCTGTGAAGGATAAATTGCAGTTTGATGTGAGTTGTCTTGTTAAAATGTCATTCCTCTTCCCCAGCAACCTACTTCCCGTCTCATTAAGCTGGCTGACTGGCTATATCTAGACAACTATGATGGTGATTTACTACCTTAATGTTCAGTTGTTACTGGGAGCTCGGGGTGGGGGAAGGGCGGTCCCATCCTCATCTCCAGCGTCTCTTAGAGAGATGATCAAGTCCTCAGCTGGGCCTTTAAACACAGCGCTAGAACGTGGAGACACTGCAAAGCACTTCCACTGCGGTTATGAGCTGAGATATAAAACAAGATTTATTTGCAACAATCTGATAGAGAAACCTGAGTCCTGGGAATTGATGTCCTAGAAAGGCTTTCCTGTCACTATAGGATGTGACTCACACAGAAGAAGAGGAAAGAGTCGGCGGAGGGAAAAACATAAAATCCGGCTTTGACATTTTCTGCAGCCACCTTTAAAGATAAAGGAATTGACCAGTTTGTACAATATGAAGTATGCTCACAATTACAGTCTTTCCTGATCCAGCTTCTGCTCACAGTTATATACCTTGGGCCTTTGAAATTGATGCTATCTTTCAGCATTTTGCCTTTAAAAAAAATGCAGTTCTACAAATGTGGTACCAAATAACCAAGCCCCCCCCCCCAGTAGCTCACTTCTCTTTCCAAAGTTGTAATTCCAGGAACAATGGGAAATAATTATGATGTATCATCTAGCTTTTCATGTTTATTTCTTAAATATCTGAGAAGTACTGTTGCAATATGAATGTAAGGTTATAATAAATCAATCAAGTTAATTTAATATTTTAAAATGTGGCTGGAAAGCAGAAGTTTATGTTAAAATTTACTTATATGGGTATTTATTCTGTAGTCCATATTATCATAATTTGAATGTGTGTCTGACATTGGTAAGCTACAATCAAAGAGAAGAAGTATGTGACCTTTCAACTTGTGAATAATCCAGTTAGTGTTTCCAGAATACTTTCAATGTCTCCACGTTGGCAAACTGACAGAAGTTACAGACAATGTGAATTCATAAAGGAGGTAGAGCTGTGGCCAAACAGGAATATATCCTTCCTTGTCGGACTTGCTTTAGTTTTCCCTCCCTCCCTCCATCCTTCCATCCTTCCCTCCTTCCTTCCCCTCTCTCTTTGATGTCACATTAATTTGAACGGAGCCCAACACACCTATCAGAATTAAAACTCTAGGGAGGGGTTTGGGATGGAACTCAGTGACAGAGTCGTGGCTCATTAAGGTGAGGTCCTGGGCTCCACTAGCAGCACTTGTCTGTATGAGAAAGTCTAAGAAGAATGACTGTTGCCATGGGTGTGGAACACTCCTTTAATCCCAGCACTCAGGAGGCACAGACAGGCAGATCTCTGTGAGATGGATGCTAGCCTGGTCTACATAGCAAGTTCCAGACTAGCTGGGGCTACCCTGTCTCAAAAAAAAAAAAAAAAAGTAAATTCCACTCAGAAAAGAAACTCTAGATAATCAATTGTTTCCTCATTGGATTATTAAGACAGATTTTTAAAAATTACTTTATTTTGAAGTAATTATAGTATCAGAAAAGTTGCAAAACTAGGAGTTCCATGTCCTCGTCACCCCTTTTCTCCAAGTGTATACATCTCATATAACTGTAGAAGGACAGAATAAACCAGCCGGGTGTGGTAGCACACGCCTTTAATCCTAGCACTTTAGGGGCAGAGGCAGGCGGATCTTTGTGAGTTCAAGCCCAGCCTGGTCTACAGAGCGAATTCCAGGACAGCTGGGGCTACAGGGAGACCCTGTCTCGAAAAGACTAAATAAATAAATAAATAAATAAATAAATAAATAAATAAATAAACCAGTTGGTTATTCTAGGATGACCAGACCATGCAATGTTAACTAGACCGTAGCAAAAACTTGGTTTCATCAGTTTTCCTAGATACTCTGTGTGTGTGTGTGTGTGTGTGTGTGTGTGTGTATTTCTCTATCTTTTCCTGTGGTGTTAGGAGTTGCTCACGTTCTACCACAGAAGTACATCTCCAGCCCCACATAGATCAGTGCTACCACCACTGCAGTTAAGATCTATAACGGCGCCATCCTTCAACTCCTCTCCCTGGTTCTGTCATTCTGCATTCATGGTCCCCCACTCCTGTCCCTAACCCCTGGCCACCACTAGACTTGAATGTCCAGTCCTTCTGTCCCTACTTCCCAGTGCTGGGGTTACAGGTATCACCACTGTGTTCAGCTTTATTTTTAAATATCATCTCCATGTTTTTAATTTTGGGGTTTTTTTTTAGACAGGGTCTTCCTGTAGCCCCAGCTGCCCTGGAACTCACTATATAGACCAGTCTGGCCTTGAACTCACAGAGATCCACCTGTTTCTGCCTCCAGAGTGCTGGGATTAAAAGCATGCACCACCATGGCTGGTCATCTCCATGTTTTTGTCTTTTCAAGATGTATATAAGTGGATCCATACAGTTTATTTTGTAGACTGAGGGTGCTCGCCAATTGTTGCTGTGTTGGAAACTTAATCTCTGAATTCACGTGCTGACGGTGTTTGGACATAAGTCATTGGAAGGGTCAGATGAAGCTCTCATACTGTGATTCGTGAGACTGAGCCAACAGCCTCCCTTGCTGTCCCCTCTGTCATTTAATGATCCAGTAAGAAGTCCTTCACCAGAGGCTGATATCAGATTTCCCAGTCTCAAGAACTATGGGGCACTAACTTCTTTTCTTCATAAATTACCCAGTCTGTGGCACTTTATTACAGCAGCAGAAAGTGGAGTAAATGAGAATGTAAACTTTGGGGACTGACATTTTTCAGTAAACACGATGCCCTTGGGAACTGTCTGTGTTGTATGCGTATCAGTCAGTAGTTCATTTATTTTTCATTCATTTTTATTGCTGATTCCTGTATTCCACTGTATGAGCCAGGATTTATTTAACCATTCATTCATGCTTTGAAAGGCATTTGGGTTGTTTTGGGGATATTTGCTACTATAAATAAAAGTTCTGTGATTATTCATGGACAGGTTTATTTTATTTGTGTATGAACTTAAGTTTTAATTTCCCTGGGATAAATTCCCCAGGGCTAATGATTGCTAGGCTGCACAGAAAGTACTGGTTTAGTTTCATAGAAAACTGCAATCTCCCAAAGTAGCTGTACACTTATACTTCTATTATCTGTGTAGAGAAACCTAATTTTCTCTTGTCGTTACTATTGAAGCAGGAGTTCATGTAGCCCAGGATAGTCTCTAGCTCTCTGTATAGCTAAGGATGACCCTGACTGTTTAAAAAAATTTATTTATTTTTTTATGTGTATGAATGTACTGTTTGCATGTAGGTTTGTGCACCCGTGTCATGCAGTGCCGAGGAGTACAGAAGAGGGTGTTGGATTACCCTGGAACTGGAGTTAAAGAAGGTTCTCAGCTGCCATGTGGGTGCTGGGAATTGAACCCTGGTCCTCTGCAAGAGCAGTTGGCGCTCTTAACCACTAGGCCATCTCTCCAGCCCCCACTTTGATTTTTTTTTTTTTTATTCTCAAGCTTCCACCTACCAAGTGCTGGGATCTAGGTGTGAGCTACCACTGTCCTGTATCTTGCCAGTACCAAACTGCTTTAGACAGGTAAATGAACCTCAAAACACTGTAAGAAGTCACACAAAGGCCACGCACAGCCAGAGCCAAGCATGTGAACAGAGATATTTGGCCTGTATACAGTCTTCAGAGTATTTTAGGAGGACTGGTAATGTTTCTTATTCATCCCCCAGGCCCTAGAGCCAGCAGCTGTGGAGCAGTTCGGAATGACTACAGATAACAGGAAACCCAACTGCTGCCTGTGAAGCCTGCGGGTTCTTTCCTCAGAGAACAAAAAGTCCAGAAATCAGTGTGTGCAGAAGCTTGAAGATGCTAGCAGCCTCAGGAATCACATCAACTTTCCTTCACGAAGAAAAGAAAAGGAGAAATGGTACTGTCTGTAGACAGAAGAAGATGTTTTCCCAGGAACACAGTCTTCTGGCTTTGCCACATTGCCCAGAACACCATTTGGAGTTTTGCTATAGTTTGGATATGGTTTGAGTATGTCCCCCGAAGTGTCAGATATTAGTATCTTAGTCCTCAGTGCAGCAGTGTTGCCATGGTGGAATCTGTGCAAAGTGGGACTCAGCAGAGGTGACTGGGTCACCAGGGGATGCTACCCTTGGAAGGGATTGATGTAGTTCTCATGGGACCCTGTTAGTTCCTGAAGGCGCAGATTGTTATACAAAAAGAACAAATAGTGCCTGGAGTGATTGCTCAGTGGTTAAGAGCACTGGCTGCTCTTGCAGAGGACCTAGGTTCAGTCCCTAGCCCCTACATGGCAGCTAATAACTGTTTGTAATTCCAGTTCCAGGTGATCTGATGCCCTCTTCTGGCCTCCTCAGGCATTGCACAACAATTGTGCACATACATAGGTAACACTCATACACATAAAATAAAAATAAATTTTTAAAAAAGAAAGAAAATAAATATAGTAGTAAACTTTCCCCTGAATTCTCATCCTTCTACCCATAGAGCATCTCTCAGCCCTCATAAGAGAATCTTCTTTGTGTACGGTACGGTGCGTAATCCAGAGACTCACAACTGATCAACATGCAGAGAATGAGAGACTACAGAATGATCAGCTCCAAATGACACATCTGTGTATGTCCCCTTCCCCCAAGGCTCGGGGATCTTCATGGAAGAAGGAGCAGAAAGATTGTACAAGCCGGGGAGAGTAGATGTCTGTAGCAAACAGTATTTGTTTGACGTGACAGGGCTGACATGAACTCACGGTGGCTGGAGTGGCCTGCACAAGACCAAGCCAGCATGGATGGGGGAGGGGCTCGGGAAGTCCCAGCTCTAGCTGAGAAGCTGTTGGTAGTTGATGGCTGCTGGGAGGAGGAAGGGACACAGACCCTGAGAGCCTACCCAGGCCCCAGTGGATGCCCCTGCTACACCCATGCAGATTCGGGGAGCACTGAGAGGACATGGTGCGTTAAAAAAAAACAAAAACAGAACCTGAGAGGGAGAAGTTGGGGCAGGGGGCTTAAGGGAGAAATTTGAGGGGAGGGAAGGGGGTAGATTTGATCAAAATACCTGTATATATATATAGTATATAAATTTCTCAAAAAAATTGAAATGAAAAAAATTTCAAACTACCAAGCTTTGCTCCTGAATTGTTGGGGCTTCCTGTCTTGTCCTGTGATCCCTCTTACATTCAGTCCCATAATGAAGTCACTGGCTATGCTGGTTACTTTTTCTCATTGCTGTGACAAAATTCCATTCCAAAGCAACTTTAGCAAGGAAGGGTTTATTTTGGTTCACAGCTTGAGTGGACACAGCCCATCAAGGCTGGAAAGGCGTGATGGTGCGGACAGAGGGCAGCTGGTCACATGACGTCCTCTGTCAGGAAGCACACAGCGAGGCTGCTGGTGCTCATCTGACTTTTTCTTTTATCCCTCTCTACTTACTTCGTGACCACAGTTGATGGGATACTGTTGCTCACATTCAGTGTGTCTGGAAACATGCTCGCAGACATGCCCAGAAGTGTGTCTCCTAGGTTATTCCAAATTGGTCAAGTTCACAATGAAGATGAACCATCACCTTCACCGTGTTGTGTTGTAGCCAAGAGATGCTGACCTGAGTGAAGCGGTCGCTGGTGCCATCCAACATGGTGAGTTAAATAAACTTTTCTTTACAAAGTATGTAGCTTCAAGGACTTTGTTATAGCCACAGGTAAAAGAAAAATACAGATATCCTCATGGTTGGAACATTGTAGAGAGAAGAGCCTTATGCTGCTGAGTGCATCAGGTACAGACTTGTTATTGTAACAAAATCCCAACACAACAATGGTCTATGCAACATATCAATTTATTTCTCTCCCAAGCTTGGAACTGATATGACAGCTCTGTATGTCAACCAACCAGTGACCCATTGTGTCACAGATCTACCACACTAACTTCATGACTCAAGTTCCTGGGTCTTCTGTGGCTGGCATAGCTCTGATCCACTGTGTCACATTTCTACCACACTAACATCATGTCTCAAGTTCCTGGGTCTTCTGTGGCTGGTATAGCTCTTTTGTGGTTTGTATAGTTTGAGCATGTCTCCAAAGCTCACATGTTAGAAGCATGATTTTCAATGTAGCAACATTAATGATGGTGGAAAATCTATAGGTGGGGAGCTCCAACCAGGGTCTCGCACATGCCAAGCAAGCACTGTATCTCTGATGACATTTCCATCCCATGATAATACACTTAAGGGTTAGATCCTTATTAGGAACACTATCCTTATGGAGAATTAGCATAATTGTTGTGGGTCATTCTTGAGAGAAAGTTGCAAGGTGGACCTATGCATGACAGCAGGTTTCCCATCCCTCCCTCTTGCTCAGGCTTCTACCATGCATACCATCAGCTGTGAGAGTCTCATCAGAGTCTATCAGGAGCCTATCTCACACTCTTGAAGCTACTCAGCCTTGGGTATTTTGTTATAGTGACAGAAAATGGACCAATACAATCTCGACCTATCATGATCATGAATCACTAGCTGGAAGGAGGACAGTCAAATAAAAGGAAATACTCTATTATTTTTATGGACACAGTTAGGAAATTATCTCTATAATTTTCACTTAAAGTCCATTAACCTAACAGCGGTATTTGATTCTCTTAGCCGCAAGGGAAGCTGGGAAGTATGGTCATTCTTCTAGAAAGTCACCCTGTTAACTAGAGTTTCTATTACCAGAACAAGGTTACAGCTTTTAGAGAATGACCAGCAAAACTAAACATTCTATCATCTTCTTTTTTTTTTTTCCAGCATTTTTATTTATTTATTTATTTATTTATTTATTTATTTATTTATTTTATTTCCGTATGTGTATGAATGTACTACCTGCATGTAAGTTTGTGCACCCGTGTCGTGCATTGCCGCGGAGGTCAGAAGAGGGTGTCTGATTCCCCTGGAACTGGAGTTCTCCTGGAATTGGAGTTTCAGACGGCTCTCGGCCGCCATGTGGGTGCTGGGGATCGAACCCGGGTCCTCTGCAAGAGCGGTCGGCGCTCTTAACCGCTAGGCCATCGCTCCAGCCCCATTTTTTCAGCATTTTTGAGACAGGGTCTCCCTTTAGCTCCAGCTGGCCTGGAACTCGTTTTGTAGACCAGGCTGGTCTTGAACTCAGAGAGATCCACCTGCCTCTGCCTCCCAAGTGCTGGGATTAAAAGCATGTGCCACCATGCCTGGCTAGACACTGTATCTTCTTGACTGAGCCAGAAAGGAGTGGGATGATTCAGGGCAGCAGTTCTAAGTCAGGGCACCTTTGGTCACTGGGGGACATTTGACAATGCCTCACTGATATTGGTTGCTTCAGTGGGATTGTATATATTGCTAGCATCTATCAGGAAGATGCTGGTAAATATCCTATACCGTAGAATTCAACCTTACAGTAAAAGTATTGTGCAGCCCCAACAGTTCCCAGGGCTGAGGCTGAGCAAGCCTGCCTAGGGATCTGTTTCTTTTTTATTATTATTAATTTTATTTATTTCTGTATGTGTATGAATGTACTACCTGCATGTAAGTTTGTGCACCCATGTCGTGCATTGCCGCGGAGGTCAGAAAAGGGTGTCTGATTCCCCTGGAACTGGAGTTCTCCTGGAATTGGAGTTTCAGACAGTTCTCGGCCGCCATGTGGGTGCTGGGGATCGAAACCGGGTCCTCTGTAAGAGCGGTCGCCGTGCTCTTAACCTCTAGGCCATCTCTCCAGCCCCAGACTCGGCCACCATGTTCCTCTCGGCTTCTGTTTTGTGCTTTCCTAAAAAAAAGTCCTCTCAGCCGGCCGGGTGTGGTGGCGCACGCCTTTAATCCTAGCACTTGGGAGGCAGAGGCAGGCGGATCTTTGTGAGTTCAAGGCCAGCCTGGTCTACAGAGTGAGTTCCAGGACAGCTGGGGCTACAAGGAGACCCTGTCTCGAAAAGACCAAAAAAAAAAGTCCTCTTAGAAGCTTTGGGTACCATCCATTAACTTCCAATGAAGTAGAAATGGAGATTTGAGACACAGCTGCACTGTGGTCAGTTCACCACGGTTCATTCTAACAAAGAAATCAAACTTGGAGCTGCTCATGTGTAGTTCCATTGTCACCATTGCCAACCCAACTTTAGTTCTGAAGAGAAAGATCTGTGGATTTTCCAGAGCTGGTTAATAATATATAATCTCTCACTAATGCAGAAGAAAGAAGTAAAGCTATTCAATTAAAGACAAGTGTAATTTTGTATAATTAATCATAGTCCTCTTTGTGGGAAATAAAAATAATTTGTTTTTAGTAAGAAGGAACCCATAATTATTCAGTGAGAGAAGAAAAGCCATTTATTAATATATCATGTTTACTCTGAATGGTGGAGTGCATTGCAGCTTTCACTGTGAGACTCGGGCATGAAAAACTGTGTTAGCACACAGAATCTTGTCGTTTCTGGTTCCCATAATCTGCTTTAATGATAGATTTAAAAATGCAGTTTAGCATTTGGGGACATAAATCTCAAATAACCAACCCAAGGGAAGAGCACCAAACCCTCCAGACAGATTTCTAGCTCAAGACGATGACATTTCTTAATAAACTCAGGATTAGTGGTAACTTGTCATCAGCTCAGCCAGGAGAGGCAGGAAAATGGCCCGGTTGCTGCAGTGACCACTCAGAGTTGTGTTCTATAAAGTTAGGAAATCAACTTCAGGAAGCTTTCCCCTGGGATGAAGATACATGGTGTGTCAGCCATGCATCACAGAAACCTTTTCTTATTTAAGGTTGTTATTTAGATGCTAGACATTTTTCTTATGGATAGAGACAAACATGTTATCCGTTACTTCCTGTCTCCTGAGACCAGAGCACTTCATTCTAGAGTTTTCATGGGACTTCGTGATCTCCTCTCTTTAAATTCTATCTATCTATCTATCTATCTATCTATCTATCTATCTATCTACCTATCATCTATTTATCTATCATCTATTTTTCTATCTATCTATCTATCATCTATCTATCATCTATCTATCATCCATCTATCTATCTATCTATCTATCATTTATCTATCTAACAATCATCTATCTATCTAACAATCATCTATCTATCCGTGTATCTATCTATCATCTATCTATCAATTATCCATCTATCAATCATTTATCTATCATCTATCTATTATCTATCATCCATCTATCATCTACCTGTCATCTATCAATTATCTATCTATCATCTATCATCTATCTATCTAACAATCATCTATCTATCCATGTATCTATCATCTATCTATCTATCATCTACCTATCAATCACCTATCTATCATCTGTCTATCATCTATCTATCATCTATCTATCTATCTATCTATCTATCTATCTATCATCTATCTATCTAACAATCATCTATCTATCCATGTATCTATCATCTATCTATCTATCATCTACCTATCAATCACCTATCTATCATCTGTCTATCATCTATCTATCATCTATCTATCTATCTATCTATCTATCTATCTGTCTATCTATCATCTATCTATCTAACAATCATCTATCTATCCATGTATCTATCATCTATCTATCATCTACCTATCAATCACCTATCTATCATCTGTCTGTCATCTATCTATCATCTATCTATCTATCTATCTATCTATCTATCTATCTATCTATCTATCATCTCTCATCTATCTGTGTGCATGCAGGTGTAGGTGCATGTGCCAAGCTGTGGTATTCGGATGTCAGAGGACCAGTTGTGGGAGTTGGTTCTCTTCTCCTACCATGTGGGTTCTGGGGATCAAACTCAGTCTGGCTTGGCAGCAAGCACCTCACCCATTGAGCCATCTCATCAACCCCATGATCTATTCTCTTCAAATTTAATTTCACAGTAAACTGCATTCTTCCTTCCCATTTTTATTTCTATTTCATTTACTGTTGTAGCTCATGTCCTTTTTATGTGGCCTAGGATGACCTTGAACTCCTGGCCCTCTTGCCTCTACCTCCTGAGTGAGTGCTAGGATTACAAGCTTGTTCTCCTGTGCCTGGCTTATGTGGTACTGAGGATCAAACCCCAGGATTCCTGCAGGATGGACAGGCACTCTCCTGGCAGAGCTACACCCAGCCCATCACAGCACATTGCACACATCACATTAATAGCTACTGATTTTTGTGTTTTAGCTTTGAAAATGCTCTTGGAGCAGATTCACCAGCATTATGAGACAACACAGATATATTGGTCTACTATGGGCTGAAACAAATTGTAAAGATTATTTTTATTTTATGTGTATGAGTATTTTGTATGTAGGTACACCACGTGTGTGTCTCCTGACCTCAGAGGAAAGAAGAGAGCATAAAATCTCTTGTAACTAAATGTATAGACGGTTGTGAGCAGCTATGTGGATGGTGGGAATTGAACCTGGGTTGCCTGCAAGAGGAGAATACACTCTTGACTGCTGAGCCATCTCTCCAGCTCATAAAACAAATACTAATGTAAATGAATAGAGAAAGGAATATCTGGATTTTATGGAATGATGAGGTATTTTCAGAAGATATGCATATTTATTAAAACAATATATAGAATTTTAGTCACTGTTCTGGTTTGGTTCCTGTTGGGCCCTGTGGGCCTAGAGAATGTGGCCTACTGTAACCCTCTGAGCCTGACTGGAGTTTAGCGACCTGTCTCTGGCCAGTCACTTCCACATAGGAGTGACTCAGGTGACTCAGCATAGCCCAACCTGAAAATGCCTACAACCAATGTGGCGAGTTACTATTGGCCCAAAACTATCACCCCACTCTACGTTTCTCCTCTCCGGCCTTCTTTTCTCCATCCCTCCTGCCAAGCATATATAACCTCCACTGCCTGATGCAATAAAGTGAGTCCTTGCTTCAACGAGCTCCCAGTCCAGTGTGTTCTCTTGCGGACCGTCGACTCGTCATCCTGCTCAGCCCCATCCACCAAGGAGGCTGGCTGGTTCGAGCCTCCTCTCCCCTGTCTCTCTTCAGGTGATGCCACAGCTTCCTGTTTCTGTAATAAGACACTGAGCAGAAGGGAAAGAGAGAGTTGATTTCATCTTACAGCTTACCGTCCATCATGAAGGGAAGCTGAGGTAGGAGTTCAAGGCAGGAACCTGGAGTCAGGAGCTGAAGCAGAGACCACAGAAGAGACGCTGCTCACTGGCTTGCTTTCCCTGGCTTGCTTAGCTGCTTCTCTTAGACAGTCCAGGCCTACCTGCTCAGTGATGACACTCACCACAGTAGGCTAGACCCACCGAGGTCAATTGACAATTAAGAAAATGTCACACAGATGTGTCCACACGTGAGTCTGATGGAGGAAGTTCCTCGGTTAAGGTTCCCTCTTCCCAGGTGTCTTTAGTTTGTGTCAAGTTGAAAAGAAAACTAACCAGTTTTATCTAGTAAAGAGCATTCAGGCTGGGGGATGGGTGTGGTGGTACACGCCTGTAATTCCAGCACTTGGGAGGCAGAGGTAGGCAGATCTCTGTGAGTTTAAGGCCAGCCCGGTTTACATAGCAAGCTCCAGGTCAGCTGAGACTAAAGGGAAACCTGTCTCAAAAAAAAAAAAAAAAAAAAAAAAAAAGAACATTCACAGCAAAATTCACTGAAATGTTAGGTTGATGAGGTAATGCAGGGAGCTGTTTGGTGATGTCAAAGAAGAAAGCCTTTGGCACCAGGACAAAGGCCTGAGTGCCCTGTCATAGTTCACCACTTACCAGCATCAGAGAGTAAGTTACTTTATCTTAGAGAGCCTCATTTTCATTGCCTGCCGATAAGGTTCTGATGCTCCCTTTCAAGGCAATTGTGAGTCCAATGTTCAATTAGCTAACATACAGAGTGCACAGCACATGGCTGGGTAGGCTCAGAGGTCTTAGTTGATAAGTAATAGAAACCAACCCTCCCAGGTTTATGTGAAAAAAGCATATTTGTTAGAATGATCATGGGCTCCTTACAGAATCCAGGACAAGGTCAACAACCACGTTTCGGAACTTGGGGGCTCTGGCTTCCCAGTGACAGGAAGTCCCAACGGTTTTCCAGACACAAGCATTTCTGTGGATGACCAATACATTTTCAGCCACTTTTGTTTTTCCAAACAATATATATTCCAAGGAGAGAGGTTTATTGTTCTAGATGAAGCCTGGTTTTATACAGGCTGTGGGACTAGACTCAGCTTTTGGCAACCTCAACAGATCTGAAGAAAAATGGAGAAAATGTCAGACAAAACAGTTATCTGTTCCAAAAGCACATGGTGTTCAGGAAATGTCACTCCTTGTGGCTCATCCATTTCAACCGTTTTATATCTAGGAGTGTGTATTTGTGTGTGTGTGTGTGTGTGTGTGTGTGTGTGCATGTAATTTCTAGCTTATTTTAATGTACTTGTGACAATTTGAAACTTTAAAAATATTTTCCTCTGAGTGTCCTAGGTCTCATCTTAGATACTTTGTGTGTGTGTGTTGTACATGTTGTACCTGTTTGCTTTCTGGTGTCTGTGCACACGTGTGGAGGCCAGAAGATAACAAGTGTTCTCTAGGAGCTGTCTACCTTGTTTTTTGGAGATGGGCTCTCACTAGCTTGGGACTCACCAAGTAGTCTAGGCTAGCTGACCAGCAGGTTCAGAATCTATCTGTCTCTACTTCCCGGTACTCAGATTAAAAGTGCTCACCACTACAACTGTGGTTTTTTTTTTTTTTAATGTAGGTTCTGGGGGTCAAACTCAAGTCCTCATGCTTGGACCTCATTGACTGAGGCAGGCACATCACTGAGCTACCTTACCAACTCTCAAACTAGATCCTTTCCAAGGTTCAATAGAGACGTTGTCATCAGGCCTGTGTTCACCCTCTATGCTACACCCCTTATCAGACTGACTTCTAAGTGCACGTGGTTGGTCTTCCTTCTCAATACTAGCCTCCTTCTCTGCCTTAGCTCTTCATTTTCAACAGCTTTACCTCTGTGTCTATCTCAGGCATATAGTCCTAAGACTGCCTACAGAATCACCAATCAAGACATCGTTTCTCTAAGCTCAACCAATCTTCTAGCCTTCTACCTTAATTTCTCCACAATTTCCACTATTCTCTCTTGTGGTTGAATTTGAAATGTCCCCTATAGGCCAACATGTTGGAACACCAGGTATCCAGCTGGTAGCACTGTTTAAGAAGGCTGTAAAATCTTTAGGAGGTGGAGATTTTCTGGAGGAAGTAAGTCACTGAGGGCGGGCCTTAAGGCTTTATAGTCCCGCCCCTTCCTGCTCCCTCCCAGCTTCCTGGTCACCAAGCAATGCATCTAGCTGGCCCCCTGCTTCTGCTGTGACCCCTTCCCCACTGTGATGCACTGAATCCCCTTGGAACTGTGGGCCAGGAAAAACCCTTCCTCTCCTAGGTGGCTTTGGTCTGGAATTTGCTGCAGCAATGTAGAAACTAGGGCATTCTCTCTCCCTGCTTGTCTGAACTCTGAGGTCTTACCTATCAGTGGACTTGCCTCATGGTTCATTTTTCGCACGGGACTGGAAAACATGAACAGTTGTGGGTAAAGGTGGATGCTCCCAGGTTCATCCAAGTGCAGAAAACTTGTGAGGAAACGTAGCTGTTAGCCTGCAGTAGATCCTCGGTGGAGTCCAGAAACTCACAGTGTTTCTCTGGTCAGCTCAGACTCTCATTCTCTTACTTAACTTGTCCTATGAAAGTTTTTAAAAATCCCTGTGAATCAAACTTTCCTTATGGTGACCTTCCCAATCCACTCTGCCGTAATTTCATTTCTCTATCTATAACTTCCTGCGTGGTTTCTATGCACCATTCTTTCCCCCTGCCATTTGCCCTGGGACATCCAGGATCATTTTTTTGAGGGGGGGGGGTCTTTTCATGACAAGGTCTCCCTGTAGCCCCACTGTCCTGGAACTCGCTCTGTAGACCAGGCTGGCCTTGAACTCATAAAGATCCACCTGCCTCTGCCTCCCAGGATCATCTTTAAAGGCTGTCATGGTCTTTCTCATCTGGTTTTGCTGATCTCACTTTCAAGTCTTAGACAACGGCCTGATGCTCAGAGCATAAGATTGATGCTAAGTCCCACTGCTTCTACACCTGATAAACTGTTATAATTCATCAATACTCACCTCATAAGCTACTCCTCAGGGAACTCCTTTCAAAGCCCCCATAGTCCCTCCATTAGCACTTTTCTTTGGTAGCATTTGTCGTAATCACTGCTTCAGCATCTGCTGTTCCCGCTAGACTACAAGCAGCTCGAAGGGAAGACCCGCCACTCACTGTGACCCCCCCAGGCCCTAACGTGGAACACAAGGAATGAAAGTCATCTGATTCTGCATCTGTGGGCAGGTGCCCTCATTGAGGTTCCCCAAAATATCCCATCGATGTTCTGCAAAAATGGATGAAATTGGGCTGGGTGCGGTGGCACACACCTTTAATCCCAGCACTGGGGAGGCAGAGGCAGGCAGAGATCTGTGAGTCCAAGGCCAGCCTGGTCTACATAGCTAGTTCCAGGCTAGCTGGGGCTACAGGGAGACCCTGTCTCAAAAAGGCCAAAAACACCCCCCTCCCCAAAAGGGAGGAAATGGAGATATTTTCCTAGTGCTCTTGAATTAGGTAATGCAATTGATTTTCTTCAATTTTGTGCGTTCTCTCCAATTGTGAACTTTGTCTTTGAGCCTCACGAATACTAGTTGGTCTTCTAATTTAACAAATAAACATTAATCCAATATTAATAGAAAAACTTGAAAATTAGCATATACATATCGTTTTAGTGTTAGATTTCATCTCATTGATGTGAACTTGTCTGGAATATGTTTTTACTTTTAGGGTTCTTTGAGGTGGGGTCTTACTGTGTTGCACTGGCTGGTCTCAAAATAATGGATTGAGATAGTACTCCCACCTCACCCTCCTAACAAGCCAGGCCCAGCTGGCAGTTTATTTTAAAATATTGAGTATACGTTGTATATATATGTATATATATATATATATGTCATTGTTCAATGTCTTTGTGTCACACGTGACCACATTCTACACGCTGTCCTTCTCTTCTTGGCTCAGCTCCAGGACTTGTCCCCTGCCTGCAGGCCAACAGTCTCTAGGCTTCACTCCCACAAGAAGTGGGGAGGGAAAACTGCAGGAGGACACCCGTGGAAATGAATGGACTCACATGCATGCAGAGAGCCAGGGAGGATAGGAACTCCGTTTATTTTCTGTCAGTAAGGTCTATATATTGAAGTCTACTGTGCTCTGGGCAAGGAAGTGGGGGAGCAGGCGGGAGGGAGGCATGAGCCACCTTGGTTCTAATGGGGGGGGCTGCAGAGCTCTAGCAACAGATAGCTAGAGGTGTGACATTTTACTCAATGCCTTAAGGGAAGGTGCCTGGAACTTTGCAGAGATAGGGTGAAGCAAGAATCATTGTAATATCCCGAATCTTCCTGCTACAGATAACTCTGAATGCCCACAGAGATATCAGATAACTGGAGATCTTCCGGGACAGGTCTTACAAGTTCTTGCTTCAAGCCACACACAAAGTTTCATATATATATATTCTTTTAAAAATAAAATAGCTGGGCCGGGCGTGGTGGCGCACGCCTTTAATCCTAGCACTTGGGAGGCGGAGGCAGGCGGATCTTTGTGAGTTCAAGGCCAGCCTGGTCTACAGAGTGAGTTCCAGGCCAGCTTGGGTTACAAGGAGACCCTGTCTCAAAAAAAACCCAAAAAAAAAAAAGAAAAAAAAAAAAAAAAAAAAAAAATAGCTGGCGGGGTGATGCATGCCTTGTATCCTAGGCACTGTGGATGCAGATGCAGGTGGATCTTGTGAGGAGTTCAAGACCACCCTGGTCTACATAGTGAGTTCCAGGACAGCTGGAGCTACAGGGAGACCCTGTCTCAAAAGACCCCCCCCAAATATGTGTATGTTTGCCTGCATGTGCAGAATTATATCACATTTATGCAATACCCACAGCAGTGAGAAGAGGGTATCCGACCCCCCTGGAGTTGGAGTAGTGAGCTGCCATGTGAGTGCCGAGAATGGAACTCCGGTCCTCTGGTACAATAGCCAGTGCTCTTAACCACTGAGCCATCTCTCCAGCCCCCATAATATATATTTACTAATATGATATTCCATGCTTATTTTGCACACACATTTTGCACATCATTTTATGATATATGGGATATGCATTTTCTGTTACTAAGATTTTTCTTATGTAGTGAAATTAGACATATTTATATTTTGTGTTGACTCACGAAATTTCCATGTCTTTCAGGTGCTGTTTTGTCCTATCTGTGAAGCTGGAAGGTGTTGCCATTTCTCGGTCATGGTCAGGATGATGAGACAGCCCTATGGAGAGTCAATGTCCAGCACACGCAGCTTTAAGCATGTATCTTTTTCTTTTTTTTATGAATAGTGCTATGGAAGCATGTATCAGTTTCTGTGTGATTCGGTACTTTATCCACAGCTTCCAAACAGCTCCCAGAATTGCACATAAGCACAGACTTGTAGTCAACAGGGAAATGAAGATATGATTGATGCTAGCAGGGGAATCCACTCAGTCATGTTACTCTGATAACTGGAACTTCGGAAACATATTGAAGAATAATCCTTTACAAAGAAAGGACTTGTCTGAGTTGAACCTGAGGTTTCACGTGAAAGCAAGATCATAATATCAGTCACATTTCCAGTTTCTAACTTTCATTCCTTTCAAATGAATGATAATATGCTTGACATATTTTAACTGAGATACACGAAGCAATAAACATAGAAGAAAATGATAGAAAATTAATTTATTAACTGAGAAACCATAATAATGACATAAGGTAAGCTCTTTTTTTTTTTTTTTTTTTTTTTTTTGTATTTTTGAGACAGGGTCTCCCTTTAGTCCCAGCTGGCCTGGAGCTTGCTCTGTAGACCAAGGCCACTTGAACTCACAGAGACTGGCCTATCACCACCTCCCAAGTGCTGGGATTAAAAGCATGCGCCACCACACCCTGCAGGTGAGTTCTTAGTGTGATGTCTGGACCACAGCCCTCCCACAATCAGCCCAAGTTTCCCCCTGAAGAGGGTGACACTGCTACTTAGCCACTGTGAGTCTCCCCCTCTTCATTTCTGGCTCACCAAGAAATCCGGATCCACCAGTTTCTCTCCTCCCCTCTCACCATGCTTGTGTTCACAGAGGACTCTGAAGTTCATTCAGAGTAAATGATGAAGCAGCATGAAGCACTATGGGAATGTAAGAGACAACCAAGGTTTACAGTGAAGAGATGACAAGCTGCCACTGATGATGTCTAGCATCCTCTAGTCCAACAATGTAAATCTATTGTGAGTTCATGAATATCCCTAGTAAATGATGAAGCAGCATGAAGCACTATGGGAATGTAAGAGAGAACCAAGGTTTACAGTGAAGAGATGACAAGCTGCCACTGATGATGTCTAGCATCCTGTAGTTCAACAATGTAAATCTATTGTGAGCTCATGAATATCCCTAGCACCAAACATAAAGCTCTGGGGGATAAATGAACAGAAAAAAAGGAATTACTTGAACTGTGGAGACCACGTGTATTAAGAAAAATAACTACAATCCAGTGTGATAAAAGCTACGTCAGTGTGGACAATGTGCTACAGGAGGACAGAGACAAATGTCAGGTGTGTACGTGTGTCCATGAAAAAAATAGTCTATGTGTTTAAGTATAAGTATGTATTATAGTATATGCTCATTATTATAGGACATGTATTTATATGTATGTGTTTTTGTGCATGCATGTGTGTATGTGTATGTGTGTTATGGAGTGGGGTTGTATGTATGAAAAAGCAAGGCTTTGCTGTAATAGCAAATGTTCCTTTGATACTCAAATACTATGCACCAAACATATGGTCAGTATATATTTAATCCTCAGAACAAACAATGTTGTAGAAAAATATTGCCACCATTGTGTTTGAAAACAAGGAAATCAAAGTAGAGATTTCTTAGGTTTTTTTTTTTTCCTCACAAGACTACTAGGTGGTAAAACTGGAATTTCTACCCAAGCTAGCCTGGCCTTACAAACACTGTAACAGACTGCCTCTATCTGGTCATCCCAGGAGCTCGAAATCTGAAATGAGCCTTTAGGCATTTATAATTATAGTCAAGGTTTTCTCGTTGCAGAAGAGAGACCCACTAACGTGATTCAGATAGTTAGGGTTTGTTGCATAGGCTATCATTGTGAGAAAAAGTGGTACCCTATGGAAACTGGAGCTAGTGACTAGGTACCCTGAAGACAAAGCCACACATCCTTAATACTCTCTGAGGCCTCAGGACCCCCACCCTGCCTTTTCTGTTCTCCTGTGTTCCAAATTTCTCCTTCCTGTAGACTCGATTTCTCTACTTAGTCATCACCGTGTACATGGTAGAAAATGGCCACCCTGGTGCCCCAGGGCTTCTCTACTCAAGAGAATTCTTTTGCTCAGAGAATTTGATTGCTTTGTCAGTCAGGTGATGGATTGGCTCTCCACAGAGAATAGTTGGTCAGAAGTTGCTGTGTGACTCACGTACTCAAAGATTTAAAGTACGGCAACAGCCAAACATGGCAGCCACTTGGCTCAGCGAGTTACTGAAGGAGAGGTACTGGGCAGATTCTCCACAGCAGGTCAGATAAACACATATCAGCTCCTCCTAAGTGTGTGCTCTGTTTAAGACAAGCTCGTGGTTGTTTTTTTTAATTTTGTTTTGTTTTGTTTTCTTGAGACAGGGTCTCCCTGTAGTCCCAGCTGGCCTGGAGCTTGGTATGTAGACCAGGCTGGCCTTGCACTCACAGAGATCTGCCTGCCTCTGCCTCCTAAGTGCTGGGATTAAAGGCATAGCTACCACACCCAGCCTAAGATGGTTCTTAGCGTCCATGTGGGTGCTGGGAATTGAACCCGGGTCCTCTGCAAGGGCAGTCAGTGCTCTTAACCACTGAGCCATCTCTCCAGCCCCAAGCTCATTTTTTCCCCCTATTTCTGAGACAGGGTCTCCCTGTAGCCCCAGCTGTCCTGAAACTCACTCTGTAGACCAGGCTGGCCTTGAACTCACAAAGATCTGCCAGCCTCTGCCTCCCAAGTGCTAGGATTAAAGTTGTGCGTCACCACGCCCGGCTTCAAGCTCATATTTTACGTATACACCACATCTTTCTATTTAAAGCTGAGCTCCATGACATCTGTGAATGTTCTTCTAAGTCGTCAGCAGGGGTCCCAGACTAACCTACAACACAAATATCTATAGAAACAGAAAGAACATCTGATAGGTCAGAGGAAAGATATGTAGATTGTTTCAACTGAAATAAGGTCTGGGGACATGGCTCAGTCAGGAAAGCACTTATATACAAGAGTGAAAACCCGAGATTGGGTCCCAGGTGTTCATATGAAAAACCCAGCATGTGGACACTTTCCTGTAATCCCAACGCTGGGGCAGACAGGTGGGGGATAAAAGTCTTCATACTTTTGCTTTGGAATGGTTCTCATGCACACGTTTCTTTTTCCAGCTCACAGGATGAGCAGGGATTGAGTGATGTGAACAAACAGCACTTTTCCTTTTGAGTCAGGGTCTCGCCGTGCAGCCCAGTCTGGCCTTCAGTTTGCAGTCCTTCTGCCCCAGTCTCCTGAGTGCTGGGATTACAGGCATGTACCACTGTGCCTAGCCTCAGCAGCACTTTCTTACAACTTGCTTATAGTAGAGTAAAACTGAGCAGTCCCATTGCCCTGTGTGCTTTGGTGCCATAACAGACTGGGTGGCTGAGACAGCAGACATTTGTTCACAATTTGAGAGGCTAGAAGTCTGGATCAAGGTGTCATCGGCGTCAGTTTCTGGAGAGGCCTTTCTTTCTGGCTTGCAGACAGCTGCCTTCTCTGTGTCCTTGAATGGCCTTTCCTCTGTACACACTGAGGGAGAGAGGGAGGGGTGGCAGAGAAAGAGAGAGGAGAGCAGGAGGAGGAGGGGGAGAGCACAGTCCTGCAAGCGTTCTTCCCCGTGTCCTGTGGCCTTCTTATGAGGACAGCTGTCCTACTGAATTAGGGGACCGTCTTGGGACTTTTCTGTGGAGACATAAAAGGAAGATCTATTTACCCCCAAATAGGGAGAGAGCTGACAGACAAGAAAGATTCAGTTAAGTCCAGCTTGACAAATAATTGCTTTTATTTGAGTCATTTACAGGAGAATGGCTGACTCACAGGCAGGTGCACCACCCCAAAGTCCCGCCTCCAGTCATTTTTTTACCTGACATGTTATGAAACGTTTTAATGTGCACTAGGCAGGAGGAAGAGGTGACTGGAAACTAGGAGAGGCTCTCCTAAGGATCTTTGACCCCTTTCCTCAAGAGGACACATGGACAGCCCCATTACCACAATGGTAGTCTGAGCTGTGCTTCAGAACTTATCCCTCCACTCACCAATGACATCATTAATCTGAACTACTTTTCTAAAGGATCTAACTCCAAATAAGGTCACAGTGGAGGTCAGCACTTCAACGAGGGTTGGGGCTAACCCATAACAGGTATCAGTCCCAGTTTTTTTTTGGGGGGTATCTTTTTTTTAAACCTGGCCCCAGTCTCAACATATGGAAGCCTATCTTAAGTTTCAGCAGAGTCCACATTTTCTACTCTGTAAGACTGTGATCCAGAGCCATGCTGAGGGCTGGGTCTCAGAAATACAGACAAGGAGCGTAAAGTGGCCTCGCGGGTGCTGTCTGGAGATGCGAGGCCACCCCACTGCAGGTAATCAGGTGTTGAATCCTGTGGTGTCCACTGACTCCAGCTTTCCCAGGTGAACGTCAAGAGCGTGCAGAGCCGATGAGCGGCAAAGGCTGCCATCCAGAGGCCACCGCGGTGGTGGTGCAGTGTCCTAGAGACACACTACACTGTGGGATATGGCCGGTCAGTGTGAGCATGTGCAGGGACAGGGTCGAGAAGTCTCTCTTTGGTCTGGGAAGCACACAAGTGAGAGCCAGACAAGGTCGTGTAGCTAGAGGGGCAGAGCCTGGGAAGAGATGCAGGGGAAGGGCCAGAGGACTAGCCAGCTTCAGCACTACCTTCAGAGGATCGAGTTCTCTTGCACACGGCTTGGGAGACGCGCACACTTGAGAGCTGATCCTAAGCACCCAGGGTTACCTTCAAAGCACTGGAAAATTTGGGACCTGTGAAAAACAGCTTCATAACATTTCAGCATTATACTTTCTATAGTCCTTCCAGGCTAAGAAATCTCATTTAGAAATAAAACACACCAAGCTGTGCTTTGACCAGCAATCTCTTCTATCATTGAAAGTGAATTGTTATGGGCTGGATAGCTGACTCAGTTGGTTAAGTGCTTGCTGTACACTGATGACGACCTGATTTTGATCCCCAGAAACCAGGTATAAAAGCCACATATGGTGGTAGGTGCTTATGATTCCAGAGCTGGCAGGCAGAGGCAGAGAAAACCAGAAGGAACCCCTCCCAGAGACCCCTGGAAGGGGTTCCTTCTGGTTTTCTAGCCAAATTGGCAAAGTTTCAGATAAAGTGAGAGACCCTGTCTCATAAAACAAGATGGACAGTGCCTGAGTAAAAAGCACCCAAGGTTGACCGATCTCTCTGTCTCTGTCTCTCTATCTCTGACTCTGTCTCTATTTCTCTCTCTCCATCTCTCTCTCTCTCTCTCTCTCTCTCTCTCTCTCTCTCTCTCTCTCACACACACACACACACACACACACACTATTAACATGAACCTCACAGTGAAGTTTTTAACTTGGATTTTATTCTCGGTTGATAAATGACATTGAACCTGAAACGTCCCCCACAGGCTCATGGTTTGAATGCCTTTTTCTCAGCAGGGGGCGCTATTTTGTAAGGCTTTAAGAGGTGGGGCCTGGCTGGCTGAAGGTGGTCCCTGGAGGCCACCTTTGAAGTTACAGTCTAGCCCTGGGTTCTAACTTCTCTGCTTCCTGTCCGTCAGATGTGAACGGACTGCCACAAGCTCCAGTTGCCTGTCCTACCATGGAGGACTGAAATCCTCTGAACTCTGTGAGCCAAGATAAATTGTTCCTCTCTTAAGCTGTTTTTATCAGGCAGTTTGCCACAGCAATGAGAAATGTAACTAAGATAGGGTAGAAATTAGAGTTACCTTATCATTTTTTGTAATGTTTCTTACTAGTGATTTATTTTATGAACATTATATCCTTAAATAAACTTCTCTGACCTAAACCCTGAGTTATGCCCTCTCTAACAGTCTGAACTTCTCCTTTACAGGCACCTTCACCTTCGTAATTAGATATTGTGCGTCTGTCTTAATTGTTAATTGTTTAGTGTCTGTCTTCCTTGCCAAATTATTTTCCCAATGAAAACAACAGTCAGGTCTAACTTAATCATAACAGTATTCATCAAGGGCTCTTGCCTACGGCAGTGGATTCCTTTTGAATGAGTTATTTCATTTACTCCCTTATTCACTCATTAATAACATTTCCAAACCCTAGGAAGTATACTCCGATTAGGAAAACAAACATTAATGTGGTACTTCCTGCATTCAAAGATTTCACAGCTTAGTGCAGAAAGACCTTCGCTGTCTTCAGTAAAAGTTCCCTTTGAGAACCGCATGAAAGAATTAGCCTCTCTCCCTAAAAACTCATCTGAAGTGATCACAAGATTTTATATTCAACTTAACAGGTTCCAAGTCTCTGCAAGAGCATTCAGTGTCTCCATAAAATTCTCTGGTGTCCAAAGTTGAGATAGCCCCATCTCCCCCACAATATGGACTTGGGGTCAGGAGAGAGAGAAGGAGGCATTGGTACATCCTCTTGCAGACTGGAAAGCTAGCCTTAGTTCCTTTTCAAATCGCTGTGATAATGACACCTGACAGGAACAACCTAAGTGAGGAAAGGCGTATTTTGTTTTATGGTTGCAAAGAGTGGCAGACCTTCACAGCAGGAGGACAAGGCAAGGGAGCTAGGTCCAGGATGGCGGCAGTGTAAAGAGGCAGGCTTTCACACTGCAGTAGATCTTGATGTGGTCAGCTAGCCAGAGCCAGAGGCAGGGAGAACCTTCAAACCCCACTGCTAGTGACTCTGTTCCTCCAGCTATGCCCCCATATCCCCAAAGGTTCCACAACCTCCCCAAACACTGCCATAAGCTTCACCAGGGCTTCAAAACACAGGCCTGTAAGGAAACATTTTATATTCAAACTGTAACAGTGTCCATGGTAAAAGATGTGCTGAGCCATGTCTTGGATGATAAACCAGGTGTCACTAGGGGAAGTGACAGCATTAGAAATTGAGATGACAGTGTTTGCCAACACTCAGAAGTGTGAAAGAACTTGCCACCTCAGGGAACTGTGAGAGCCTGATGGAGCTTTGGTTGGGAAGGGAAGAGGCTGTGCCCTGGTGGGGTGGGGATGCAGACAGGCTGGAGGACAGGGTGGCGCTTTTGGGGAGGACTTGCCTTTATCCTTCGAGGGCTGTTTTCAGGGTTTTATTCAGGACAGTTAACACTGATTTTGCAGTTTGGATGGAGCCCTCTGGCAGTGGGGTGGAGGCCCGTTCAGGAGGCCGGAGGAGCAGAGGTATTTGTGCTTCCGTTCCCAGGGCCAGAACAGAGTTGGGCACGAGGGCATAGGCAGAGGGTATCGCTGGAGAGGTCAGGCAGGCGAGTTGGCAGGACTTCAGGACTGGAGAGGGGTAAGAGGAATGAGATCCAAGGTTGCCATTAGGAGCTGAGCATTCAAGAATGATGCTAAGGTTGTATTTCTTCCATGTCAGCCTCATGGGCATGAATGGCAGTTCAACAAAATAAAAGTGAACCTACCCCCAAATGAAGCGACTGTAAATGACAAAAAAGCACTTGCTGCATAATCGAGATTACTCGGCAGGTTGAAGAAGGCCAGCGAGAAATTATAAACTCCACCCTTGTGTACCCATACAAGGCAGCTTTCCAGCTTCCCTTCTGGAAGAGTGCAGGCTCTATTGGGATGCTAGGCTGGCCACACACAGTGCTCACCACTGCCCAAAGACTTAGGAGTGACTGGTAGGCCTGTTAGCAAGGGGACAGCCCAGTCATGGATCTGCCAAGTTGTATGCCCTTAGTGTTAAGACTTTTGATCAATATAAAGTTAAAATTATGAATTATCAACAGAATTCCCAGCCAGGCAAGGTGGCACATGTCTATAATAATCCCAGTACTCAGACACCTTGCCAGTCCCAGCAGGGATGAATTATGGTGCCCATTTTATAGATGAGGACACAGATGGCCAGAGAATCCAGTTATCTTGCCCAGAGTTACAAACCTGGTAAATAACCACTACATCCAGCTTTGCCAGTGTCAATCAAACCCTTCATCTGTTCTACTGTGTCTGAGTCTGTGCATGCTTTTAGGGTCAAGGCAAATAAAACCCAAGTAAATTTTAACCAAAGAAATGAAAGATTTGCACGCTAAAAACTGTGAGATATCGCTGGAAGAAATGATAAGAGATGTAAATAAATGGAGAGGACTCTGTGTTTGTGACTAGGAAAAACCTCTATCTCAGATGCTGATGCTGCTAACTGATCTACAAATTCAGTATCATTCCTGTTGACAAACCAGCTGGCTTGCTGGCAGATACTGGAAAGTATATACTGAAATTCATATGGAAAGGCAAGGGGCAGGACTGCACAATGTCTGTCCCTCAACAGAGCCATGCAGTTGGTACAGCAGGGTTTTTTTTTTTAGTGTAAAAATAACAGTAGTCTTCACTAACCAGAAAGTTGCTATTTGCATAGTATACAATTAGGGTTTAGCAGCCTTTACCAATGTGAGCTCATTTGAATCCCCAAGAACTTTACATTGTGTTAGTCCTGTTTTATGTACTGAGAAACTGAAGTCCAAGATTTGATCCTAGTTCTGTCCAAGTGAGTCTTCCTGCATGTGGATGAAAAGCTGTCCTTGGATATATTCTTTTTTTTTTTTTTTTTTTTTTTTTTTTTGGTCTTTACGAGACAGGGTCTCCCTGTAGTCCCAGCTGTCCTGGAACTCTCTCTGTAGACCAGGTTGGCCTTGAACTCACAAAGATCCGCCTGCCTCTGCCTCCCGAGTGCTAGGATTAAAGGCGTGCACCACCACGCCCGGCTGGATATATTCTTGCACCACAGTTTGGGACTGGTTGTCGATCTGTTGTATGTCAGAGGACTGTAGTATGTCAAAGCTGCCCACCCCCTTAGTCTCCTCCCTACCTCGTGAATGAGTCAATTTTCTGTCACTGTGCAAAATTCCCGAGATATTCAGCTTAAATTATTTATGTTACCTCATGGCTTCAGGGGTTCTGTCTATAGTCACATGGCCCTGCTGCTTTGGGGCCTATGGGTGTATAGCACATCCTGAGGGAGCAACTGGCAGAAGAGACTGCTCACCTCATGGTGAGTAGAAGAGAGAAGTAGAAGAGAGACAAGAGGAGTCAGATCCTAATATTATCTTCAAGGGCAAGTCCCTGATGATCGAACTTCCTTCTGCTAGACCTCATCTTATATGTGTTCCCTCACTTCCAAAAACTCTACAGGACGGAGAAAGGCCCCTTAATCCATGGTCCCTGAGAGACAGGCAAGATCCAAATCATACACCAAGAGATATACCCATGCTCACTGTTCTCATTCAAAATTAAATACGGAGCTACCTTGAGGTAGGAACCAGAGAAGGGACAGCAGTGATGGAGGGTGACTTCCTCCAAAACACAAAGGGAGAGAGGACCCTTTAAAAGTAGCCTTCTGCGCCGGGCATGGTGGCGCACGCCTTTAATCCTAGCACTTGGGAGGCAGAGGCAGGTGGATCTTTGTGAGTTCAGGCCAGCCTGGTCTACAGAGCGAGTTCCAGGACAGCTGGGGCTACAAAGAGACCCTGTCTCGAAAAAGACAAAAAAAAAAAATAAAAAATAAATAAAAAATAAAAAATCCCAGTACTCAGGACCCTAATGGAGGATTCTAAGTTTAAGGCCAGTCTGGGGTACATATAGCAAGTGTGAGGCTAGCTTGGGCTACATACTGAGATCCTGTGTCAAAAAGAAAAAAACAGTCGGGAGTGGTGGTGTATGCCTTTAATCCCAGCACTCGGGAGACAGAGGTAGGCAGAGCTCAGTGTGTTCAAGGCCAGCCTGGTCTATAGAGTGAGTTCCAGGCCAGCTGGGGCTACAGGGAGACTCTGCCTCAAAAAAACAAAACAAAACAAAACAAAAAAAACAAAAGAAAGAAAAAAGAAAAAACAAACAAAGAAACCCTGAAAAGCCAGGCATGATAGCACAGAACTGTAATCACAGCACTTGGGAGGATTAGGAACTCTCGGTCATCCTTAATACCATGGTGAATTTGAGGCCAGCCTAGGCTACCTGAGTCCCTATCTCACTACCCCCACTCCACCCCAGGGGGGCAGGGGGAAATCACCAAAATAAAATAAAATTTCCTCTCTATTTGAAATCTCAGATTTTATAAATCTTCACTTATGGTAAAAGAAAATCCATGAAGTATTTTGCCCACTCACAGTTAATTGCAGCATCAAGCTCAATACTCAATTAAAAATATTAATGATTCTACTAAAACATATTTAAACATTATGCAAGTTTCACATTTAAAATGTATAATTCTTTCACATTCTATTCAACTTGAAAAGTAGATTTTTTTCCCCTCATTTTTGACAGTGAAACAGTACTCACTTTGTAATCAGAAAAAATAATATGAAGCATATTTAAAATTTGTTGAAGAGTTATGCTGTACAAGGACTTTTCTCTTTTGATTATTTGGTCCAAGAAGAAATATATCCCTCGTGGGTTTAAAAGAAACAAAAGTAGAAAATATGACGGAAATCATGGCAGGGAAGTGGCATGCATAATGAGAAGACAGAGTGCTCCTGATGGCTAGCTTCCTGTCCTGCTGGGCAAGGGAGACCCCGTTTAATTTACAAGCCCTCATTCCACTGTCAGGGGATTAAGAAAAAAACCTCCCCTACCAGTAATCCTTTCAGCCAAAGGCTGATAGGTTGTGATGGGGGAATTTTTACCCAGGGTCTTTGCGATATTGTATTAAGAGGGAAAAATGAATAATAGCCTTGGGGTTTAAACTGATGTAGGCGTTGAAGGGAGAGTGCACCCTATCCATCTCCTGAGTTTGCACAGGGAGAGGTAGAAGGTTTTGAGAATGCAGAGTGTCGCCCATATCACATGTTAATGATCTTTGTGACAGGTGGCATAGCTCTAAAAAAAAGTTTTGTTAGAATAACTATGTATAGAAAAAAATATTGCCCTATATATCTTCCTATAAAGTGGACAGGATTGCTTGCAAAGATTGAAGTTCTCTGCTTCGCTGTAAGATGCTGGATGCCTAGAGCCCAAGCGGCAGTGGGGTTGCCCTTTGTTCTGCAGGCTTGTCTCACATGCTCTTCATCTTTCCAAGATGGCATGTGGGGTGCTGTGCTGCAGGGCTTTGGGTTGGGCCCAACACATCCTGTTGTCACTTCTAGATTAATGTTGTATGAGCCAGACTGTCTCCGTGTAGCTCAGGATGACCTCCGACTCATGATTCTCCCCTCCCACTACAGCCTCCTGAGTGCTAGGATCACAGACAGGTATGTGTCAACATTCTTGGATTAGATAAATGGTTCTTTCATATTGTATTATTTTTATTTTATATGTACAAGTGTATTGCTTACATGTAGGTAAGCGCACCCGGGTTGTGCAATTCCCACGGAGGTCAGAAAAGGACAGTGGGTCCCCTGGAGTTACAGGTGGTTGTTAGCTGCCATGTGGGTACTGGGAATGCAACCCAGATCCTCTGCAAGAGCAGTCAGTGCTCTTAACTGCTGAGCCATCATCTCTCCAGCTCTGACAAATGGCTCCTAAATGTGGCTTTTTAATGTTCAGAATTCTGGAGTCAAAAGCCCACAGAGCCTTCACAGTTTAATGTTGCCCATGGCTTGAAAGCCTTATAGAAGCCAGCAGCACCCAACTTTTCTTCTGTTTCAGTCATACAAAGACCTATTCTTGTGTCTGAGTGTTTGCTTATATTGTTGAACTTCCTACTGTATTTGCTTTTAGTAAAGTACAACAGATGCTATAAAACAGCTTTACAGCCTTTTTTACCCTTTATAAATGCCAGTGTGCCCTTAAGAAGGTCCGAGAAGAGAGAGTTGCTCTGACCTCTTTGTACACAACCACCATGCTTGTTTCTCATAGAAATTACTACATGCGCTGGGGATAAGTTCAGCGGTAAAGCACTTGTCTTGCATGCATGGCTCAATCTCCAGTACCACACACATACAGAAAAAGGAAATTACCACATGGAATTAGTTATATTTCCATTGTTGTTTTGGCTACTAGGAGACTCAGAGTAAAACATGCATCTCTTTAGTAGTTATTAGGTTTGATTGTTTTCTTCAGTGCTGGAGATTAACCCTCATACATATTGGAAAATGGTCTACCACTGAATTATATTCTCAGCCCTAAATAGATTTTTATATCATGACTTTATTTGTATCAAGTTTTCTTCTGAACTCACTTTATTTTCCTGGCTTTCAGGAAGAAGAGGCAGTTGAAGGTGGATCTATCTATCTATATATCTATCTATCTATCATCTATCTATCTATCTATCTATCTATCTATCTATCTATCATCTAGCTATCATATTGGAGATTGAATCTAGGACCTTGAATATGCAGAGCAAGTCCTCTATCACTGATCTATTATCCCATACATCTTTTGAAAAATAATATTTATTCATTATTGTGTGCGCATGATGTATATGGGGGGCACATGTGGAGGTTAGATGACAACTTTGTGGAGTCAGTTCTTTCCTTCCACTTTTATGTGGCTTCTGGGGATGTAAATCAGGTTGCCAGGCTTGCACAGGAAGCTCCTTTACTCGCTGAGCCATCTTGGCGGTCCTCTGTCCATATCCCCCCCCCCCACTTTTTGGTCACTTCAGGTTTTACTAAGTTGCCCAGGCTGGTCTCAAACTCACTTTGTAGTCAAGGCATGCCTTGAACTTCCAATCCTCCAGTCTCAGCTCCTCAGAAATTATAGGGATTCCAGGCTTTAGCTACGAGGTCTGGCCCTTTTTGGCTTTTCAACCAGTTAACTCAATATTCTACACAGAGGGATAATGCTCCTCCCATAGGTTGCCAAACACAACAACAACAAAACAAAACAACAATAAAACAACCTCAGTGTATGGGATCCTTCCCCTTGAGTTATTGGTCAAGGGGCTCCTAGAGACCCCCCAAACAATGCAGGCTATTACTATTGCTTTTGGTCACCCATCAGAAAGGGATAGTAAGATTCTATTGCTGAAGACACCACACACTTTGACCATAGGACTTGGAATCCTACTGATATGGAAGCTTTCTTCTTACCGTGTAGCTTTCACAGTACTGGAAAGTGCTTTGCAGGCTGCTGGGGGAGTAAAGTCATCATTCGTCTTGATGTGTACCCTGAGCTACAGTACCAGACTGGCAAGGTCTGCCCATGGGTGTATCAGTGGCATGAATGTTATGGGCGCAACCAAGTACTTTCTGATTGGATTTGAGGCTTGCTCCATAGGAAACCCATGCCTGTGTAAATCTGGGAAAGAATCTGTGGTTGGGGAGCTCATAAGCCCTAGGGGTGAATATGCTATTTTGCTAAATGGACAGTATCAAGCTGCCTTCTAAATACGTATCTCTATATCCATAGATTAGTGCGGTTCTCCATCCTGACAAGAGAGGCATCTTTAGTGGATAGAGAATCATGGCTGGTCAAAGCTCAGAGAGTAGGTGTCAGGGGAGTGCTCAGCCATAAATGGGACAGATATATCATATGTTCTATCCCCAAGGCCCAAGGATCATCACCCAAGAGGGAGAAGAAAGAGTAAGGGCCAGAGGTCAAGGAAGACTAGGGCAAAACAGTGTCTTCTGACAGGACATTGCACTTATAAACTCACAGCACCTGTGATTGCCTGCACAAGACTTGCCTAAGATCAAGTAAGTTAACATTGCAGAGTGGATGGGGGAGGGTCTTGTGACCCCAACCCCTGGCTGAAGAGCTACAGACAGCTGATAGCTGACAGGAAAGGGAGAACCAATTTTCTTTAGGGATGCAGTCCCTTTTAGGTAGATGATGTTCCAGTGGATGCCCCCCCCCATATGTACATGAGCCACACAAATTAGAATACATGGGTTATTAAAAAAAAGAGGACATTAAGTTGGCAGAAAGATGTGAGGGGGATCCAGGAGGAGATGGGGGGCCGGTAGGGGGTAAATGTGATCAAAATATAGGGTGTCCATGTGTGAAATTCTTAGAAAATAAATAAAAAGTATCGTACTTAAATATATATGTCCAATATGGAGTGCCGAGGCACGGCTGAAATCCTAGCTCTCAAAAGGCTCAGGCAAAACTCATGAGTTTGAGGCCAGCCCAGGCTATATGACAAGACTTTGTCTTGATAAAAACACAATGAAAGTGGGCTGGAGAGATGGCTCAGCATTGGGAGCACTGGATGCTCTCGCAGAGAACCTGGATTTGGCTCCCAGAACCCACTTGGTGACTAACACCCATCCATATAATTCCAGTTCTGGGGGATCTGATACCGTGTCCTGGCCTCTGTGAGTAATGCATGCACATGATACGCTTACATGCATGCATAAAACACTCATAAACATAAAACTTTAAGAAAACACAATGAAACAACACTCAAAAAAATGACCATGTATTCTTCAGCGACTTTAAACCCTTTTTGGATCTAGGTGAAAGAAAAAAAAAATCAAAATTTTAAAAACAATGCTCAACTTGCTCAGTATTTTTCCAACATGTGTTCAGGTCCAGCTTTCCATCATTCCATTCCTTCATCCTCATTGATATCTTTTTCTTTGACTTCTTGTGTTAATATAATTTTGCACTTTACTAAATAAAGAAATATAAACCATGGGTTTATATTTTCAGAACTTCTTGCAATAATAGTCACCAGGAAATGTTTGCTTTTCACACTAGAATGGTAACAAATGTTCCCTTAAAAGAAAAAAAGCACTCAGCACATCTTACTTAGACGTGTGGAGCTCAGTACTGCTAATAAAAGTCCAAGCTTTTTTGTTTATCTTTTTTGAGATTAATCGAATTATTTGGTTAATGGACCAACACTGGAATTCCAGCACTCTGGAGGCTGAGACAAGAGATCATTGAGAGTTGGAGAACACCCTGGGCTACACAGTGAGTTCTAGGCCAGCCTGGGTAATATGGCAGTCTATCACAGTCTCTGTCACAAAAAGCTGAAAAACAACAAATATTTATTGAACTCTTTATACAGTGCTCTTTTCTGAGTTGTTTTCTTTGAGGTGGGATTTCATTCTATAGCCTAAGCTGCCTTGACTTACTTTGTAGACCATGGTAGATCAGGCTTCGAACTCTCTGCAATCCTATTGCCTCAACCCTCTAAATGCTGGAATTGCAGGCCTGAGCCACAATGTCCAACTAGTGTTCTTTTTTGTTTTAGTTTTTTTTTTAAAGCCAGTTTTTATTGAAGCTTCCAACTAGTGTTCTTTGACAGGATGTTAACACTGCCATGGGAGGCCCATTTCTACAGTAACTCACAGGTTTTTGGTGAGAGCCTGACATCTGTCACTTCCAGTTCGGTCTGCAGTCAAAACGCTGAGACAGGTCCACGCCCAATAGGACACACTGTGGGTGCTATTTGCTAACTGCCGTTTTCCCGGGAAAGTGAGAACCCTGTTATCCCTGATCAAAGGACCCTGGGTCCCCTGAGCTGTCTGTCATGAGGACTGGCCTTCCAGCAGAAGAAGCGTCCTGCAGTCTACAAACGGGTGCTCCGCCCACCCAGCCTCTGGCCTCTCCAGTGAGGACTACAAATCCCAGCATGCAACGCAGCCCTCCCATTGGCGAACTCCTAGAGCACCACTTGGAGAAGCCCATGCGCGCTGACGTTAGCAAACTCACAGCGTGGGTCTGTGCGTGCTAACGTCGAACTCTTCGCGCCCCTTCTGAGGCCTGGGTCTCGGGGTGTGAGCAGTGTTCCCTTTCCATAGCTGTGTCCCTTGTTATTAGAAGTTGATCCCTAGGGTTCCGGCTTGCGACTTCCGGGTACATTATGGACAAAGTCTGTGCGGTTTTTGGAGGTTCCCGGGGGATCGGCAGGGCGGTAGCCCAGCTAATGGCCCAGAAGGGCTACCGCCTGGCGATCGTGGCCAGAAACCTGGAAGTGGCCAGAGCCGCCGCAGGCGAGCTCGGCGGTAGGTACCGAGTAGAGTGGCCCCGCCGGGCGGCCGCGGTGCTGGCCCTCGACCCCGCGTCCATGGGTCCCCAGGTGGCTGCCCCAGCAGGCCTGCTTGCGCCCCTGCTCGCCCGTGGCCGAGGACCGAACCCTTAGTGGGACTCTCGTCCCCCCTGCACTCCCACCCCCATACAAGCTCCCAAGGCCTGGCGAGAAGTAGCTGCCAGTGCTGACTCGGAGGAGCCGCCTTGTTTGGCTGGTGGGAGAGAGCCATGACACTTGAGCTTTCTGTGGAGAAGAATGAAGGCAGGAAAGTCAGGCTGCCAGGTAGAGCAGGCTAGATCCTGTTTTGCTGAGGCCTATTGCCCTGTGTGAATGCACCTAGCTGCCCTTGACTGGGAAACCGTTTTGGTTACCAGCCAGTTGATAGACAGGTCTGGATTGCTTTCCTGCAACCATCAAACACTTCGATAAATTACTAATTTGATTTGGTGAATTTTATAAATTTGTTTTGCCGGATCATTTTTATTGCATTCAAACTTCAGGATGCCTCTCCTCCCGGTTATTAATACTGGATTAGTTGTTTCGCAAGCTTTTGATGATAATTAGAACCGGATTATTTGCAGAACACTAAGCACTTTACTAAAATGGAGAATACACATCGCTATCAGGCAGGCGTTGTGAATAATAGAGATCTGAGGGTGTACCATGCGCCTGCAACATTTTTTTTTGGAAACAAAATGCTATGTAGCCCAGACTAGCTTTGAACTTGAGATCTTTGTGCCTCAGCCTTCCCATGATGGAGATTATGATGACATGACAGTAACATCTTCAGTACAAACCACACCTTTGAACTCAAATTGTGTCTTTTCCTAGGCTGATAACCTTCAGTGTGTTCTCCCTCCTGTCTCCTTTCTTTTTCTGGCACGGTACCTCAGGTTATCCCCTTCCCCAATCTAGATCTTGTCTCCGCCTCCTCAGGGAGTACAGGGGAACAGCACTGTGGTATCTGTTGATCCTTGGGCATGGACGTTCAGCATTTAGTTTGCCACCTCTCCAGAGTGGTAGACAAGTAATACTGTGGTGTCAGCTATCTGATGGGTGGAATAAATGTGTAAAATGCATTTAACAGTTGTTTCATCTGCACAGCATCTCCATCATAAATTAGGGAGCATATGTATTTAAATGGTAGCTTGTTCAATAGAGAACACTTTACTTTTGAGTGTGATTTCTTGTGTGTGGTGATGGGGATCAGACCCAGGGAGCTCTACTGAGCTATCTTACCAGCCAGCCCCCATATCCTTTGTTGGCTCTCACTCTGTAGGCCAGATTGGCCACAAACTTGCAGCAGCAATCTGCTTGCTCAGCCTGCCAAGTGCTAGGGTTATAGGGGCACACAACCTACCATGACCAGGCTTTTACGAATTTATTTGTGTGGGTGAATGTGTATGTGCCATGGTTTGTGTGTAGAGGTCATCAGATAGCCTGTCGTGGTCTGCAGTCCTGTGGTCTACTCTCCTTCCACCATGTGGGTCTGAGGTTTAACTCCGGTCTCAAGCTTAGTGGGAACTTCCCCTACCCACTGAGTCATCTTGCTAGCCCCATTTACTTTTTATTTTAAAACTTTTCAAATTTTTTTTTCTTACGAATTTGACTTTCAGTCACTAAAGGTAGATAGCTTTGAACTTGTAGATTTCAACAAGCTTCCCCTCGCAGCATTGTAGTTGGCTAATACTACTGTGCCCAGAAAGAGAACTCCAATTAAATGTTAATTTTCTATAGTGTTTTCATTTGGATATGGTAGGTAGTACCACTTGTTTTTTTTTTTTATTATTATTTATTTTTGTATGTGTATGAATGTATTGTCTGCATGCAGGTCTGTGCACCCGTGTCGTGCAATGCCGCGGAGGTCAGAAGAGGGTCTCGGATTCCCCTGGAACTGGAGTTCTCCTGGAATTGGAGTTACAGACGGTTCTCAGCCGCCATGTGGGTGCTGGGGATCGAACCCGGGTCCTCTGCAAGAGCGTCGGTGCTCTTAACCGCTAGGCTATCTCTCCAGCCCGGTAGTACCACTTGTAAGCCTAGTGTTTGGTGGTCTCAGCTGGAGGATCCCGAGTTTGAGACCAACCTAGGCTACTTAGCAAGATGCTATCTTTTTTTTTTTTTCTGGTCTTTTGGAGATGGGGTCTCCCTGTAGCCCTAGCTGTCCTGGAATTCACTCTGTAGACCGGGACCAGGCTGGCCTTGAACTCACAAAGATCTGCCTGCCTCTGCCTCCCAAGTGCTAGGATTAAAGGCGTGTGCTACCATGCCCGGTTAAGGTGCTGTCTTAAAAACACAAAAAGAAGCTGGGTGCGGTGGTGCCTTTAATCTAGCACTTGGGAGGTAGAGGCAGGGTGTATCTCTGTGAGTTCAAGGCCAGCCTGGTTTACAGAGAGCTCCAAGCCAGCTGGGACTAAAAGAAGGGACCCTGTCTCAAAAGACAAAAAAAAAAAAAAAAAAAAAAACACAAAAAAGAAGGAAAACCAATGATTTCTTCCTGTCGATTGCCCATTAGTCAGTCCATAAGAGCAGGAACCCATGATGTACTTTTACCTCTAGGTTTGGCACAGGTCTGCCTTACAGTCAATGAGTATATCACAAGCAAATTCAAAATTTAAGTTATAATTTATAGGTAATCCTGATTAACTTTGTTTTGCAGAAAATCACTTGGCAATTAGCTGTGATGTTGCTAAAGAACAGGATGTTCAAAATGCCTTTGAAGAGATGGAGAAACATTTAGGTCCAGTAAATTTCTTGGTAAATGCAGCTGGTATTAACAGGTTGGTCACAGATTGATGTAAATTTCTGATATCTTTTTAAAACCTTTTTCTTTTTTTTAAAAATTTTTAACTTTTTATTTATTATTTTTTATGTGTATGAGTGTACTGTCTGCATGTAGGTTGGTGCACCCGTGTCATGCAATGCTACAGAGGTCAGAAGAGGGTGTCGGATTCCCCTGGAACTGGAGTTAAAGATGGTTCTTAGCCACCATGTGGGTGATGGGGATTGAACCTGGGTCCTCTGCAAGAGCAGTTGGTGCTCTTAACCGCTGAGCCATCTCTCCAGCGCCTAAAACCTTTTTCTTAATAGGCTTTTTATTAGTATGGGGTAGTGTATCATTTTACTTCTAATAAGAAGAAGTACATATTTGAAAATTTGTCAATCCATACATTCTTTGTTTTTAAAAAGATTTATTTTTATGTGTGTGTCTGTGTGTCTCTGTGGTAGGAAGTGCATATAAAGATTTATTTTTATGTGTGTGTCTGTGTGTCTCTGTGGTAGTAAGTGCATATGAGTATGGTGCTTGTGGAACCAGAAGAGGGCGTCCTGCCCCTGGAGCTGGTGTTACAGATGGTCACGAGTTGCCTGATTGGGTGCTGGGAAGTGTACTTGGGTCCTCTCCAGAGCAGTATACACTCGACTGCTGAGCCATCTCTCTAGCCCCTATTGTTTTATTTTATATTGAGATAAATGTCTAGTTGGATTAGTCTTAATGTCACCTTCACCAACACATCACCCAGCAGGCCAGAAGCCTTGCTCAGTTGCTTCTTATAGGAAACCAGTGTTCTGAGCTTAATAGGAATGGAGTCAGAGTGATAGGGTAGGGATTTAAAAACATTTTTTTAAAAGATGAGTTTAGGAGAAAGTATATAATCTTATGACTAATTGTCTTATTAAATGAGAGCAGATCAGTTGTTCTGCCCATTTGCCATGCTTTGGCCATATTATTCTATGTTCAGAAACTGGGACCATTTACTTCTCTAGCAAGGAGGGAGCTGGAAGCCCTTTATCTGGAATTGCAGGTGGTTATGAGCCACCTGCTGTAGGTACTGGAAACTGAACTCAGGTCCTCTGCAAGATCTGTGTGGGTTCTTATCTGCTGAGCTCCTTGACTTGATTTTTTGGTGTAACTGTTAACTGACGTGTTGTTTCTTTTTTATAGAGATAGTCTTTTAATAAGAGCTAAAACTGAGGACATGGTATCTCAGCTTCACACTAACCTCTTAGGGTCCATGTTCACGTGCAAAGCAGCCATGAAGACAATGATTCAGCAGGGCGGCTCCATTGTTAATGTAGGTGAGTTTTACCTTCATGGGTTTATAATTATCCAGTAATGGCATCAAAATGCTTAATCCACTGAATAGTAACTTACTCAGCAGTGAAACTTGGATGAAAGTTATCTTTGTGTTTTCTATGGAAAAAGTATTTCATGAACCAACAAATAAGACAGGAATTACAGACTTATACCCACACAGCAGCCCAACCAGGGTTAATAATAGAGTATTAGAAAATAACAGAAAAGGGCCTGAAGAGATGGCTCAGCAGTTAAGAGCACTGGCTATTCTTCTAGAGGACCTGGGTTCAATTCCCAGCACCTACATAGTGGCTAACAACTATCCTTAACTCCAGTTCCAGCTGATCCATCTTCTGGCTTCTGAGGGTGTTGAACTTACATACATGCAAGCAAAACACTCACACACATAAGTTTAAAAAAACATAAATTAATAATAATAAAAAAAGGAAAATGACAGAAGCCATGTGCTGGGTGATATCCAGGGTCAGTGTCCTGAGACTGCGGCGGGGGGAGCCACACCCGGTCAGACCCAGGCAGCTGCTGCTGTGCATGGATGTGGTTGAATTTTGCCAGCAATTTTTTAAATTTCATTTTTTAACAATAAGTAATAAGTTATGAGTACAAGCATCCTTCATGTAAAACCAATTTGCACGCAGCTATTCCGAAACCCACACAGCCCAAGGCTCCCACCATCCAGCTGGAGGGGCTTCTATGTACAATCATGTTGATCAAATAAGCATCCAGTCTACATTGCTGTAGTTTCACCATTCATCCCAATCGCAGCCCTTACATTCTACCACACCTCCTCTTCCGCAGATTGTTCCCTAGGCTTAGAAAAGGGGCACAGGTGGACGAGAAGCAAAACAGTCTACTTTCTCTGGAGATGTCGTTTTGGACTCTAATCAGTTCTGGCTGTTTCCTTTCATGGGTTGACAGTTTGTCCAGGAATAACCTTTCAATCCTACTAATGAAGCACAAGCAATTAGATATATAGGTTTTTAAATAGTACTAATTAGCCAGGCGTGGTGGCGCACGACTTTAATCCTAGCACTTGGGAGGCAGAGGCAGGCAGATCTTTGTGAGTTCAAGGCCAGCCTGGTCTACAGAGTGAGTTCCAGGCCAGCTGGGGCTACAGGGAGACCCTGTCTCAAAAAGACAAAAAAAAAAAAATAGTACTAATTGTTATGGTAGGTTACTTTGGTACAGACACAGATGTTTAGATGGTATGCTAATCCATGAATTATATTTTTTCTGTAAAAGATGACAAGGTCTTACTGTGGCTTATAACATCTCCCAACCACTAGAGGATGTAAGCTTGTAGCATCAGCCATGAATTATTCCTCCAAGGAGAGAGCTACTAGCCAATTAAATTTGGGATATACAGACATATGGCTGCCACTGCTGCACAGTATTTCCAGGCAAGTGAGGTGTAGCTGATGCTGACAGAGGAGTCTTTCTTGATTCAAGGGGACCAATGTTTGCTTTATTGGTTTAGTGGCCTTTGGTAACACTCTCTGCCAGCAATTTTTAAGTCAGGTATCTCGACTTTATCAAATCTAATTTTTAAAATTCAAAAAGAAAAATTATAGACATGTGAGCTAAATGATTATTAAAGTAATTGCAAGGATCATGGATCTAGTGTAGAAGTTGGTAGAAGCTAAAACCTCAGTTTTTCAGAGTGCATTTAGTAACCGTTGGAGCCACACGAAAGCAAGGTTGCGGGCTTCACGCCTGCAGAGCTAAAAGTGTGGGGTTCAGCTTGATAATTTGAGAATAATAGCATAACATCTTTTTTTATTTTTTGGTCTTTTATTTTGAGACAGGGTCTCCCTTTAGTTCCAGCTGGCTTGGAGTTCGCTATGTAGACCAGGTTGGCCTTGAACTCACAGAAATCTGCCTGCCTCTGCTTCCTGAGTACCTGGATTAAAGGCGTGTGCCACCATGCCCGGCCTAAGGTGGTCCTTAGCTGCCATATGGGTGCTGGGAATCCAACCCGGGTCCTCTGCAAGAGCAGTCAGTGCTCTTAACCGCTGAGCCATCTCTCCAGCTCCAACATCTGCTTTTTATGGAGAAGAGGACTATCTCCATTAAAGCTTTCTTTTAGAAGGAACTGATGAATTTTGCCCTTTGTCTTCCAACATAGCCTGATTGGACTTAGAGTTTTTTTTGGTTTCTTTTTTTTTTTTTTTGTCTTTTTGAGACAGGGTCTCCCTGTAGCCCCAGCTGTCCTGGAACTCACTCTGTAGACCAGGGCTGGCCTTGAACTCACAAAGATCCGCTTGGACTTAGAGTTTTTACAGGCTACCACACAGGCCTGAGTCTGTTGTATCATCAAGGTATATTTGCTTAAAATATCCCCATTTTAGGTAAATTTTAAAAACCTGTTAGTCTCTCAGACTTTAAGAATATTGCTGAAACTAATATATTTATAATAAATTGTCACAACAATACTACAATAAAATATAATTGTCATTGATATGTTAGAAATTACCTTGGTTTCATCAAATGCACAGCTCTGTGTGGCCTGAGCGTTAGTTACTAGTGCTTCTTGGAACTTTCTTACCTGCCAGTAATTCCCCTTCTTTTTTGTGCCTGTATTTCTCTTTCTCCCAAATATTCCTTCTTCTGCCCGTGCCTTTCTGCAGCCTGATGTTTCTTCTTCCTTTTCTTCACAGTTCCTTCCTCTCTCCTGGCATTCGATGTGCAGTCACGCGCCACATGATATTTCAGTTGATGAATGGCCACTTGCATGACAGTGGTTTCAGAGAGTATAATGGCAGTGAAAAAGTCCTGTCACCTCCCTTTCTGCCTGTTCCATCTTTGTGTTTAGATGCACATATACTTATTGTTTGCCACCAGTACTCTGTGCAGGGGTATGCTGGACAGGTTTGTAGCCTGGAAAGCAATGGCTATTCCATTTAGTGTAGGTGAAGCAGGCCAACCATGTGTACAGCTGTGAAGCCACCTCAGTGTGTTTCCAGGGTGTATCACTGTCTATCGAGCAGTGAGTGACTGTATAATGTAGGTAAATATTTGAACATTGGGATTCTTGTTACAGAAAAAAGTGGAAGGTTTTATTTTTTGAAGTCATTTCAAATTTTTTATATGAGGTTCTTATTTAATTTTTATATTGCAAATACAGGCCAGTGGTGCAGAAAATTACTCCCCTACTTCTGTTTTGCAAGCATTTATTTGCATATAGCTGATATTTGAATTATACATTGTTTTTACATATTTATTAAATGAAGTCACTGAGGAGTGTTCAGTAGTCAGTACACTTACCTGTATGTTGTGAAAAGCGTATAGTTCATGTTAGATCGACAGTAGTTCAAATGCAGTGAGAGTCATTCAGCAGACTATTCTTTTCGGTGAAGTAAACAGGTCCTCCTGTCTGTGCTAGGATCACAGAGTTTACCAGTCTTTAGTTCAGGTTTTCTGGCTTCATTTGTTTCCGCATGGCCTGCATTCTTGTACCTGACCTCTCCAGGCCCTAGCATGGGTCCCTTCCAGGTAGTGAAAGGGTGGAAGCCTCTTGCCTCCCCCTGCAGGTTTTCCAGCAGCTTCTCTTAGACCCTGTCTTCTGTATGTGTCTGGAGCAGGGTAGACGCTGTGATACACCTTAGGACAGTGGTTAGGGTTACACATTTTAGGATACAATGAAGGAAAGTTGGTTTTACCTTTCTGGTTTGTTTACTGTGTATTATGTGAACTTTTTAATAGTTGCACTATCCAAATCTGAGCACATACAATTTCAGCCATCTCATATTTGACAAGGGGGCCAAGAAACCACAATGGAGAAAAGACAGCATCTTCAGCAAGTGGTGTTGGCAAAACTGGATCACCACTTGTAGAAGAATGAAATTAAACCCCTACCTCTCACCCTGTACAAAAGTCAACTCCAGATGGATTAAAGACCTCAACGTGAAACCCCAAACTCTGAAGGTGATAGAAGAAAAAGTTGGCAGCAGACTACAAGACATAGGCGTAGGAAAAGACTTCCTAAATCAGACAGCAGCTGCACAAGAATTAAGGTCGACAATTGACAAATGGGACCTCATCAAACTCAAAAGCTTCTGTACATCAAAAGAAACAATCAAGGAAGTGAAGAGAAATCCCACAGAGTGGGAGGAAACCTTCACTGCAGATACATCTGACAAAGCATTGATTTCCAGAATATATAAACTACTCAAAAAACAAAGAAAAAAGAAAACAAATGACCCGCTCAATAGATGGAGCAAAGAACTGAACAGAGACTTCACAAGTGAGGAATTAGAGATGTCTGAGAAACACCTCAAGAACTGCTCAACATCACTAATCATTAAGGAAATGCAAATGAAAACCACTTTAAGATATCATCTTACTCCAATAAGACTGGCTAGGATCAAGAAAACAAATGATACCAAGTGCTGGAGAGGTTGTGGGGAAAGGGGAACACTCATCCACTGCTGGTGGGAATGTAAACTCGTACAGCCACTATGGAAAGCAGTGTGGAGAACCCTTGGAAGACTTGGAATGAACTTGCCACCCGACCCAGCCATACCACTCCTGGGCATGTACCCTCAAGACTTACGCCACCACAGAGATACATGCACGGCCATGTTTATTGCAGCTCTCTTCACAATAGCAAGGAGCTGGAACCAGCCTAAATGCCCCTCAACTGACGAGTGGATAGAGAAAATGTGGTACATCTACACAATGGAGTTCTATGCAGCAGTAAAGAAAGACGACATCACGAGCTTTGCAGGAAAATGGCTGGAGCTAGAGGACATCATGCTGAGTGAAGTAACACAGTCCCAGAAAAACAAACGATGAATTGTATCCCTCATCTGTGGATGCTAGTGCCAATTACCCAATTGTAAGCATTTCTTGTGTAGGGCCCCCTGAGCTTTTGTCCAAAGCAGTTGGGCATAACGCATTTTGGAAACAACAACAACAACAGAAAAGACTGCACCAAAGAACTGAGTGAAACAGTGAACTTCTGCTCAAAACAGTTAACTTCCCCATGGAAAATATTGAGAAAGACTAAGAGATGGAAAGCATGTTTGGCAGAATGCATGAGCTCTGGCGGGGTGGGGGGATGAGCGGGAACACGGGTCTAGATTTGTTAAAAATAAATAAATAAATAAATAAGTTTATGTGAAAAAAAAAAAAGAAAGTAAAAGTCAGCTGGGCATGGTGGCACACACCTTTAATCCTATCACTCGGGAGGCAGATCTCTAAAAAAAAAAAAAAATAGTTGCGCTAATTGGTTTTCCTTTGCTTCCTTTCTTTTCTTCTAGGGAGTATTATTGGTTTGAAAGGCAACGTAGGGCAGTCCGTGTACAGCGCCAGCAAAGGAGGGTTAGTTGGATTTTCACGTGCGCTTGCTAAAGAGGTCGCCAGGAAGAAAGTAAGAGTGAATGTGGTCGCTCCAGGTCAGTGACTTGTTCTAGTGTAACCTTATTAGGATTTTGTTCTATAGAGAAAAACATGAATTTACCCTTTTATTGACCTTTGGGTAGAGTGTTTCTAAAATGATCCTGGAAAGAAATAATGAACTCGAAGCTAGAAAAAAATTTTTTACCTCATATTTATTGTAAAAATTTTTATTTTTGAATTTTGCATAAGTTAAGGAATAATTATGGTAAAGAGGACTTGGAGATCATTGTGTTTTGTTTTGTATTTTGAGGCAGGGTCTCAAAGGCTGACCTGAAAGTTCAAGATCCTCCTGCCTCAGCTTCCTGAGTGCTGGGATTGCAGGACTGCCCTGCCACACCTGGCTTATGCCAGCCACTGTCACAGTTCAGAAAACTGCAAGCCAGGATTCACAGTGATTTGCCTCAGCTCATGCAGCTGTTCTGTAGAAGGCGAACGGTGTGTCCATAGGCTTCCTTTAGAGCCGTAAGTTTGGCTCCCTGTGCGCTTCTGCCTCAGTGTTCTCTCCAGACTGTCTGCAATCCTTCAGCCTGCTTTCTCGTTTGCTTGTCTTCCTTTTTTGGGTTAATTTGTACATTACCTATCACTTTCTAATGAAGAGATCTTGAAACCCAGATCTCCATATCGCTTATTAGTTGGCCCGCTAGAATTTTTTTGTTATTTACTTGACTTCTGAAGACAATGAATGGTTTCATTTACTTCTTCCATTAAAAGTGGAGTCTTTGTTCTTTTACATCTGTCTGTCTATGTTTATGAGTGTGTGGATACCACAACACACACATGTGGAGGTCAGAGGTCAACCTGCAGCAATCAGTGACCTTCTACCATGTGGGTTTTGGGGATCGAACTCAGGTCATCAGGCTTGGTGGGAGGGAGGTGCTTTTACTTGATGAGCCCCCTCTCTGGGCTGGGATGTGGAATCTTTGCCTTGCTACTATAGATGCTTAAGAATTAATTGATTGCCTATGTAAAACAACTCTTTTGAGTGCTGGTGGTTTGCAAGAGAGCAGGCCATGTAAGAGCTGTCTCTTCCCTTTCAAGTCCCTCCTGGTTCCGTGGTGGGTGGAACTTAGAGTTTGACACTCACACTGAGCTAGCAGGTATCAGGGATTGGGCAGAATGACCTGCTAGCCTGTTTTCTTTGTAATGTGTCTTCATCCCAGTTTTTAAATTTTTTTTTATTAATTTTATTTATTTCTGTATGTGTATGAATGTACTGTCTGCATGCAAGTTTGTGCACCTGTGTCGTGCAATGCCGCGGAGGTCAGAAGAGGGTGTCGGATTCCCCTGGAACTGGAGCTTCAGACGGCTCTCGGCCGCCATGTGGGTGCTGGGGATCGAACCGGGGTCCTCTGCAAGAGCGTCGGCGCTCCTAACCACTAGGCCATCTCTCCATCCCCATCCCAGTTTATTGTTTAGTGAGAAACACTACTAAACTCAGACATGCCAGATCCACGAGCATTCCGTAAGTCACTCAGACACTCCAGATCCACGTGCATTCCGTAAGTCACTCAGACACTCCAGATCCACGAGCATTCCATAAGTCACGCAGACACTCCAGATCCACGAGCGTTCCATAAGTCACGCAGACACTCCAGATCCACGAGCGTTCCATAAGTCACTCAGACATGCCAGATCCACGAGCATTCCGTAAGTCACTCAGACACTCCAGATCCACGAGCATTCCGTAAGTCACTCAGACACTCCAGATCCATGATCATTCTGTAAGTCACTGTAGTTTGGACCTACATACTTTTGAAAAGGAAAAGAAGAAAAAAGGACCCCAAACAAAACTCTGTCTGTAGAAGCTACTGTGTTGCTATCTTGGCTTTGCAAAGGACCCTAAACAAAACTCTGTCTGTAGAAGCTACTGTGTCGCTATCTTGGCTTTGCTCTCTGTTTACACTTGCTCAGCGAAGCTGCTGCTGGTGTGCCAGCTGAGACTAGCCATCTATGGGAGGGTTATTTGTGGTTTGGGACTGCATGAATTCACTTTTCTCTCTCTTTTAAGCATTGTAATGGTATATGTAAGAAAGAGGTAATTATAGTTTCTGGTCATTTAAAAGCTGACTGGTTTAATTTTTGTTCCCAATTCACATGAACTCATGCAACAAACTTCCTGTGTGTCAAGGCTGTGAATCAGATGTTTCTTCTGCAAGCTGCTGAGCACAGCGGGAAAGGCAGACGTAAACGCATAAGTCCGTGTCGTGTGCAGAAGGCAAAATAGACATGCGTATCATACTGTGGAGTTGCAGAAGAAAGAATGTTTGCATTCCAGGATAGCTGGGGCTTCAGGGAGATCCTGTCTAAAAAATCCCCATCAGCCCCCTTCCCCAAATCTGTTTCTAGAAATGTGGCCATTTAGTGGCTGGGAGAGAAGGCTCAGCCCTTAAGAGCACTTGCTGTCTAACGGAGGACTCCACGAGTTCAGCTCCTAGGACTCATTTTGGGAGGCTTACAACCACCTGTGACTTCAACTCCAGGAGAAATCTATTACCCACTTGTGGCCTCTAAGGACACCCAAATATAGACACACATACACACACACACACACACACACACACACACACACGCACGCATAAATAACGATAAATCTTTAAAAATGTGGCCATTTAAGAGGGTGGCCTTTTTAATATTATATCGACTATATATGGCATGTTTATGTTACAGTTTAAAATAATTGAATTAAGTCAATTTTATGGATTAATTATTGACTATTATGTCAGGACCCACCAGCTTCTTCACCATATACATTAATATATTGTTTACTTTTCATTTGTAAATTTATTTATTTTTATGTAAACGAGTGTTATACCTCCATGTACATAAGTGTGCCTGTATGTGTGTATGAGTGTTATGCCTGCATGTATGTGAGTGTTATACCTGCATGTATGTAAGTGTTATGCCTGCATGTGTGTGTTATGCCTGCATGTGTGTAAGTGTTATGCCTGGATGTGTGTTATGCCTGCATGTGTGTGAGTGTTTTGCCTGCATGTATGTAAGTGTTATGCCTGCATGTGTGTGTTATGCTTGCATGTGTGTGAGTGTTATGCCTGGATGTGTGTTATGCCTGCACGTGTGTGAGTGTTTTGCCTGCATGTATGTAAGTGTTATGCCTGCATGTGTGTGTTATGCTTGCATGTGTGTGTTTTGCCTGCATGTGTGTGTTATGCCTGCATGTGTGTGTTATGCCTGCATGTGTGTAAGTGTTATGCCTGGATGTGTGTAAGTGTTATGCCTGCATGTGTGTGTTATGCCTGCATGTGTGTGTTATGCCTGCATGTGTGTGTTATGCCTGCATGTAGGTAAGTGTTATGCCTGGATGTGTGTGTTATGCCTGCATGTGTGTGTTATGCCTGCATGTGTGTGTTATGCCTGCATGTGAGTGTTATGCCTGTATGTGTGTGAGTATTATGATGTGTGTGTTATGCCTGCATGTGTGTATTATGCCTGCATGTGTGTGTTATGCCTGCATGTGTGTAAGTGTTATGCCTGCATGTGTGTGTTATGCCAGCATGTGAGTGTTATGCCTGTATGTGTGTGAGTATTATGCCTGCATGTGTGTGTTATGCCTGAATGTGTGTGTTATGCCTGGATGTGTGTGTTATGCCTGCATGTGTGTGTTATGCCTGCATGTGTGTAAGTGTTATGCCTGCATGTATGTGTTATGCCTGCATGTGTGTGAATGTTATGCCTGCATGTGAGTGTTATGCCTGCATGTGTGTATTATGCCTGCATGTGTGTAAGTGTAATGCCTGGATGTGTGTGTTATGCCTAGATGTGTGTAAGTGCTATGCCTGCATGTGCATGTTATGCCTGCATGTGTGTTATGCCTGCATGTATGTGTTATGTCTGCATGTATGTAAGTGTTATGCCCGCATGTGTATAAGTGTGCCTGTGCTGTACAGTGTTCATAGAAGACAGAAGAGGAAGTTGGATCCCCTGGAACCGGAGTTACAGATGGTTGTCAGCTGCTATGTGGGTGCTGGGATTCAAACTCAGGTCCTCTGCAACAGGAGCCAGTGCTTCACCACAGAGCCATCTCTGCAGCCCCCCATTTATTATTTTGATGTATATGAATGTTAATGCCTGCATGTATGTAAGTGCACCTGTGTCATGCAGTACCCACAGAGGTCAGAAGAGAACATTGGATCCCTTGGAGCTGGAGTTTTGGATGGTTGTTAATCAGCACGTGGGTTCTGGGAATGGACCCTGGCTCCTCTGCAAGAGGCTCTTACCTACTGAGCCATCTCTCCAGCCCTGTCACAAGATATTTTAACAGAGCCAACAGATGTCGGAGTTCAGTTTGTTTAGTGAGTGTACATATATGTGTGCATGTATGTGTGTGTGTGCGCACGTGTGTGTGTGTTGGGGGGCAGTTGCCACATGTATATGTGTGTGTGTGTGTGTGTGTGTGTGTGTGCAGTTGCCACTCTGTGTGTGTGCGCAGTTGCCACTGTGTGTGTGTGCAGTTGCCACTGTGTGTTCATGTGCACACGCAGTTGCTCATGCAGGCACACATAGAGGCAGAGGTTGATGCTGAGTGTCTTCCTTAGTCATTTCGTCATTTCGTCTCTCAGTTTTGGAGACAGGGTTTCTCACTGATCCTGAAGCTCACTGTTTGAGCTGGACTGGCTGGCCCACTGGTGAGGCCCTGCTGTCGGCCCGTCCTTGCTGCACCCCAGTGCTGGGGCTACAGCATGTGCTGTCATTTGCAGGCTTTACGTGAGTGCTGGTTCTGAGCTTGGGTCCTTATGCTGGAGCAGTGAGCAGCTGCCCACTGAGGGTCTCGGCATCCTCTTGGCCCCTAGGATTTTTAATGTCAGTTTTCCTGATCAACTTCAAATGGAGGCTCTAATTACTAGGAAAACAGTTAAAAAGCAAATCATAACAGGAAAACCAGGGAACAAGGAAAATGTTAAATTAGGTTGTCAGTCCATGTATGATGTTGTTGACTGTTCTTTCAAAATCAGTAGTTACTCAGCTTTGATATTTATTACTATAAATAAAATAAATGTCATCATGGATGTATCTTACTAATTTTAGAATACTGAATATGAGAGACACTACTTGATAAATTGACTCTATAGTGGACGCATTGCTAGTCAAATGTGGATGAATGAAATATGCTTCCTTTGAAGTTTATAAAAATAAATTCTCAGACAAGAGTGCTGTTTTAAGGATCCAGAGTATGTATGAGTCTAAAGAGTTCTTATTTTAAAATGTGGACTATGAGGTGTGTCTGAGTGCTTACACACTTGTCCAACATGCACAAGGCCCAGGGTTTGATCCCTAGCAACACATACCACACACACACACACACACACACACACACACACACGCCGGTGCTGGGTATCACTGCAGATGTGGTATGAAGTATATATGTCCTTGTTTCAGGCTGGCAGAGTGCATGTCATTTCTCTTACCTGCTCCTTGATTTAAGGGATGGTAGCTTTGTAGCCAATTGGAAACCTCTAAGTGTTCAATGCAGCAGCATCATCTGTTGAAGAGTGGCACCTACTGGTAGTTTATAGTTTTCATAGCCCAGCTTTAAAATCATTGTACATAGATAAAGAGTAAAAGGAAGAGTAGAACAGAGTTTCCAGAACTTCACAAACAACATGAAAGCATGATGTGGGAGAATCTTTTGGGGCCAAGTAAGACGAGCTTGAAGATGGGCCTATGGGGTGTTTAAGGACCGAGAATGCCTCCTGTGCTCTTAGATGGTTTACATGCACTGCTTTGGGTTGTGAATGGATTTCTTTTCTTAAATTATTTTTTATGTGTATGAGTGTACTGTCTGCATGTAGATTGTGCAATGCTGTGGAGGTCAAAAGAGGGTGTCAGATTCCCCTGGAACTGGAGTTAAAGATGGTTTTAAGCCACCATGTGGGTGCTGGGAGTCAAACCCAGGTCAAAAGAGGGCATTGGATTCCCCTGGAACTGGAGTTAAAGATGGTTCTTAGCTGCCACGAGGATACTGGGAATCAAACCCAGGTCCTCTGCAAGAGCAGTCGGCGCTCTTAACCGCTGAGCCATCTCTCTAGCCCCGTGAATGTATTTCTAAGTGAGGATTATGGTTCATGAGCCTCGCCTAAGGTAACCTTGACATTTGGTAAAGCCCCGAGTCCATTTATCATTATAGACTAGTTCATATTTCTTATTTAATTTCTGATGAACTAGGGCAGAAATATGAGTTTTGAAAAGCCTCAGAGAGAACCACACAGCACAGGTAGATTTTACCTGCTGATATGTCATATTGGATCATTAGTTGTGGCACACAAACCACAGCAAGATGTTGATAATAGGGAAATGGAGGAGTGAGGGCCACGCAGTGTGGACAGAGGCTGTGGTGGAGGATTTACGTATTTCTTGCTCAATAGATCTGAAGGCTAAAATTGTTTTAAAAATAGACTATTAATTGCCGGGTGTGGTGGCGCACGCCTTTAATCCTAGCACTCGGGAGGCAGAGGCAGGCGGATCTTTGTGAGTTCAAGGCCAGCCTGGTCTACAGAGTGAGTTCCAGGACAGCTGGGGCTACAGGGAGACCCTGTCTCGAAAAGACAAAAAAAAAAGGCAACTATTAACAAGTGGGTCCTCGTTAAACTCAAAAACTTCTGTATAGCAAAGNTCCTAGCACTCGGGAGGCAGAGGCAGGCGGATCTTTGTGAGTTCAAGGCCAGCCTGGTCTACAGAGTGAGTTCCAGGACAGCTGGGGCTACAGGGAGACCCTGTCTCACAAAAAAAAAGACCAAAAAACCCCCCCAAAATAGACTATTAATTATAAAGATGCTGCAGATAAGGGTGGAAGAAGGGAATAAGGCATAGTTTTGTTTTCTATGTGAAACGTAATTTCATAGGAAAAACTGATATGTCTGGGAAAATTCTTCCCTTCCTTTAAAAAGGTGTATATGCCACAGCGCACCTACAGAGGTCAGAGAACAAGGTGTGGACTCAGTTGTCTCCTTCCACTTTATGTGGGTTCAGGGAATTGAACTTGGATTGTCAGGCTTGCCCAGTAGTGCCTTTATCCACTGAGGCGTCTTGCCAGTCTGTGGCCTTCCTTTCAACATGGCTCCTCATTCCCACTTCACTTTTAGACTTTCAGTGCAGAGTTTAGTGATGGTCAGCAGCTGTCTGTGAGGTTTGCAATTCCAAGTACCTGTCCACAGGTCTGGGAAGGGCTCTGGTAAGCTTCCTCTGATAGATGATGTCCTCATTTTCCAAGCTGGAGCTGTGGAGGACACTTCCTGTGTGGCTCAACATCACCATCTAGTTCTTGGAATCATGCTAGGCATAGATGACACCGTTCTCTTTTAATAAATATTGCCTAACATGGGAACAGGCAATACCTGTGATTTGCAGAGCTAAATCTATGCTCTCATGATTATTCAGGCCTTATTCAAAGCCTTAGGACGAATCCTTTGCCAGTCCATGTTCTTTCTCACTTGGCTCCTTTTGAAGGATCTCTGCATCCTTCCAGCTCAAGTCTATGCAGTGAAGATAATTTTTCCATCTCACTGGGATTGAACTTGAACTACTCTCCTGTGATTTGCTTCACTGCCTCCAGTGTCTGACAGATTTGCTGACTACCAAGTAAGGAGGAATAGAGGAGTGCTGTTTCTAAAACTTCCAGTAGAGTTAGGAAGGCTTGAAGATTACTTAGTGAAACATATTTTTTTTATTCAAAAGGAGTAAGTATACCTAAAAGGAAACCACAGAGATCTGTATCTGCTTCATGCATTTCATGCTGTAGAAATGGCTGTATAGCTTTGTTAATATATAACTTCCTCAGGTTATGGCTTTAATGGTATTATGAGCAAGGAACAGAATCTTGATTGAATGAACCGAACCTTTTTTTTTTTTTTTTTTTTTTTTTTTTTT
>VZQC01001693.1:862204-1021767 GCA_009823505.1 Rhizomys pruinosus
GAGCGGGGGCGGGGGTGGGGGCACACAGCAGCAGCCTCAGTACCAGGAAGACGGTGGCTGAGAGGACAGGCTGATGTCGCAGTCAGTCTGAGCCACATTGCAAAATCCAGGTAGACTTTAAGAGGGTTGTGAAGTGCTGTGGAGGTTTGAATGAGCAATGTGCCCCACAGGCTCGTGTTCTGAACTCTCGGGTCCATTGTGTGCCCTTTGAGGTTTGGGAATTTTTTTTTTTTTTTTTGTTTTGGCGGCAACATCTCTCTCTCCCTCTCCCCCTCTCCCCCTCTCCCCCTCTCTCTCTCTCCTGCTGCAGTGCCCAGAGGACATCTGGTGTCTGCCTCTCCTTTCATCTCGCTGCAAGGTCTGTCACTGAAGCAGAATCACTGTTTTGGTTAGCATGGCTGGCCAGTGAGCTCCTGAAATCTTTGTCTCGGCCCCACAATGTTGGGATTACAGATACACAGGGCTTTGCAGGACTTTTACAGAGGTGCTGGGGATTGGAGCTCAGGTCCTTATGCTTGCACAGCAAGTGCTCTTACCAATCCTTCTAACAAAGACCTCAGTTATTAGACTCATAAATAATCTGCTAATTCAGGTGTGCTACAATTGACTCAGTGTATGCAGCAGGTGTTAGAGCTGAGTAAGAGTAACCTCTAAGGCTTAAATATCTGCTATAATTTTGAGCTCTTATATCTTAAACTTAGGGAGTGTTTTTTCCTAATGAAAACCTCAGAAGAGCTAGCTACCTAAGAGCCATGTAAGGAGCTGGGTGTGGTGGTATATGCCTGCAATCCCACACTCAGGAGGCAGAGGCAGAATGACCAAGTGTTCAGGGCCAGCCTGGTCTATGTAGTGAGTTCTGGGTACTTTGGTCAACACAGGGAGATCTTGTCTCAAACCAAAGCAAAGTAATCTAAGAAATATAAGATTAAGGATATTATACAATCATGAATATAATAATGATTCTGCATGAAATTATAGGATTTACTCTTTTTTAAGTTAATTTTTATTGAGTGCATTTCATACAACATTTCTTAATCAAGTTTAGACTCATTCCCCCATCCATGCCCAGCCCTCATGCCCCCCCCCCACTCCCTGCCAGAGCTCATGGATTCTGTCATACATGTTAAGTCCTGTCTTGCATCTTTTTCTCAGTCTTTTATAACCCTTTTGATGCACAAATTTACCATTTTGGTCAGGTCTTTGAATAGGTTTTTCTCTCTTTTTTTGTTCCCATTAATTTTATATTATTCTAAAATATTATATATACACTCTACACATAAATCAATATTACAAATTCTGAAAATAAACTGTATTAGTCAGGGTTCTCTAAAGAAACAGAAGCAACAGGATGAATATATAGCTATATACAATTTATTGATTTTCTCACATGACAGAGTTCAAGGAGTCCAACAGTAGCCGGGCTGCCCTGGAGAGGCTGAGAATCCAGGGAACTGCTCAGTCTGCAAAGCTGGATGTCTCAGTAGTCCCAATCTGGTGCTGAAGTCCTGATGGATTCCAGGAGATCTGCTGGTCTCAGTACACACTGGGATCCGTAGGGTTGATCACAGCAGCAAGACAAACTCACCAGTGAGAGAGAGGCAAGCTGCAGGAAAAAAGGGACTAGATCCCTCTGGCATGGCCTTTAGTACTGCCTGCCAGCAGAAGGTAATGCCCACATTTGGGGTGGGCCATCTGGGTTGAGGTAGTCCAATCCGAAGATTCTTTTTCTTTTATTTGTTCCTTAGTCCAGTCAAGTTGACACCCAGGATTAACCATCACATAAACTATAGGTTAATTCCAAAACACATTTAGAGATTCACATTTTTTTTTTTGGTCTTTTCAAGACAGGGTCCCCTGTAGCCCCAGTTGTCCTGGAACTCACTCTGTAGATCAGGCTGGCCTTGAACTCACAAAGATCCGCCTGCCTCTGCCTCCTGAGTGCTAGGATTAAAGGCATGCGCCACCATGCCAGGCTTAGAGATTCACATTTTTAACAGTAAAGTTACATGCAGGTAAAAAGAAGTATAACTTTATATTCTTTATATATATACATAGTTTCATGTATACATAAATATACACATACATACATACAAACATATATGCATACACATATCACTTGAATTGGAGGGGTTTTTTTTCTTCCTTAAAAGATGTCATGTTTTCCTTAAGGAAGTGCTCGAAGGTTCCTCCTTGGCAACCCCAACCATCAATCCTGCTCTTTTGTTCCACATTGGGGTCTTTCCCTCCCATGGTCCCCCAAAATGAAATCCAGTAAGCACGCCCCCTGTCTTGATCCCCCTGCATTGGCCTCCATGATACAGCCCAGGTCCAACAATGACAGTCTACACTCTGATGTGGTTGACATCCCCTTAGTTGTTTAGTCCACAAGCTGGGTATTCCAGTGGTCCACATCTGGCATTGAAAGTTTGGAGGATTCTTGTAGAGACATGAGTCCTCAGTCCATATTAGGAGGTTAAAAAGCTGTGTCTCATTCCTTTCAGGAGTGCCAAAAGTGGTGGCAGCCACAGAGTAGATGCACTTGCCAGTAAGAATTGGAGACAGGCCAAACAACAGTACTCTCTCTTTATTCTTTTTCTCTTTTTTACTAAGATCTCAAGTTCTGTGTCTGCAGTACATTTTCTCTGGTCTTACTGATTATTTGTGTCTAGTTGTACTTTCCTTTTGGATGCTTAAGGCCACACAGTTAGCCCAGATTAACCAAGGTTTTTGTTTTCTCAAGGTCAGTTGAGGATCTGGTCCTCAGGGGTCTCTCACGGTTTTTTTTGGGGGGGGGAGAATGGTGGGAGCCCCTTCCTCCTTTCAGCTTTTCATTCACCAGTTCCATCCACTTGAGCACAAAAGCAGGTCTTACCAGACCAGGCTTCCTTTTCTGAAGCCTGAGCAGACTTTCCTCTCTGTAGACTGGACACTGGCTGAGGCCCCATCAGTGGCTCTCCAACACCTCCCTGAACAGGAAGACTGGTGACCCACGTCTGCGGGACATTTCAAGAGGTGCCCCATGCACAATCCCCTAAGACTTGCTTGACCTCTGAGGGCAAGGAACAAAGTTATCCCTTTGGTCCCTCGGCCGAATTGTATGGACGTTAATATGGTCGTTAAGCACCCAGAAAGGCTAAGTTGCACCAGCCTATTGCACCTATATTAAGATTGTATCTTTTGGGAACAAACTGTATGCTATTTCTATAGCATATTTCTTGATTTGCGTCTTTCCATTTTAATCCCAGGATTACTCTTAATTAATCATAAAAATCTTCAGTAAGGCCGAGCCTTTAATCCCAACACTTGGGAAGTAGAGGCAGGTGGATCTCTGTGAGTTTGAGGCCAGCCTGGTCTGCATGGCAAGTTTCAGGCCAGCTGGGGCTGTCGGGAGACTGTCTGAAAAAAGGATAAAAAGGAAAACTCCAGTAACACTGTATTAAGTGTTTTCAGAAGAAACAAAGCATGAGTTTCTTCATTTTAATGGTCCCAGGACCTGAGAGGTGCTGGACAAGTGTTCCACCACTAAGATTCCTTGTTCTGAAAAACATCAGTCTTTTTTTTTTTTTGATGCTTATTTTTTTTTATTATATATATATTTTTTGTACAAGAGAAAAGCATCAGTGTTAAAAGAGAGTATTTTCCTGGCAGTATAGGTGAACTGAAATTGGAATACCAGTCAGAATTCCCCTTGCCTTGAACTGTTGTGGGGAACAATGAAATGTCCCAGTGAACTGGATTCATGTTGATTTTTATTTATCATTTTTCAAAATGTTTTTAGTATTTCATTAAAAAAAAACTAATCCTTTTAGCTGGATATGATAATATATGCTTATAATCTCAGGTCTTTAGGAGGTTAAGGCAAGAGAATCACAAGTTCAGAGAAAGCCTGGGCTACACAGTGAGTTTAGGGACAGCCTGGGCAAGTTAGTAATTTACTCTCAAAATAAAAATAAATGGAGGACTAGAGAGATGGCTCGATGGTTTAGAGCAGCGGCTGCTCTTGCGGAGGACCCGCATTCAGTTCATAGCACCTATGTGGTGACTAACAGCCATCTATAAATCCAGTTCCAGGGGGTCCAATGCCCTTTCTGGCCCCTGTGGATACCAAGCTTGCATGTGGCGCATTTACATACATGCAGGCAAAATACTCAGACACATAAAATAAAACATAAATGTTTTTAAAAATAACATTTTTAGAAAGGGCTGGGGCTCTGGTAAGTGACTCTGGGCTCAGCCCCAGAACTGCAACTAGCAACAAAGCCAGTAATCCATTTTTTTTCTTTTCTTTTGAGACAGGGTCTCACTATGTAGCCCTGGCTGGCCTGGAACTTAGTACATAGAGCAGGCTGGTCTCACTCACAGAGACCTGCCTGTCTCTTCCTTCTGAGTGCTGGGATTAAAATTGTGTGCCATTTAGTGCTGTTTTGGAGGCAAACATTTTATGTAGATAGAGATTTAATTATATATTGAAAGTCAGTACAAAATAGGAATAGGATATACTAATAAATTCAGAGTAATAGTATTATAAGTTAAAGCTCTCTACTAAATACAGATCCTTAAAATTATTCTTTGTCGGGGGCTGGAGAGATGGCCTAGCGGTTAAGAGCACTGACTGCTCTTGCAGAGGACCCGGGTTTGATCCCCAGCGCCCACATGGCGGCTAAGAACCGTCTGCAACTCCAATTCCAGGAGAACTCCAGTTCCAGGGGAATCTGAGACCCTCTTCTGACCTCCGCGGCATTGCACGACACTGGTGCACAAACCTACATGCAGGCAGTACATTCATACACATACAAAAATAATAATAAATAAATAAATTAAAAAAATTATTCTTTGTCTTTGAAATAGTTTTTTTTAGTTAGTTCATTAAGATTTTTTTTCTTCAGTACTAGGGTTTGAACTTTGTGCCCTGTACCTGCTACGCAAGTGCTCAACCACTGAGCTACATCCCTGGACCTCTATTCAGGATGAGAACATTCAGTCAGTGAGTGTAGTTAGTAGTTGTGCTGGATAGCTTTAGTATCAACTTGACACATCTGGGTTGAGGAAGCCTCAATTGGGGAATTGGCTCCATTGGATTGGCCTGTGGCCACATCTGTAGAGTATTGTCTTGATGGTCGAGCAGTGTGGGAGGGCCCAGCCCACAATGAGTAGTGCCACCCTGGGCAGGTTGTGGTGTACTGTATAAGAAGGCAGGCTGGTCATGAGCCAGGGGAGCAAGCCAGTGAACAGCATTCCTCCATGGCCTGTGCTTCAGCTCCTGCCTCCAGGTTCCTGCCCTGAGTTCTTGCCTTGGGCTCCCTAAGTGATGAACTGTGACCCAGGAGATGTAAGCTGAATAAACCCTTTCCTCCCCAAGTTGGTGTCGGTCAGAGTGTTTTGTCACAGCAATGGAAGACAGACTAGAACAGAAATTGGTTCCAGAAGAGTGGGGTATTGCTGTGACAGACCTGACCTTGGTGTTTTGGGGAAGGATTGTGGAGGCGTTTGGAACTTTGGGCTGGGAAGATCATTGAATGCCTAAAGATTGTTGCTGTGGAGCTTGGAGCAGTTTTGCTGAAGGAGTTGTAGAAGATGGAGGCCTGGCTTGTGAAGTTTCTAGTTTCAAAGGGGAGCAGAGATCATCAGGACTGTGTAATCTGTGGGTTCTGGTCAGCTGGGGCTGAAGAATCAGCTGTAAGTAACAAGAGACCAGAACCTGAAGTGAAATCTTTGTGGTACTGGGACAATTGATGCTGGTTAGCTGGGGCTGAAAAATCAGCTGTAAGTAACAAGAGACCAGCATCACTGAGGTGAAATCTTCTGGGGAGAATATCTTCAAGGTCAGCACACAGAAGCTGTGACCCAGAAAGGGCCTGAGCCTCCATCTCGAGCCAGAAGCCGGACTTGGTAACGTGTAAGAGTCTCCTATATGGTTCCGGTGTTGAAATTTGAGGGGGTCACAGAGAGCAGCCGAGGCTTGGCACTGTGAGAGGTCAGGAAAGACCATTGGTGGAAGTGCACCTCGGTTGCAGTGAAGACCCCAGGATTGCAGGGGTCATGGAGAGAAGCTGAGGCTTTGCACCAGGAGAGGTCAGAAGAGACCATTGGTGAAGGTGCTGCCTCAGTTTCAGTGGCGACCCCAGCTTTTTGGAGATGCCAGGACCATGGGACGACCACCAAGAGCAGCGGCAGGTGTGGAATGGAGTTGGCCTGGGCCTGTGAGATGAGCTGTGTGTGCCACGGATGGCAGAGTCGGAGAGGGGGAGCTGCCGAAACCCTTTGGAGCCCAGAAGATCGTGAGTGAATCCCAGGTGTCCAGCCTTGAGCTACTTTGCTGGACTTAGGTTTTGTTTGAGTGTGCCTGATTCTTCCCTTTGAAATAAGACAGTACTTGTTTTGGATTTTACAGCAGCCCACAGTTAAGAGACTTTTAATAGACTGTGAACTTTTAAGTGTTTGGACATTTTAAGGACTGTGGGGCTTTTAAGGTTGTACTGTCTTAGGTTGTGATTAATGTTAACATCATACTTTGGGGATAAGAACTGGAAAGGTGGTGGTTTAATTGTGATGTGTTTTGTGTGTCAAGTTGACAAGGGGTCAATTGTGCTGGATAGCTTTAGTGTCAACTTGACACACCTGGGTTGAGGGAGCCTCAATTGGGGAATTGGCTCCATTGGATTGGCCTGTGGTCACATCTGTGGAGTATTGTCTTGATTGTCGAGCAGTGTGGGAGGGCCCAGCCCACAATGAGTGGTGCCACCCTGGGCAGGTTGTGTACTGTATAAGAAGGCAGGCTAGTCATGAGCCAGGGGAGCAAGCCAGTGAACAGCATTCCTCCATGGCCTGTGCTTTAGCTCCTGCCTCCAGGTTCCTGCCCTGAGTTCTTACCTTGGGCTCCCTGAGAACTGTGACCCAGGAGATGTAAGCTGAATAAACCCTTTCCTCTCCAAGTTGGTGTTGGTCAGAGTGTTTTGTCACAGCAATGGAAGACAAACTAGAACAGTAGTGTTAAACAAGTGGCAGGCCCAATAATGGGCAGAAGTCTTGGGCACTGACATTTCTAGGTGTGGTGGGAAATGAGCATGCTGGATGTTTTTGCATGTGCTGACCAGGCTAGGAGCGTGCAGACAGAATGGGCAGTTTTTTATACTGTCTCACCCACTGGCCTTTGGCCACCTGCCCTCATCCAGCTTCAGTTCCCTTTGCTGGACACATCATGCTCTGAGGTTATCAGTGAGGTTAATTGTGCTAAGGAAGGAAGCAGAAAGTGAGAAAGAAGCCAGGAATGGTAGCACTGACCTGTAACACTAACACGGGGTGGGAGGTGGGGGCAGAAGGCCCAGGTCATCCTCAATTACAAAGGGAGTTTTGCGGCTAGCTTGGCCTAAAAAGTTACTGATAGGTTTTTACCGCATGCGTGCGTGCATGCGTGCGTGCATGCGTGTGTGCATGCGTGCATGTGTGTGTGTGTGTGTGTATAAAATAAGAACCTGACTCCCCTCTCCTGTCTCTATCAAACTGGTGGAAGATGTGGAGAGATCTTGAAGTAGATGAGATAGACCATCACTGCTGCACTCTAGGTGACTTCTCGCCCTCCTCTCTCCGACCTGGCAGAATTTACAACTTAATACTTACACTCTGTTTCTGAGACCATTTGAACTGAAGCAAGAGCTTTACCTAGTTGAGAGACCTGAGAACTTCAGTGATTTCTTAACCGGAAGACTCATAGACTCATCTGCCTCTGCTGTCCTGCTCTGTCAGCTCAGGGGCCAGCCCGTGTTTGGCATTTGGAGACAAAGTGGATGGATACCAAAGCCAGTGAGCTCAGACTTCTGCACTGAGGTTTTCAATGTGTTATCTTGTCATATCTTTATTCAGTGTATGAAGGGTTGTGGCCGCTTTTCAGAGATACAATTTTATATGTCATAAATTAGTTTGAGGGGATAATTTATACAAAAAATCAGTTAATTTATATGAATAAATATAGGGAGAAGACTATTATGTGTTTAAAAGTTCATACATAGGGCTGGAGAGATGGCCTAGTGGTTAAGAGCACTGACCACTCCTGCAGAGGACCCGGGTTCGATCCCCAGCACCCACATGGCGGCTGAGAACCGTCTGTAACTCCAATTCCAGGAGAACTCCAGTTCCAGGGGAAACCAACACCCTCTTCTGACCTCCGAGGCATTGCACTATGTGGGTACACAAACCTACATGCAGACAGTACATTCATACACATACAAAAGTAAATTAAAAAAAAAAGAATTCATATGTAATGTTACTGAAATTTTTTTCAAGCATCGTAAATGGAAATACGTATGAATTAAATTATTCCACTGTCCTGCTTGATACTTAATTAAATAAAGTATTTAAGAACTGATTTTCTCTTATATTAACTTTGTCTTTGAACTGCATGGTGAGCTCGTGAGGGGAGGGTCCATGCTGTGTCGCCATTTGTGAAGTAATTAAATATTTTTTTTAATTTTTTTAAATTTTATTTTATTTATTTATGTGTATGAATGTACTGTTTGCGTGTAGGTCTGTGCACCCGTGTTGTGCAATGCCGTGGAGGTCAGAAGAGGGTGTCGGATTTCCCTGGAACTGGAGTTCTCCTGGAATTGGAGTTACAGACGGTTCTCAGCTGCCATGTGGGTGCTGGGGATCGAACCCGGGTCCTCTGCAAGAGCGGTCGGCGCTCTTAACCGCTAGGCCATCTCTCCAGCCCTGAAGTAATTAAATATTTACTGTACTTTTCTGACCCCCTACCATGCCTGTTTGGCTTCAGACACGCTGGACATGGGCAGATTCATCGCTTTTTTTCCCCTGAGATCCAGGATCGTCAGCCACTGTGCTGTGCTGTTGGGGAGGTGACTGGGATAAGTCTGTGCTGGCTCTCGGGACATATCCTGGAGTGTTATTTCGGGACTAGATTCTTACGGTCTACTCCCTTTTGCTGGCTGCTTGTCTTGGCATCTTTAGTGTTTATTTCTTCTGTACAACTGAACCTGCAGTGCTAGGCCAGTCTTTCATTTTTCTCTTTGGTGATATGCTTTCAGTTTGAAGACTTACCGCCAACTGAATTTGGAATTCTTGGGCCAATAATCCTGATGAAGATGGTATCAGTACCACTTGTGTTACTGAGCCTACGTCAGTTTACTTACGCTTGAGAAGGACCCAGTAAATTGAGGATAGGTTGTTAAGAAAAAGATTTATTTGATAAGCTAGCAAGACTGAAAAGATGGAAGACTAAGATCCCAAAAGACCATCTCAACACAAGTGTTAAGCTCTTTCTGTCTTTACGAGGACATGACTGATGGACCCGAGAGCTAGTTATCTGTTGATGTCTTGAAGGAGGAAAGGTGAGGTGGCAGAGAAATGGGACCGATGGGTCACACAGGCGCTTTCAGGCAGAAGACAGCCGTTAGCATGGCAAGAGTCGCTCTCACTGTCAGAAGGCCTTCCCATTTTTACAGGATGAGGAGTTAACGGCTGCTGTGGCTACCTCCTGTTGAGGGTAGATGAAGGAGAGGTGATGGTGGAACGGGACTGCCTAACCCGGAGCTGAGAATATTGGACACTCGCTGTACAACCAAGAACCCTACAAGTCCTGAGTGTGCAGACAAGGCTCTGAAGCCTTAGTACTAGCCATTCGTTCCCTTTCTCTCCTTCATCGAGCACTCATATCTTGTTATACTGGGTTTCAGCTTCCTTTTGAAGCTCATTTATGTCCTTGGAGTGACATAAGTTGTAAGTTCTCAGTGCTTCTCATAAGGGATCTGACAGCTGTCTGGTATAAATTTCTATTCCTCCCCAACAGAATCAGCTCTGACCCATGCATATAACAAATGTTCTACATTAGGGTTTAAACTGTAGGCCAGGTTAAACAGTTCAACCAAAGTCCTAGGACTGGCTCCTTTCAGAACAGCCCATCTGTTTCCGATGGGGATTGTTCCTGTTCTCACTAGCTGCAGCATTTATAACACCCTCCCCAAAGGACAGCACAAGAGAATTACCTCCTCAGAACATCGATAAGGAGGAAAGGATAAATATTACCATGGTGTCTTAACTATTTGACCTGCTGACAATCTAGGAATCCGATGATCTTGATGAGACAGGCAAGCTATTGGATGCAGACTTGCTGGTGTGTGGTGGGTTCATGGTTTTTCTCTAGCCAATGTGACAAAAGAGTGGGTCTCTGGAAGTACGTGAGGTGATCCAGTGTATTCTGCTGGAAGCTGCTGGTATTGTCCTCCTTCCATTTTTGTTGGTTTTCAGATGGGATCTCCCTGTGTTGTCCACGGTGGTCTCAAACTTGAGAGCCTCCTGCGTAGCTGGGATTACAGGAGTGCCTATCTCCTCCAAGGTTTCTAGAAAGACTTGGTCACCAGGTTACAGTGGATGAAGTAGCACATCAGTGGGACATACAGGGCTCTTGGAAGGAAATTCACAGAAGTTTTAAAATTTATTTTTAAAATATTGTTTTTATTTTATGAGTATATTGCCTGCATGTAGGTAGGGGCACCCATTCCATGCAATGCCTGCAGAAGTCAGAAGAGAGCATAAGATCCCCTAGAACTGGAGTAACAGATGGTTGTTAGCCACCATGTAGGCGTTAGGAATCAAACCTAGGTCCTTTGCCAAAGCAGCCAGCTCTCTTAACTGCTGAGTCATCTCTTCAGCCTGAATCCCCAGTGTTTTTATGTGCAGAGTTCTTGCCTCCTCCTTTAGTACACCAGCATTTTCTTCTATGGAAACAGCCCACCGTTTAGTATTTTAGAAGGACTTTTTGAGTCTACCTTAAAGAACTACCCCCTATGATTCATAACGGGACAGCTGGAAGTTAAGATAACTTCTTGACAGATTTTTGCAGTACTTTGCTTTGAAGTGTGATTCATCTTCTCTCTTTTTGCCCTCCAAGAAGAGTAAAATTTCCAAGTAATGTGCAATATCCTAGACATGTATTGGGTCATAGCCATGACAAAGATCTGCTGTCACTTCGAATTGCGTTAAGCAAACCAGATTTGAGGATGCTTTCTTTGAAAAGTATCTTGACAATTTTCAGTGCTTTTCTAGTGCAAATTGGGTAGAGCCATAACCATAAAAAGATGTGTCTACAAAAAGCTAGCAGATCTCTAATTTCCTCAGGCCTGGGATGTCTGCGTGAGATAATCTTGCCAACCTGTAGTTGAGCCATTCTCCTGAAAATGAACTGCCACCCATAGAGGCCTGACAGTTTTACCTCACTATGGATTATTCTTGGTACAGATCAGGCAATTTTGAGTGACACATTAGCATAATACATTGTGAACTGAATCTATAATATATTTCTGTACCCATTGGAAAGTGGCATCTGTCCCATAATAAGACTTTCATGGATATGTTTTGTCACGGTCTCTGGAGGGGCTTCCAGAATCAGACTTGGCTCCTTGGGCATTGCTTTTTCTTTTTTTTTTAATTTTTTAAATTTATTTTTTAATTTTTTATGTGTATGAGTGTACTGTCTGTATGTTGGTTGGTGCACCCGTGTTGTGCAGTGCCTCAGAGGTCAGAAGAGGGCGTCAGATTCCCCTGGAACTGGAGTTAAAGATGGTTCTTAGCCGCCATGTGGGTGCTGGGAATCGAACCCGGGTCCTCTGCATAACCGCTGAGCCATCTCTCCAGCCCCCAGGCATTGCCTTTTCAACCAGGGACCGTTGGCTCCCAAGTGAAGCCTCAGTCCCTAACTGAAGCTTCGGCCCTTTCTGTATCTTTATATGTGATCACTATTGAGAGAACCAAGCTTGCGGAACCAGAGTTCCAATTAGTGATGTGAAGTAACCTACTCTGGTAGCCTGCTCTGCTGCATTTCCCTTATCCACAGGCCTGTCCTCAAAGTGCCAAAACTGTATTAAGGCCAACTGGAAAAGCTTGTGAACAGCTGCTAGCAACTGCCAGATTTCAGAGACATGTTCCATTTCCCTGTTATCTGCAACAAGAAGCCCTTTCTTCCCATATGGGTCCATGGGCTCATGCTAACAAAAAGTTATATAAGTTACTATATGTTTTCTGAGTTTCCCCCAAGTTGAGAGAGGGAGGGAGGGAGGGAGGGAGGGAGGGAGGGAGGGAGGGAGAGAGAGAGAAACCCTGGGAAGGGTGATGATTTCTGCGTCTGGGCCATGCATCTGAAGAGGCAGTGGTCTAGCCTCCAGTGTTTTTTGCAAGGTTGCCTCTGGTATGTATGGTATGTGGTACCGTACCAGTGTGGCACTTACATGCTGCATAGAGCTGCTTATATCTCTAAACAGTTCTCATTTGTAGCTATTCAGAGAGACCCCATTGTTCAAAATGTACTAGGTTCAGAAACATGTATACAGTTAAGCTGCAGAGGGTCAGAAACTTCATTTGGGGGCACAGTGGCCAAATTCAACATAGAGGTACCTGTAATCACGTTTGAAATTGTCCAATAGAATGGCTTTGTAATTTCCCATCCTTCCTACAGTGAGCCAACAACTCTCTCTGTTCAGATGAGGAGTTGGTGGGACATACATGGCCCATGTAGTCCCTAAGGTGATTCTTCTTTCTGTAGAGTGTCACAGGTGCTACCCTAATCATAAGCAGGGATATGACTATGTGATAAGTGTTTGGAAAGATGTGCCAGCAGTCATGGTGTGTTTCCTAAGTACTAAGTTCAAGCTCCAAGTACTCTTCCTTATTTCTTCTGAATGCCTGGGTTGGATGGTTTAGGTAAGTCAAGGATTCCCAGGGCAGGGTTGTTTCTGATGTGACCTTAATATTGAGTTGTCCTGGTGAAATGGTTACTTGAGTATTTAATGGGCCTAGGGGAGTTTGTCTTGAAAGGGGAATTGGCATATCGGAGACACTGCTTTGGGGTGAGATTTCAAGGTAGCACTCTCCAGGAGTGTCATCATGGAAGGAGTCTGTAGAGATCTACATAGAAGATGAGAGAGCTACATAGAAGATGAAAGATCTATATAGATGAGAGATCTACATAGAAGATGAGAGATGTACATAGAAGATGAAAGATCTATATAGAAGATGAGAGATCAACATAGAAAATGAGAGATGAGAAATCTACATAGAAGACGAGAGATCTACATAAATGAGAGATCTACATAGAAGATGAGAGATCTACATAGAAGATGAGAGATCTATATAGATGAAAGATCTACATAGAAGGTGAGAGATCTACATAGAAGATGAGAGATCAACATCAAAGATGAGAGATCTACATAGAAGATGAGAGATCTACATAGAAGATGAGAGATCTACATAGAAGATGAGAGATCTACATAGAAGATGAGACATCTACATAGAAGATGAGAGATCTACATAGATGAGAGATCTACATAGAAGATGAGAGATCTACATAGAAGATGAGAGATCTATATAGATGAAAGATCTACATAGAAGGTGAGAGATCTACATAGAAGATGAGAGATCAACATAGAAGATGAGAGATCTACATAGAAGATGAGAGATCTACATAGAAGATGAGACATCTACATAGAAGATGAGAGATCTACATAGATGAGAGATCTACATAGAAGATGAGAGATCTACATAGAAGATGAGAGATGAGAGATCTATGTAGAAGATGAGAGATCTACGTAGAAGATGAGAGATCTACATAGAAGATGAGAGATCTACATAGGAATTGAGAGATCAACATAGAAGATGAGAGATCTACATAGATGAGAGATCAACATAGAAGATGAGAGATCTCCATAGGAAATGAGAGATCAACATAGAAGATGAGAGATCTCCATAGAAGATGAGAGATCTACATAGGAATTGAGAGATCAACATAGAAGATGAGAGATCTACATAGGAAATGAGAGATCAACATAGAAGATGAGAGATCTCCATAGAAGATGAGAGATCTTCATAGAGGGTCTATTTCACTCACAGTCTGAGGGGTTAGTGCGTCATGGAGGGACGGTGTGCTGGAGCATGAAGCAGCTGGTCACCGCACTGGAAGTCAGGACTCAGGTGAACGCTTATGCTCAACTTGCTTTCTCTGTTTAAATTCAGTCTAGGACCCCCACCCATGGGATGATGAAGCCCACATCGAAGGTAGGCCTTGACTGAAATAATCTGGAAACTCCCTTCAGATGTCCTCAAAGGTTTGACTTGTAGGTGATCTAGACCCTGTCAAGGTGACAGTCTGGGAAGACTCTCTAGCATGCTGAGTGGCACTGCTTGCCGACATCCTTCACATGTCAGTATTCTGCACGGCGTGGGAAAGAATGTTTCAAATTCTGACTCTGTTCAACATTTGCTGTCATGGTGCTCATAATCAACTGTGCTGTCTCCATCCAGGAACATCACGTTCTATGGTTTGGTGTCCTGTACAAGCTGTAGAAGATGATCTTCTGGTCTGTAAACTATAGTCCAGACTGTTTTAAGCTTTGCTATTACTTTGACTTGCAGTATTACCAAACACTTTTTATTCCAAAAGCTCTTTATTTTATTTTTTACATTTTCATCATTGTTGGCTAACATTCAGCTCTTGAGGCTTGGCTGTTAGTTAATGTCCAACCGTCAGTCTGCTTTCTCACATTTCCCTCCTCTTTCATCATGGTCCTGTGGTTGTACGCCTTTAAAACAACTGAACAAATACAGTTCTCTGTCAAGTTTGTTGTAGGACAGGACATGTGCATATAAAAGATGTCCTCTTTGGTTACAAATCCCATCAATGCCATTTAAAGGAATTTTTCTCTCTCTCTCTTTTTTTTTTTTTAGAAGCAGTTTAATAAAAAGACTTTTTAAATAACAAGTTTTCATCTGATTGGAGTTCATTCATTGTTTCTGCTAAAAAATAAGTTAGGCTGCTTTCAGGGATACCATCTAACCTGAGGGGTTTTGGGACCAGAGCTGAGATCAGATTATAATTGTGATCTGGTTTGGGGTGCCCGGTTCTTAGAATGCCCCCTAGCTGTCCGTTTCCTGTGGTGCAGGAAGGAAGACCAATGGACTATCTTTCTCATTTGTCTCAGCTCCCCTTGGGGCCGAGGTTGGCTCTTCTGAGGTCAGTGTCTCTCTTAGGTTGTCTCCTCTGAGGTCAGTGTCTCTCTCAGGCTGCTGAGGATGTCTTTTTCATTGGTTTTGGCTTTATCCAGATACATGGCCTCTGGTGTCTCTTTGTCTTGTCCCTGCATCTTTCGGTTTCTGTTTGTCAGGATGCTCCTTCTCAGGAGAAACATGCTTATCAGGAACACCACCGCTGCCAGATCGAGGATGGAATAATTCCAAGGAGCCGCATCTTCTACACGAAAAAACCAAATCATTTCTTCCAGCAGTTTCTGGAACACCTCAGAGTCAGCTGGGGCATCAACCACCTCACTGTGTTCCATAGCCCTTGGTTGATGTGTTTCTGGCCTGTGAGCAGACCAGTCTTGAAACCCTGGCTGCCTTCCTGACTTCCCAGGTTCTGGCCTCTGAGTAGACAACCCCTGGATTCCAGATTCCTGGGGCCTCAATCTACTCGTAGTGTGCCCTGGTTTCTGTCTCCTCCTCCTCTTCCTTCTCCTCAAGGAGCTTGAAGCCATCTTTGCACAGGAGCTCTTCTTCCCAGAAAGGCATAACCTAGCCTGGGCACTGAACCTACAGAGCTGAGCACCTTGTCCAGAGATATACAGTGAACGAAGGACTCAGGACGCTGTTGTTCTGGAGCTTAGGTCAGAAGCTGGGTGCACTGGGAAGGGAAAGGGATATCCGCGAATGTCCAGTGGACTTTGGGTCCATGGGGCTGGGGGTTCAATCCCCATCTCGGTGGGACCTCCAAAATGTTAGGTTTCCTGGCTGAGAGGAGGCTGAGTCTATCCAAATTAACAGGGGGCAGGCTTTATTAGGGAAATGAGGAAATGTGCCTCTTGGGTAAAAACCCAACAGCCCTGCAGGGGTGGGGGGATAAAGAGTGAAGGAAGTGAAAGAACATACAGAGTGAAAGTAGAAGAGGGAGTGAAAGGCAGAGAGAGAGAGAGAGAGAGAGAGAGAGAGAGCAAGAGCAAGGGAGAGAGAGGCTTGCCTTAAAGGAATTTCTCTAGTGTTTGTTTATGTTTTATAACAGTACACTATATTCATATTCACTCCACAAGACGGAACCCATACCCAGCACAGTTATCCAGGCTGAGAACCTGTGATTGGATAGGTCATAGACCCTAGGAGAGGTCCTACTACTATTTCTACTAAAAGACATGCTGTGAAGCAACTCCTAGTGATACAGATTGGTGCGTCTCTCAGTGCTCATCAGAGAAGCCTCCTTTTGCAGCAGATGGCAATAACACAGAAACACACAACTGTGGTCAACATACGGAGAACAAGAGACTGTGGAGTGGTCAGCCCTGAATGTACTTTTTATCATACGCTTCCTGCCAAGGCCCAGAGATCATGAAGGAACAAAGGACAAAAAAGTTTAAGAGCCAGAGGTGGTATACAACTGCAATGAAACAACAGCATTTCAAGGTAAAAGTCACACCACTATCACACCGTTGGGTGCCTCTTTGGTAGCAGGTGTCTCTACCCCTTGAGCCATCTCGCTGGCCTCAAAATTCAGATTTCTGATTCAGAAGGTTGGGGTACTGCTCAGTAACTTGTATTTCTATTGGATTTGGATCCCTTGAAGAACTGCTTTAAGCACTAAACTTCAAACACTCAAAAGAAGAATTACATAAAAGGCAGTTATTTATGGTATAGGAGGCAAAGTCTAATTATTTAGAATTTCAACATAAAGATCAGTAGATATGAAAAAAACAAAATGCAGTGCACTATAGGTGAAACCCCAGAGTGTCACATCTTCTGAACTGCTCAGCTTTATAATTGGTATTTCTGGTTTTATTTTCTTGAAGATCTTTGTTTATGAGAGTTAGTAAGCAGACAGTTGAGATCTAGTCCACATGGAAATGAAGGGATACACATAAATTCCATTGCGCTCGAGAGGCGCAATGGTGTTAAACATGACCTCACACACTTCTGAGATGTGGATTATCTATGCTTTTCCCTATTGTGCCTTTCCTCCAAAGAATAATGATTTGTGAAATATACATAGTCAAAATTCATTATCAAACTATCTCTGCGGTTGAGGAATTTAAGACATTGCTGGGAACAGTAAGGAACTAAGTTTGAGAGTGAACTCAAAAAGGTTCTATAAACACTTTTATATGTTCTAAAAACATGGGTGGGGGGTTGTGACTTGAAGGTCAGGACAACTTACCAGTGACCACTAGTGAGGCATAGGACCCCCTTCCCCTGCAGCCATGAACTGCCTCTGGCTCCTCAGGGAGGGATGGGGCCTCATGAGGAATCTCGATGGGCTCAGCATAGTGCAGGTAGTCACTGCTACTGCGAGTTCATGGGTATAACAGCCACGTTGCATCCAGAAGTCTGCTAGACACTCTTCCCTACCCTCTGGCATTTATATTCTTTCTGTCTTCTCTTTTGTGTTCTTCCCACAGCCTTTGAGGAGGTGATATAGATGCCCATTCACTTATTCTCAACATTTTGACTACTTATGAATAAAAAATTTTTTGAGACACAATTTTGCTATGTAGCCCTGGCTAGCCTGAAAGTTAGACTCTGCAGATGAGGCTGGCTTCTGCCATTCTGCCTGCCCGTCTTGCATCGTTTCTGTTTTTGAGATTTCTTCTATAGGTATAATTTAACAACTCACATATTAGAGCCAGAATTCTCCATTTAGAAAGAGATAATGGCTATTATTTACCCACAAGAATTTCACATAACAGAAACTTTCAGGTGGGAGATTTTCTTATACAAAAGGAAATCCTCTTGATACATTTTTACTATTTCACACATCAAAGACAAGAATGTATAGTATTACCTGAATGATAGCCAACAGCATTCCAGTCAAGAAGAGGAGTTTATTCTGAATTATATTGTAGTTGACTGTGTGAACCTCGTTTACATATGAGCTGCTTCCTTCTCAAATACAGTTGATGGAATTCTGTATATGATTTGCTTATATTTTCATGTTAGTGGGTTACTTTGGGATGTATTTAATAATTGAAGTATTGGGGCTGGAGAGATGGCCTAGCGGTTCGCTGAGTGCTCTCGCAGAGGACCTGGGTTCGACCCCCAGCACCCACATGGTGGCTGAGAACTGTCTTTAACTCCAGTTCCAGGGGAATCCGACACCCTCTTCTGACCTCCGCAGCATTGCATGACTCAGGTGCACAAACCTACATGCAGACAGTATATTCATACACATACAAAAATAAATAAAATTAAATAATTGCAGTATTATCCTAAACATTTATCAGAAGATCTGAAAATTTTTGCTACAATGAAAGTAATAGTTACTCTGCTCTTGTGAGGTGGAGGGGTCTAGAGAATATCCAGAGATCTTCTGCCTGGCTTGGAGATGCAGCAATAGCTACACTTCCGGTCACAAAAGACATTACGTTTCCCATCTGTGTAGTAACAAAACGTCTGCCAGGATTCAGGAAGTTTGGATTGCTACATTTTGGATATCATTCCTAAATATTTCTAGGCTGCCCACTAAGGACAAGAATAATCCAAGGTCCCTCGAAGCTTCATGGCACATAGCCCTTTGCCCCTTTGCAAAGCACTCGCTTGAATCACGAAGTCTTCAGAAGCAGTGACTCTGTAGCCCCTGGCCCCACATCCACCTCTGCTCTCCCCGCTGCCTTTCATGGGTGCAGTAACCTGCCTTCAGGGGTGGGAACACTTTGTGAGAGTTGCTTTTAGTATGCACAGTAAGAGAGGTCCCAGAGTCTGCGTTCTCAGCCTGACAGTAAGACATTTTTTTTCAAAGCCATTGTTTTATTGAATCTCTGTGCATTTCATACAAAATTACATTACGAATCAAATCTAGACCCGCGCCCCCATCCCTGCCCCCCCACCAGAGCTCATGTATTCTGCTAAACATGTTTTTCATCTTTTTCTCAGTCTCACTCAAAATTCTTGATGCAGAAGTTTACTGTTTTGAGCAGAAGTTCACCGTTTAAGTCAGTTCTTTGATGCAGTCTTTCTGTTGTTATTGTTGTTGTTGTTCCTTCCAATATGCATCACTCCAAAATATGCACATATGCATGCCACATATATCATAGGTTTTAGCATCTTCAGTTTATGATTTTTTTTCTTTATTAGGCTGAAAGATGTCATGTTTGAAGTCTCCTCCTTGGCAAGCCCAAACCACCATCAGTTCTGCCCTTGTGTTCCACACTGGGGTTTTCCCTTCCCATGGTCACCAAATGAGGTTCAGTAAGCACTGTGTCCTGTCTTAATCTTCCTGTACTGGTCTCCATGATACAGCCTGGGTAGTCCAACAATGGCAGTCAATACTCCGAAGAGGCTGAAACCCCAGTAGTAGCTCAGTCCACAAGTTGGATGTCTCAGGAGTCCCCATCGGGCACTGAAGGTTTGGAGGATTCTTGGAGAGACATGAGTCTTCAGTCCATATTGGAAGGTTGAAAAGCTGTGTCTCATGTCTTTGAAGGATGGTAAAAGCAGTGGCAGCCACAGGGTAGCTACACTTGCCAGTAAGACAGGGAAAACAACTGTGCTATTTATTTATTTATTTATTTATTTAGTCTTTTTACTAAGATCTCAAGTTTTATACCCGAAGTACAATTTCTTGGGCCTTACTATTTATTTATTTATTTTTGGTTATACTTTCCTTTTGGATGTTTAAGGCCACACAGTTAGCCCAGATTAACCAAGGTTTTTGTTTTCTCAAGGTCAGTTGAGGATCTGGTCCTCAAGGGTCACTCTGGTTTTTTGGGGGGGGAGGGAGCCCTTGGCTCCTTTTGGCTTTTCAGTCACTAATTCCATCCATTCAAGGACAAAGTCAGGTCTTGCTAGACCAGGCTTCCCTTTCTGAAGCATGAGAAGACTTTCCTCTTTATAGACAGGACACTGGCTGAAGTCCCACTAGTGGATCTCCAAGACTTCCCTTCACAGGAAGACTGGTGACTCACATTTGCAGGACATTTCAAGAGATGCCCCCATGCATAGTCCCCTGGGACTTATTTGACCTCTGAGAGCAAGGAACGAAAAGTTATCCCTTAGGTCCCTCAGCCAAATTGGTATGGGCATTAACTATGGTCGTTAAGCATCCAGAAAGGCTAAGTTACGCCAGCCTGATACTTTTAACTACTCTATAATATTTTAGAAAAGGCTTGGACAAAAGCTCAAGCAGCCTTGTATAAGAAATACTAAGAAGCACTCCCATAAGATAGATACTGTACTAGTTTTATCCTCATTCCTTTGATCTTATATTACTCTAAATTATGCATATATATCCTCCATCCATATACCAAAACTTCCTAACTCTGAAAATAAATGGTAGCTTAGTTCTAGAATCTGCTAAGTGATTCACAATATAAGAGCACAGTCGTTTTCAGATCATGAGGAATCTAACATTAACTTTGCTCAGTTTGCCGACAGTAAGACATTTTGTAAAGAAGATTGCTCTGTCTGTATGATAGTGTTTCCTTAAGGATGTTTCTGCTCTTATTTGGGGGCATATAAAGGCGGCTTTCATGAGATGCTTCTTTAAAATTATATTTATTTACTTATTTTATTTTATGTGTATGAGTGTTTTGCCTGCATCTGAGTGTACCCATGTGTGCCATGCCTACGGAGGCCAAAAGAGGGCATTGGATCTCCTGAAACTGGAGTTATGGACTTTTGTTAGCCGCCATGTGAGTGCTGGGAACTGAATGCAGGTCCTCTTCAAGAGGCATCTGTCCAGCCCCCATGAGATGCTTCTTAAACATGTCAATAGCCAGTTAGGTTTGAAACACATTGAACTGAATTTTTTATTGCTGTATGTAGTGTTTAATGTATCGATGTGTCTATTTACTTTCTGAGAGGAATATAATATGTGGATACACAATCCTGTGTCCGTGAAACAATGCAGCATTCAGCATTCCCCAGGATAAACTTTGGGAAATGTTGCTGTTATGGGATTTATAGAGTTGTGTGTTTGCATTGGCTCTCTAGGTCTGGTCACCATTATCCGGCTTCCTCAGGCTTGGGACCTCTGGTGCATTTCATCTTTTCCTTCTCCCCCTCTGACAGTCACTGCCAAGCTCTTATGGTCTTGCCTCTTCTCTTGGCCTCTCCATAACTCTTCAATGGCCTTGGAGGACCACAGCTGTCTCCTCATTTATCTCTTTGTGTCTATTCTTCTACCTACCGAATACCTGCCAGTCTATGTCCTAGGCAGAAACAGGAGCTTCTTTTTGCTGTGGCAAAGTACAAAAACCTTTGGAGTCTACTATGTGCTTCTCTACCTTATTTGTATTTATTGTAGAAACACAGGTCTTCAGAACTAATTTTAAATGCATGCTATCCAAACTTTTGAACATACAGTATACTGTACTATGATCATTGTTACAGAGCAGATCACTCAAGAGGACTTACAGTGATCAGAAGGATACAAGCAGAGGGAAATCTCCCAAATTCCTTCTATGAAGCCAGCATCGCTTTCATACCAAAACCAGGCAAAGATACAACCAAAAAAAGAGAACTATAGACCCATCTAATTAATGAACTCAGATGAAAAAATTCTCAACAAAATACTCATAAACCACATACAGACCCACATCAAAAAGATCATCCATCATGACCAAGTTGGATTCATACCAGAGATGCAGGGATGGTTCAACATATGAAAATCAGTAAATATCATAAAACATAAATGGACTGAAAGTCAAAAACCACACGATCATCTCAATCGATGCAGAAAAAGCCTTTGACAAAATCCAGCATCCCTTCATGCTTAAAGTCCTAGAGGGAATTGACTGGAGGGATCATTTCTCAACATAATCAAAGCCATATAGAAGAAACAGCCAACATCATCCTTAATGGAGAAAAGTTAGAAAGGTTCCCCTTAAAGACAAGGCTGCCCCCTGTCACCACTCCTCTTCAATATAGTGCATGAAACACTTGCTAGGGCAATAAGGCAAGAAAAGGAAATTAAAGGCATTCTAATTGGAAAAGAGGAAGTCAAGCTATTCCTTTTTGCAGACAATATGATAGTTTACCTAAGGGATGCTAAAAACTCTACCAAAAACTCCTAGAAATGATTAAGAACTTCAGTAAAGTGGCAGGATGCAAAATTAACCTAGAAAAATCAGTAGTCTTTCTTTACACCAACAAGAAGCCCCTGAAGAAGGAATACAAGAAGACCTTCACACTCACAATAGCCTCAAAAACAATAAAATACCAAGGATAAACCTAACCAAAGAGACCAAATATCTCTACAACAAAAACTTTAAACCTCTGAAGAAGGAGATTGAAGAAGGAATTTAAACCCCTGGAGATGGAAAGACATCCCATGCTCATGGATTGGAAAAATTAATATAGTAAAAATATCCATTCTACTCAAATTAACATACATATTCAATGCAATCCCAATTTAAATCCACAAGAATTTCTTCACAGACTTGGAAAAAAATCTTTAAATTCATATGGAAAAATAAAAGACCCCAAATAGCCAAAGCAACCCTGAGTGAAAAGAGCAATAAAGGGAAGATCTTTATACCAGACTTCAAATTACATTACAGGGCTATAGTGATAAAAACAGCCTGGTACTGGTACAAAAACAGACCTGTAGACCAATGGAACAAAACTGAAGATCCAAACTTGAGCACATATAATTTCAGCCACATCATATTTGACAAGGGAACCAAAAACACTCAATGGAGGAAAGACAGAATTTCCAGCAAATGGTGTTGGCAAAACTGGATCACCACTTGTAGAAGAATAAAATTAAACCCTTGCCTCTCACCCTATTCAAAAATCAACTCCAAGTGGATCAAAGACCTCAACATGAAAACCTGAAACTCTGAAGGTGATAGAAGAAAAAGTTGGCAGCAACCTACAAGACATAGGTATAGGAAAAGACTTTCTAAATCAGACAGCAGCTGCACAGCAAATAAGGTCGACAAATGACAAATGGGACCTCATTAAACTCAAAAGCTTCTGTACAGCGAAAGAAACAATCAGGGAAGCGAAGAGAAAACCCACAGAGTGGGAGGAAACCTTCACTGCTGACTCATCTGACAGAGCATTAACTTTGAGAATATATAAACCACTCAAAAACAAAGAAGTAAGAAAACAAATGACCCACTCAATAGATGGGGTAAAGAGCTGAGCAGAGACTTCACAAGTGAGGAAATAGAGATGGCTGAGAAACATCTTAAAAAGTGTTCAATATCGCTTATAATTAAGGAAATGCAAATTAAAACCATTTTAAGATATCATCTCACTCTGATAAGACTGGCTAGGATCAAGAAATCAAATGATACCAAATGCTGGAGAAGGTGTGGGGAAAGGGGACCACTCATCCACTGCTGGTGGGAATGTAAACTCATATAACCACTATGGAAAAAAGTGTGGCGAACCCTTAAGACTCAAAACGAGCCTAACACCTGACCCAGCCATACCACTCCTAGGTATATACCCGCAAGACTCATCCTACCACAGAGATACATGCACAGCCATGTTTATTGCAGCTCTCTTCACAATAGCAAAGAGTTGAAACCAGCCTAAGTGCACCTCAACTGACAAGTGAATAGAGAAAATATGGTACATCTACACAATGGAGTTCTATGCAGTGGTAAAGAAAGATGACATCATGAACTTTGCAGGTAAATGGATGGAACTAGAAGATATTATGTTAAGTGAAGTAACACAGCCCCAGAAAAACAATCGAAGAATGGTATCCCTCATCTGTGGAGTCTAGCACCAAGTACCTAGTTGTAAGGCAAACTGAGCAACATTAATGTTATATTCCTCATGATCTGAAAACAACTGTGCTTTCATATTGTGAATCCCTCAACAGGTTCTATAATTAACCTAGCATTTATTTTCAGACTTTGGAATTTTGGTATATGGGTGGAAGGTATGTTTGCATATTTTAGATGTAAAATCAAAATGGAAAAATGTGAATCAAGAAATATGATCTGGAAATAACATACAGTTTGTTTCAGACAACATAATTTTAGTATAGATGTGATGTTTCAGGCTGGTGTAACTTAGTCTTTCTGGGCGCTTAATGACCATATTTAATGCCTATACCAATTTGGCCGAAGGACCTAAGGGATAACTGTTCCTTGTCCTCAGAGGTCAACTAAGTCCCAGGGGACTATGCATGGGGGCATCTCTCGAAATGTCCTGCAAATGTGAGTCACCAGTCTTCCTGTGTAGGGAGATCCACTAATGGGACGTGAGCCAGTGTCCAGTCAATAAAGAGGAAGGTCTGCTCATGCTTCAGAAAGGGAATGGGTCTAAATTTGATTGAGAAATGTATGAAATGCACAAAACATCAATAAAAATTGGCTAAAAAAAGAAAATAAATTTCAACATATGTAGTGAAAAAATAGTATAACTATTTCTAAATTACTTGCCACTGCTTCCCAGCATGACCCTTCACTATCATACATTTAAAAAAATAAACATTAGAGCCGGGCGTGGTGGTGCATGCCTTTAATCCTAGCACTTGGGAGGCAGAGGCGGGCAGATCTTTGTGAGTTCAAGGCCAGCCTGGTCTACAGAGTGAGTCCCAGGACAGCCGGGGCTACAGGGAGACCCTGTCTCGAAAAGACCAAAAAATAAATAAATAAAATAAAAAAATAAACATTAGAAAGTTTCTAAGAATTCAAAGCTAGCACCCAGCTATGAAAGAGAACATAGGACATTTGTTTCTCTAGGTCTGAGTTACCTCACACAGGATGACTTTTCAGTCTCATCGATTTACTTAAAAATGTGTAATTTCTTGCCGGGCGTGGTGGCGCACGCCTTTAATCCCAGCACTTGGGAGGCAGAGGCAGGTGGATCTTTGTGAGTTCAAGGCCAGCCTGGTCTACAGAGTGAGTTCCAGGACAGCTGGGGCTACAGGGAGACCCTGTCTTGAAAAGACCAAAAAAAAAAAAAAAAAAGTGTAATTTCTTAAAAAAATTTTAGTTATTTATTTATTTATTTATTTATTTATTTATTTATTGTGTATGAGTGTTATGCCTGCATGCATGTGTCAAGCAATGCCTCTGGAGATCAGAAGAGGGCATTGGACCCCCTGGAACTCGAGTTATGGATAGTTGTTAACTGCCATGTGGATTCTGGGATTTGAACCTGAGTCCTCTGCAAGAGTAGTCAGTGCTTTCAACTGCTGAGCCCTCTCTCCAGTCCCATCATTTCTTTTTTAACAGCTGAATAATATTCCATTGTGTATATGTACCAAACTTTCATTATCCATTCATTGGATAATGTTGATGCATATCTAGGCTGTTTCCGTTTCCTCGCTGTTAGGAAAAGGGCAGCAATGAACATGGATGAGCAGGCATCTCTATAGTAGGATGTAGAGTCTTTGGGGGGTATAGTCCCAAGAATAGCATGGCTGGATCATGTGATAGATCAATTCCTAGCTTTTTGAGGACTCTACTGATTTCCATAGTGGTGGCACCAGTTTGCACCCCCAGCCGTAGTGGATAAGAGTTCTCCTTTCCCCACATCCTTGTGGGTTCACTCCCCAAGATGGCACCCATACCTGATGCTGATATCAAGCCAAGGAACATGTGGCTAGACAGGTCATAGGCCGTAGGGGAGAGCCCAATATTAGACTCCTAGTGATTTATTGTTATACCTATAGATTGATGCAACTCTCACCTCTCACCAGAGAACCTTCCTCATGCAGCAAATGGTGATTAAAACACAAACACACAACTGGCCAATGTACAGAGAATAAGAGTGCTTATCCCTGAATAGGACGCCTGTATCAAACCTCTGTCTCCCAAGACTCGGGGATCTGTGTAGAAGAAGGGCAGAAAGATTCTTAGAGCCCTGGGTAGTAGATGACCATAGGTAAACAGCTTTCCAGACAGCTGGGCTGTTACTTAGATGAACTCACAGCAATGCTGACAGCAAGTTCCATGTGAGCTCAGACCTGACAAAATCCTGGATGGATGTGGGGAGGTGGGTAAAAACCCATCGGTAACCAATGGCTTTGGGGAGGGGGAGAGCTAGTCTCGTTGAAGGTGAGACTCTTGGTAGACTGAGTGGGCTCCAGTGGATGGTGCCACAGTGAAGGACATTTGGGGACACAGGTTTGGTTTTATAGGCATATATACATGAAATTGGGTGGAGGACAGTAAGAAGACCCAGATAGGGGAGGGATCTAAATTTGATCAAAATATATTGTGTGAATTTCTCAAATATTCAATCAAAGTTTCTTGTGAATTATTCCAATTATGGAGAAAATTTATTGAGAATAATATACTTACCTGTACCTACAGATACCATTTTCCCATTCTTCACATAATTCCCTTAAAGGAAGAAAGGCAGCATGGGTTTCTCTGGAGACCATCTTATCCTCTGCCTTTTCCAGAGATATTTCCCAAATTTGGTGTGATTTCTGTGCATCTAAAAAAAAGGTTTATTTAAAAAATTGTATAATCAATTTACATAAATAATCCCAGAGTATCCACATCGTTTTGTCACCAAATACTTTATCCATATTTACAGATGTAAAATACAGTTTTTCAGTTTAACTCTGAATAGTAATGTTCCATTGTATGACCAAATCAGCTTATTGCTTCTAGTAAGCAATTAAATTTTCCTATAGAATGCTAGAGTGAATATACTTGTTGTTTCTTTTTCTAGGAGTTTCTTCTTTAAAAATGTCTTTATTAATTTTGTTTAATCTATATGAGTATATTGCCTGCATGTATTTAAGTGCACCCATGTCATGCAAAGTCCATGGAGGTCAGAAGAGGGTGTTGTATTACCTTGGAACTGGAGTTATGGATGGTTGTTAGATATCATGTTGGTCCTGGGAACCAAACCCAGGTCCTCTGCAAGAGCAGCCAGTGCTCTTGACCACGGAGCCATCTCTCAGCCCTGTAAGAGTTTCTTTAGGCATGGTTCTTAGTAATTTTTAGCCCATGTTCTGACACTTCAGTAAATTTTGTTGAAATGTTTACAATGCACAAAACATAGGAAACAAATCATTCTAAAATAATTATCAAGTATTTAAAAGACAGATTTATGAGTCTGGGGAGATGGCTCAGTGGACAGAGCGCTTGCTGTGCAGCCATGAGGGTCTGGGGAGGTGGCTCAGTGGACAGAGCCCTTGCTGTGCAGTCATGATGGTCTGGGGAGGTGGCTCAGTGGACAGAGCGCTTGCTGCGCAGTCATGAGGGCCTGGGGAGGTGGCTCAGTGGACAGAGCGCTTGCTGTGCAGTCACGAGGGTCTGAGGAGGTGGCTCAGTGGACAGAGTGCTTGCTGCAGCCATGAGGGTCTGGGGAGGTGGCTCAGTGGACGCTGTGCAGTCATGAGAGCCTGGGGAGGTGGCTCAGTGGACAGACCGCTTGCTGTGCAGTCACAAGGGCCTGGGGAGGTGGCTCAGTGGACAGAGCGCTTGCTGTGCAGTCATGAGGGCCTGAGGAGGTGGCTCAGTGGACAGAGTGCTTGCTGCAATCATGAACCTGTCTTTGGATCCCCAGTGCCCATGTAAAGAGCCTGACATAGTAGTTGTTGCCTGCAATCCCAGCACTAAGGGAATGTGAGGTGGAGACAGGAAGATTACTGGGGCTGCCTAGCAAGCCGGTCTAGCAAGTCAGTGAGCTCCAGGTTCAGCGAGGGACTCATGTGTCAAAAAACAAGGTGGAGTGGCTTAGAGGACTCTGGCCTTCACTTTCACACACGTGTTCTCACACATTATGGACACTGGCGTGCATATACACTATACACTAAAAAGAAAAAATATTCATGATAGAGTAATAAACCCAAATCATATATATTGTTAGGTCTGATAATTGTGATGAATTTGGGATGGTGCTGAGACTCGGTGGTGTTTTAAGATACGTGTGGCGCAGGGCTGAGGGGTGGCTCAGCAGTTATCAGCACCTGCTGCTCTTCCAGAGGACCTGCTTTGGTTCAACACCCACACAGTGGCTAACAACCATATGCAGCTCCAGTTCCAGGGCATCTGGTGCCCTCCTCTGGCCTCTGTGGGCACTGCCTTCATGTGGTACACTTAACATGCAAGCAAAACATGCATATGTATATAGATAGATAGATAGATAGATAGATAGATATGTACAGCACTTGTAATGATTTTGACAGTCACAGATACTTTTATACTCTTGTTCTTTGTTACCTACATTCTCATAATTGAGGGAAATTCTAGATTTCAGTGAGGCACAGTAAATTTTTTTCCATTCAAGATCACAGATTTTAGCATTTGTCCAATATTAGACATTTTGTGACAGAAATAATTTTACCAAATTATTATCGCTTCCAACCATATTAAAATAAGGGCTGACATTTCTTGAGCTCTTAGTATGTACCAGATACCATGTGAAGGGTTTTACATGTGTGTTATATATCCTTCACAATAACCCAAGAATGAAATACAAGTTTCATCTTCATTTTACAGATGAGGCTGAGGCGGAGGAGGTGAAGTGACTTACTCCTGGGTCATCCAGGTCCCTACACACAGTCGCCACAGCTGAGATACAAGTCCTACTTGGCTGATTCCCAATCCTAAATTCTTAGTCACCACAACATAGAATTCATAGTCTCATAATTTAAAGGAATCAAACTTCTATAGTGTTAGCCCTCAGCTATTGGACAAACTAAGGTTATTCCTACATTTATACTCATGGTCAGAGAAGGGAAATTCAAGACAAAATTCAGCATTAAAATATATAATAGGAGCTGGGTATGATGGTACATGCCTTTAATCCCAGCACTAGGGAGACAGATATCTGTGAGATCAAGGTCAGCCTGGTCTACATAGTGAGTTCTGAGCCAGCTGGGGCTACAGCTGGGGCTAAAGGGAGACCTTGCCTCAGAAAACCTATATAACTATAACCAGACACACAAACACACACAGACACATACACAAACACACACACACATATATATGTATATGTATATATGTATATGTACATTTATATAATGGATCTTGTAAGATATAGAGCAAGAAGAGTTACAAGACATACAGGTACTGTGTGAAGTGTAATTCTGGTCTAATCCAAATGCATACTCAAAGCTTCATTATATAACTATATTAAAAATAAAATGTTTACTTAAAGGAGGCTGTGAATAATGTAAGCAACTAGATTAACTTTTTTCCTATAGTGGGAAATCCTGGTCAAATAGTCTGTGTGGCAGTTATCTAGTCATTAATGCCATATATATGCATGCCCATGCATAGATTCCGTCAGTCCTTATTCAACTGTTACTCTTACAGTTTTCCTTACTTTTTATTTAGATTATATCATTATCTTTTTTTTTTTTTTTTTTTTTTTTTTTTTTTTTTTTTTTTTTTTTTTTTGGTCTTTTCGAGACAGGGTCTCCCTGTAGCCCCAGCTGTCCTGGAACTCACGTTGTAGACCAGGCTGGCCTTGAACTCACAAAGATCCGCCTGCCTCTGCCTCCCAAGTGCTAGGATTAAAGGCGTGCGCCACCACGCCCGGCTCATTATCTTTTATATACCCTTGTAACCCAGCCATGGAATCCATAACTACATGAATGTGTATGCACACATGTAATAAACTGGCATCCCAGGCAGACTTCTCAGGTGGCGCTCAGTATCCCAATCCACTGTCATACACACATCTCTTATTCAATGAAACTAGAATCTTGGTGCACTTAGAAGGGATTCTTTTTCTTTTATGTGTGTGATGTAGGTGCCTGTGTGGATATGCTTGCACATGGAGCACATAGGTAGATGTCAGGATGTCTCTACCTTAATTTTAGAGACATGATCTCTTCCTGGAACTAGGCACTGGCTCTTCTTTTGGCTGGCCAGCAAGCCCCAGGAATCTATATATCTCTGCACTCAGTCCTGAGCTTACATACAAGCACCATGAGTAGCAGTTTATGCAGGGCTAGATCTGAACTCAGATCCTTGTGTTTGCACCCCCTGAGCTGCCTGAAAGGGGCTTTGGAGATTCAATTAAGTTCTTAAACCTAGTGCTTTTAAGAAGGGAGGGTTCTCTGGGTGGACCTGATTTAATGGAGCACACCTTTAAAAGGGAGGGAGCACTGGCAAAAGAGAATCAAAGCACAAGAGCATTCTCCCCATTGACTCTGAAGGGGGGGGGGATACCCAGCCTTGGGAGAGGAGCACAGCCCCTGGCTGGCAAACGCAGTGGGTCTTCTGTCCCCTACTTGCAAGGAGCTAACCCAGAAAACTAAAACAGTTTCGCAAAGTTTCAGCTACTGTTTGTTAAATATTTATTGATGTTAATTCCACATTACAACAGCACAGCAATCCAACGTAGTATGATAGCACTTTTTTTAATATAAATACAACATAAAAGGTGGCAAAATAATGCTAGTTAAATCCCAAACCCAGCAAATTAGCAAAAAAGTCACATTCAGAAAAATTTGGCAAGTATATTATGACACAGGTCACAATTCTACAATAGAGATGGGTCCATAAGACCCCGCATAGTATCTTAAGTCCCACATGAGCAATGCATGTGTGGTCTAAGAGACTTGTACCACACTGCACAGAACATCTGCCACCCAATGCTCAAGCCTGTTAATTATTAAACTTGGTTGGTTGGTGTTCTTACAAAAGAAGTAGAAAGCTGTATAAGTGAAGCAGTAACATGAAATATATGGGGTGGTTACAGATATAAAATTATTTTAAGAAATACTATGTATGAGTCGAGTAACTGAGCTAAGAAAGTTCAACACTTTTATAAATAATGAACAATATTTATGTTTTGCATGAGGAATTCAGTGTTTTCTTTTCGTAGCGAAGTACCATTAAAGCCTCATGTTTTATACTATCAGGCCAAATTATTTTCTCTCATTAAAAAATTTTATTGGTTCCGACTTAAAGCCATCAAGTCTGGTCAGAATCAATTCAGTCTATCTAATGCAGAATCATGCATTCCAAAAGTGGTCTTGGTAACTTGGCCTGCAGACACTTCGAGCCTGGCACCTTGGTTCCACGGCACCAGGGAAGTGAAGCCAACTACTAATTTCCTTTCACCACGTCTTGGTGCCAATGGAAAAGAAACATATCACAGCACAAACCTATTTTTGTCTCTCAAGTTTCCATTTCCCTCGGGTGGACTGGATCCCACGGGCAATTTCTTACCTAAGCCACCCCTGCGATCTCAATCCCTGTTCAACTTGCTCTACACGCTAAAATCTTCAACTGCTACACAAACTCCAGCTACAGCGAAGTCTCCACAGCGCACGTGCTCCAGACCTCTAGATTCCTTGACTTGTGTGGCAGTGTGTTTGCACCTGCTTCTCAAAGAGTCAGAAGAAACCAAAGAAAAGCCTGGTCTGCATCACTGCTTCCTTGTAAATGAATATGTAAATGAATATGTAAATGAATACGACTGTGCTGGCGGCGTTCCCTTCATCCCTCCCGTTACTTGCAAACCCTTGTTTCCTCTGAACACTTCGCACCTTGGTCATTTGTCTGGTTTGGTGCCTCTTGTGCACGCACAGACTGTAATACATGTCTGCTTTCTTCAGAACACTTTTTATTATTTAAGTTTAAATTAGTCTTTCAATGTGGATTGTAAATAAGCTTCCTACTAAAGTAGCAGAAAAAGAAAATACTATGCAAAAGAGGTTAAGACTAAGGTATTGACCCTGGTGGAAAACTGACAGAAATAAAGTGAGAGGCAAGGAGTTCCTTCCTTGTGGTTTAACATAAGCCATCTACAAAGACAAGGTGTTCGCTCGGATTTCTTCAGTTCCTTTCCCATCCTGTGTATTGCACTCAGGTCACTGCAGCTGTCTGAAGACACTGCGCTATAGAGTCACTGTAGCACCCTGACAAACATTTCACACTATGACACTCTGGTATGTAGCACCCACAGCTTGTGTTTAAAGGCACTTGGCAATAACATAAATCATCGTTACCTTTGAATAGTTGATTTCCTTTAGCATCTTAGACCACTTTAAAATCACAGCAATTCCCAAAGTTTTAACTTGGACAATAAATGTGAGCTTTCTGTGCAATGTGTACATTCCTATAAGCATCACCTACATAGACTCTCTATCAAGTAAGAAAAAAAATATGATTTTGGTAGTTTGAAAAAATTTCTTAAAGTCAAAAGTATGCTTCTGCCTTTAACATAATGTGACAGGAATAAGTTGGCCAACGCAAAGCTGTTCTGTTTCCAGCTTCGACAAGGATGCTTTTCACAGGTCCTCACTCTCTACCAAGCCGGGGTTCAGAGTCAGGTGAGATGGGCTGGCTTCAGGCTGGAAGGCGGCCTTGATGTCCAGTCCCTGGTCTGAAAGTGCGGCGTAGCGGCTGGCCGAGGGGCGCACTTTTTTTGGCTTCGTGGTCTGTGGCTGCTGATGCCACTGAGCTACAAAGAAAGAGAGTCAGTTACGACTTTTAGCAAAGATGTGCTTGGAAATCCTTTACCTGTTTCAAGTAAATAACAGAATGTCCTTTGAGCAGAGCCTGGCGGCTCACACCTACACCCCCAGCACCCGGGAGACCGAAGCAGGAGGTCGGCTGCAAGCCCGAGTCCAGCACAGGTTGCATGCAAGTTCCAGACCTGCCCGGCTGCAGACCCGGGATCTCAGTCCAAGAACAAACAGCACACACAAAACCCAGTATGTTTAGCCGCATCGCAGGCACATACATATTTTGGGGGAAAACCTGAACATGCCCATGGGAGACACATGGACAATCTAGAGGCCTTTTTGCATTTCACTTGGGTGTTACCCATTCCCCTCTGGACATGGCTGTGGGGCTGTAAAAGGTAGGCAGTACAAGGCAAGCTCGTCGTTATTTTAGTAATAAAGACTTGATAAGTTTTCTAAATCTTACCCATCTTCCTCTTTCAAAAACATTTTTTTAATAGTGACCATGGTTAGGAACTATAGATGGATATTTTCACATTAATAAATTGAAAAGAACTCGGCAGTTGGCTGAGGCCATTAATTTACTGAAGAACCTCAAGGAATTTTTCTTTTTCAATTAGAGGTAAAATTTGAAATTGGGTTTTGATGGTTTCCTAATGTCAGTGCTGCTGCCCTATTCTGTAAATCTTTTAGGGAGCTTAAAACATCACGATGCATGTCTACAAATGCACACACTCAAACATTCAAAATTCTACTGCTGAGCTGCTTCAGATACATTAATGAGAAAAGCACTTAGCTCAGTAAGCACAAATTCCAACGCAACGGTACACGTGAAGAGTGCAACAGGACACTGAAAGGTTACAACACAGGAAGACGGGTTAAAAGACAGCCATTTGCAGAACACAGTAAGAAGAAAACGTGAAAGCCATGTCTGCTTTTGTCTCTTGTTCTCTACTACAGATGGTTGAGTAAGGAGGCTCAGCTGACTAGCCAGCATAAGAAACCAACATGCATATCTTGCTAATAAATCAAGTTCCTGAGTGATACTTGGGTGTCTGTTCTCCTGGTGAGGTGTCACTATTAATGTCGAGAAACTATAAATAGAAAGAGAAAGAACAATATGAATTTTGGGGTAAAGACTAGAGTAACGTGACATGTTATCCAGTTATCTAATTCTGAATCATTCCGTTGGAATGCAGTGAGATGAAATCAGGCGGCACTCACTGTAGACGTCCAGCCTGGCAGTGCAGGACACAATGCCGGCTTCATTCTTGGCTGACACGGTGTACCAGCCAGCGTCTTCTTTTGTGGCTCCCTGAATGAGCAGGCAGATGTAGCCGTGATTATCCTGGTGCATGCTGGAGAAGTGGAGAAAGCCATTAGGGCTCTAAATTTTTAAAAAATGGCTTTGGACATGAAGCATCATTTTTAATTAGGTCATTAGAACCAGAATTGTGCAAGTAGCAGATAATAGGATCAGACTTATTCAGAAGACGTGACCAGCCTCATTAAGTTAATCTCAAGAGGATTAATAAATCTGCACACTAATTCCTAGAGGAGGATCTGCCTTCACAGAACCATTCAACAATCTGTCCCCACTGGAAGCAAATAAATTCACTGTTTCCTTTTTATATCTATACCTTAAAATATTTTATTAGGTTAAGTCAGAATGCGCTTTGTTGGTAGCAATACTGCTTCCTTCTGAAAGCTTAAACCTCCATTTGGGCAAAGAGAGAGTGTTGTCTTCAGTCCCATCCACAGGATGGCGATTACACACACCAGTTTGCAGGTTATGTTAGATGAATCTTTTTACCCACCATGGGCCCCAGTGCTTACAGCTTGATTAAGCCATTGAGAAGTCTTACCTTACTCGGTCAGTGCTGTGAGTGAGTGATTCATTTTCTTTCTTCCAAAATATCTGAGGTGGAGGTACTCCTGAGACACGGCACTCCAGCCGCACGGGGTACCCATCAGCAACTCCTGTGTTTTGCAGCTTCTCAATAAACACAGGGGGTTTGTGTGCTTCTTTAGCTAAGAAAACATGAGATGAATTGTCTATCAATGATACACAAAAGGTCCACTACAACGAATTCAAAAGGCTTTAGAAAGATTGTCTGAATAGATCTTTTAGGATAGCGCTTTCACTTTAGGTGGTAAGAATCTAGTCCTCTTGGTTTATTCTTTAACCAAGCAAAGGTTTGTATGCTTTGTTCCACTCATTATTTCAAGACTGATAGGCCCACATGGTGCCCAGCCATCTGCTCCTTGGACTAATGACTCATGGCTAGAATCTGGGAGAGCACTGCTCCAAGTTAAAGTGGGCCCATAGCCTTCAGCAGCTTCTGCACCCTAGCGATGCTGAGGGTATGTTCTGGAACAGGAGTCACTTGGATTCCCTTGCTACCACTTGAAATGTCTACTATGAAGACTTCAAAGATTTGTAACTCATATCATAAGACCACAGGATTAAAAGGGGGAAATACAGGAGAGGGTTATTTATCTAAATTTGGTGGCTTTAAATAGTTATTTATAAATTTTGAATGCACATTCTATAAATAACAAATTCTGATTTGTGTTCTTCAAAGGGAACTATAAAAAAAGACATTATGATTACCTTATAGGAAGGAAGCCCTTTAAAAAGGTCTTTATTACTTAGTCTAAAAGAATAAGAACTGATTGTTAATAATACCCTGAATATTACCAGCCAATGGGAGATTACATTTGTGGGCCCTTGGTATAAACAATTGCAGAGAAAGAATAAGTTTCATAATTCTTCAGAGCTGAGAAAAATGAATTGAAGCTACATGGCTTCAGGTTCCCATCTTCTTATCTGGAGTGACAGATACCACAATAAGCATTTAGGAAAGGCCTCAAAGAGGACAGAAGTTATACCAGAAAATTTCAAATGCCTGGGATCTTGGGTAGCATCGAGGGCTGTACCTTGACTGAATTACATGGTTGCTGGCCGAGATTATCTGGGGGAGGGGGGAAGTGGAGCAGAAGCTCACATCACATTCTTTCTGGGACTTAGTTTTTGAAAATTATGTAACATAACATGTTTTAAACTAATCTTAAGAGCGTAACCATTCCCCTTGATAGCATGTAGCTCTCAGAAAACATGCATGCAATCCCATGGGGACTGCTTATGCAGAGCTGCATGCACGATTTCTGATTTAATCCCTATAAAATCCTGTGTGGCTCTAAGGTCTCTATTTCTCATGTACACAAAGTGAGATGCTGGGACATCCGTCTCTGTTTGCCAAAGGTGACACAGGTAACACAGACACAGACTGGCACTGGAACCAGTTACGTTCCTGGACGTGTGCACGGCCACCTCTGGCAGACGTGCTAAGACATGCTTGGATGTCTGTCTCTTGGACCCTTAGGTCTCATCCTGATGGACAGACATGATCAACAGGCACATTAATAGGAGAAAGCTGAATAGTCAGTTTGAGGTTAAAGGAATGAATGAAATCAGCCCTACTATGCAGGCATGTAGAGTACCTTGCATAACATTTTCAAATATGGTTAAACTAATAGCACAGGCCATATCTTTGCTGGATTTTGTGGAAGAAAACACCATGTTGGTGCTGTTATTAGAATCTTGTCCAGGATTTTATAGGTAGGGCTCCTGGGTTTTATCCTCCTTGCCACTCTACTTCTTGTAAAAGCTGAGTGAGTCACACTGTGTTTGGAAGAGACCATCTTGAGTCTGAGGCTTGGCTTCCTAAGGGAACCCAGGAAAGCCTGTATCCCAGGGCTCATATGATGACCAATCTCACTCATGCCTTACTCCTAAGGGTGGAATAAACCTTTTCATTTAAGCCTTTTCAGAGTATAACTTCCTGTAGCAACACTTAGAAAATTGACCTACAGTATTGCTTACAAAGCAAACCTGAGTTTAATTTGACTCCAAACTTCACGTAGATGACAGTATTAACAATTTTGTATTTTGGAATCACCGTGTATTCTGTTCAAACTAAATCTGCTCGTTGAACTTTGTACAGACACACGCTTCAGCTCCGGCAGCTTGGCTGCCGCTCCTCTCTCTCTCTCTGTGACACCGGGGCCATCGCAGACATGAAAAGGCATGTGGCTCAGAAAAGCTGCCAAATCCTCTCCCTATTTGCCAGGTTAGTGGGAGAAAGGAAGGATAAGTGATAATGGCTATACCAAAGTAAGAAAAATCCACACTCTGATTTGCTAGATCTTATTACATGTGATCACTAACTTGGTGATACAATGTTTTATCAGCATTAAAATGTCCTTGATTTATTTATTTTAGTTTTTATGTGTATGATGAGTACATACATGCTTGCATATATGTAAGTTCATCTCATGCATGTAATGCTCATGGAAGCTAGAAGAGGGCATTAGATTTCCCTGGAGCTGGAGTTATAGGCAGTTATGAGCCACACAATGTGAGTGTACTGGGAACTCAACTTGGGTCCTTTGCAGCCCCTTATTTTGTCAGCATTTTGACTTATGGTATACATTGTTTAATAATGCAGAATTAGTTTGCATGTGTGGTCTGACATTCATTCTGCATGGAGAAAAGACTCATGGGTCAGCCTACCAGCGACCACAAGCTCCAAGTTAAACGAGTTCTGTCCTGCCCTGTTGGTGGCTATACACGTGTAGATGCCGGCATCTCGGGACGTGACAGGCTCGATGATGAGGGAGTGGACCCCGTTCTCACGAACAAGCATCTTGTGGGCGCTGTCGGGGCGTATGGGCTTCCCATCTAGTTGCCAGCTTAAATCTGGGGTTGGTAACCCACTGACCTAAACCAGAAAGGAAATACATATGAAATTTCAAACATTAAAACAATGACATTACTGAGAGCTAAGAATCCAGTGTCCGTTCCTCCTTTGGTAGCATGAAGGATCGCTTTTAGAATCAAATCACATCATTCTTTTGCCTGAAGCCTTCCCATGGGTTTCCATCAGTACTTGGAGGCTCACTTCTAGACATTTCTTACAGAGCAAACTAGAGACAAGTGAAACAGGGCTTAAACAAATATTTCTGTCATCTTACCTCACCAAGGACTATAAAAAATTCCAGGGTGATGTCAACACTGGGCCCTGAGCTTTTTGGGGAAAAAAAAGAGGTGCAACCATCAACAATAACAAACACTCAGCTGGCCTGCATAGACTCTAAAGCCACCTATCAAGCAGTGGTCGTCACCATGGAGATGTCAGTTAATGCATACATTTGCCATTTGCACACAGACCTATTATTAGATTATAATCTTTGAAACAGTAACAAGAGCAATTTGAAATCACTCAACAAATTACCATCACAATGGAAACATCATAAAACCTTAAGACCATGACAGTCGTATTGACCAGAGAGCAGATACAAGCACACTGAATTGCTAATAACACGCTGGACGGTGAAAGGTAGGGATGGGTGCCGTCTGCCAGCTTGTCAGTGTTGCCTTGATTTTCAGATGGGAAAAGAACATTGTTAGGAAAGGCCTTTTAATCTCCCCTTCCTCCAACTTTACTAGTGGGGAATTATATACCACAAATTTAAAAAGGATGTCTTTTGGATTACAAAACAATTCTGTTGAATAACTAGCTCTGCCTGATCAGAGAGCAAATTCCATTCCTGCCTTGTGATAACTGTTTATTTTTATTACCAACCAGATCTCTCCTATACGTGTAGCAAGGTACAGAGAATTTAAAGGAAATAAATATGTGCAGTTAAATTATGGTTTAGAAGAATAAGATTTCAGAGACAGCAAGTTAGGCAGTTGCTTCTGAGGCATTTAGGCTTTATGATGTCCCATCTGTACCTTGCCATTCCCAGCTCTCTCAGGTACCCTGTGTCTATGGGAGGACAATTCCAGTGGTATGGAGGCAGAGGGAGTAGACATTGCCAACTGGGTTCCAGCCTTGGCCACGTTTACAGCTTTCTGGGTTAGATACTGGACAAGTAGGACGGTCTCCTGACTGACACTTAATGGGAGGCACTGGGTCCTCTCAAAACACCTCCTTCACTGTGGTGGGCTTGTTCCAGTGGTGGAGTTACTTATGCTCAGGCAGAGGAAGATGTCCTATTCCTGACACCTGTACTTCTGCTAAGTGAAGAAAGCAGATCTTAGGAGCTGAAGGTCATCACAAGCTAGCCATAGTTTGAAGTATCGGTGCTCTTGATACACGTGGAAGTGGAGAGAGAAGCACACACTTACTATTAGTGGAGTGGGGAGGGCCCTCAGGCTTGGTCCCAGAAGGACAGTCAATGTCTAGGAATGCGGTGCAGGAGCTAAAAGGGCAGGGGCTTTGGGGGAAGTGCGCTCTTCCTTAGTGTTTGTATTATCAGGATTCACCCCTCAAAGCTTAAATACACTGAGATTTTTTTTTTTCATTGAAGTGGGTAACGGTAACTTTGAAAGCAAGGTTGGATCATATAGTAGTCCTAATGCAAATATGTGTGTGGAAGCCAGAGGTCAATGTCAAGGTCTTCTTCTATTACTCTGCACCTTATTCTTCCAGGGCAGGGCACATTGCTGAACTCAGGGCTCACTGGTTGGCTAGACTGGCTGGTAAACGAACCGTGGGATTCACCTACCTGCACCCACCAGCACTGAGGTTACAGAGCACCAGCTGCTTACATGGGCGTTGATGCAGCTTCCCAGCATCTGATGTGTGAATTCTTTTTTTTTTCACTTTCTTTTTGTCTTTTCGAGACAGGGTCTCCCTGTAGCCCCAGCTGTCCTGGAACTCACTCTGTAGACCAGGCTGGCCTTGAACTCACAAAGATCCACCTGCCTCTCCCTCCCAAGTGCTAGGATTAAAGGTTTGTGCCACTACACCCGGCTAATGTATGAAATCTTAATTTAAAATGGAGCAAATACATTGAAACTCAACTTCTATGTAATACTACAAGATGAATTATGTTGGAAAAATAAAAATTTTAAGAGCATATTTATTCATTTTGTATGCTCTCAGAAGTTCACATTTACTTTTTTAAAGAAAGGGTAATTGAATACATTTACTAGATGACTGCAAGGTAAATTCTGAGGACTGAAGTAAAGTCTCGCAGTAAGAATAAGGAGACACGGATTTTCCATCATTTCTTCCACGAAAACGTCTTGTGAACACTCACAAGTCCTCTCTCATACTGAAAGAGGGAATCATAATTTCTACCACTGCATCTTCAAGAGTGGTGTTTTCAGAATTAACGTGTGATCTCATCTGCCTCAGGGCACATCTAAGGCTTGCTAAGGCGTAAGGCACTCAGCAGCGCCCTCTCAAGGAGTGTTCACACTCTGCATTTAAGTTTTTGTTCTGTGCAGTGGAAATATAAATTATATTTTCTAGGAAAACTGTCACTTAGTTTTTTGTTTTTAGTGATGGAGTCTCATACCCATGTATTGAACAGGTTTCATGGTAAGACTGTGACATTCCTTGGGGAAAATGATGCATTAAAATATAACTTTTATAATTACACTTACATATATGTCCCCTTAAGAAAAAGTTTTTTTTTTTTACAGTTTGGGTAAATTTCTTTTTTTTCTTTTTTTTTTATATTTAATTTTTATTGATGCTTTGTGCATTTCATACATCATTTTCCAATTCAGATCAGGCATATTTCCCTTTCCCTTCCCCTCACCCCCACCCCATCCCAGATCATGCATTCTGCCATAACTGTCCTGCTAAAAAGTTTTTAGAGTAAAATGAATGATTAGATATTCTTAAATTCTTGCCAAATTACATGGAAATATCCATGAAGCTTATTTTCACAGAAACTTTCAAACCTCTACTTCTATCTAAATCTTTTAAGCAGCTTATTATTTATGTTCTGCATTCCTGGAGAGGACCAGCAGAGGGAGCCCAAATTACATTAAAAAAAAGTATCCATATTTAAGAGCTACAGGTTACTATAGTAACACAGGAGTTTGACAGTGAAATGGGGAATACTGGTGTGTGTGTGGTGGTGGGGGGATAGGTACAGTGGGGATAGGGAGGCAGGGAGGTGAGGGGAAGGGGCAGGGGGTGAGAAGCAGATCATAAGTATGTATGAAAATGCCATGAGAAATCCTGTTTGTAAGCTAACTGAAAGGATAAAAATAAAATTAGCCAACCTAAACAACAACAACAACACAAGTAAGTTATAGAGCACATGGGGTAAATAAGAGTCAATACCTCGATAGCATATCTCTGTAAACATGAAGATCATTTGATTATTAGGACATGACAGATTCCTCACATTTATTATTTTGAAAAGAGATGAATGAGATTTTCCAGTGATTTTTCTGGACCTTGGTGGATAGCATTAAGAATAAAGAACATGTTTACTATAAATTTCATGTAAAGAAAAAGCATGATGCAAAGCGCAGGTAAAGATGGAGTGCACTTCCCTCGAGCTGGGGTCATCCTGCGCTTCACGAGAACAGCTGTAGACAAATACAACAGAGAGCGAGGCCAGGGCGCTGCAGCCCAGACACTTACTTTGCAGTCCATCCTGCAGAGCTTGCCCTCCTGAACCGTCAGATCTCCAGGAGCCTGCAAGAAGTGAGGTCTGAAGAAGCGCTCCTGAATGGGCTCACCTTCATCTCCACTGTCCCTGGATCTAGAGCGAGGCCTTGAAACGAGAGACATGGCAGGCCGGTAACTAGAAGGTGGATAGTACTTATTCCCAGAATGGTGAGTTCCTTCCGATACCCACCCCCAAGGTTACACATAAAAAATGAGAAAAGCAAAATCTTGTTTTATTCAAAAGTTTATGATTAATTTAATAGTCTGTAGTTTGCAGACTACTAGCTATATGAATCACCAGGGGAAGAGGAGAAAGGGGTTTGCTGTGTCTGAGAATATCTTTTTCCTAAACGAACATTTTAAAGCTTTATGTTAGAAATAACAGGAACTTTTGCTAATTTATTACCAAATCTTTTCAACAGAAATTATCATTAACTTTACTATGATTTTCATTTTATAGCTAATTTTTTTATAATTTTTTTAAATTTTATTTTATTTTTTTTATTTATTTCCGTATGTGTATGAATGCACTGTCTGCATGCAAGTCTGTGCACCCGTGTCGTGCAATACCGCGGAGGGTGTCGGATTATACTTATTTTTTTAATTTAATTTTATTTATTTCTGTATGTGTATGAATGTACTGTCTGCATGTAGGTTTGTGCACCCGTGTCGTGCAATGCCGTGGAGGTCAGAAGAGGGCGTCGGATTCCCCTGGAACTGGAGTTCTCCTGGAATTGGAGTTTCAGACGGTTCTTGGCCACCACGTGGGTGCTGAGGATCGAGCCCGGGTCCTCTGCAAGAGCAGTTGGCGCTTTTAACTGCTAGGCCATCTCTCCAGCCCCTAATTATACTTATTTTATAAAAATGTATTTCTCATCTTTATGTTAATCGGGAAAACTAATTATATTTTTTAGGCAAGTCTTATTTTGGATTAGTTTATCCACTTCCCTAAAGACATTATTTTCTGCCTTAAAAGACACCTGCAGACCCCTCTGATTTTGTGCTTCTCTTCCTTATATTCCCTGAGGAGCAAAACTTTAAGTAATTTCAGGGGAGACTTGAGAAATGAGCAAGCTGTTGAGGACAAACTCTGCCAGAAGACATTAGGAAGGCTAAGTTTAACAGCGAAGAGCTGGGCTGTAGCTCTGTGGTAAAGCACTTGCCCTGGGTGCACGAGGCCCTTAGTGCTGCCAAGTTTATGAAAGAAAAGGAAGGGAACGCACTTAACTAGAGGAAGTAACAGGGGAACAAAGGAAAGATTATCAGGTGTACCGGGCTTTTTCATATAGTTTGATTTTCTCTAAACACAGACAGAATTGATGATGTGATGTCTTATAGGGACCACTGACACATGGAAAAGTTAGAATGCACATTTTTCCACATGAAAAGTAGAAGAAAATGAGGCAGAGCGATGGGCCTGGTAGTATGCGTGATCCTGAGAGCTGTACTGCTACAGTCTACACATGCTCGGTGCTTGTCATCCAATGCTGAATCTAACTGTGGTCCAGTCACATGTGGTGACTCTGGAAAGAGACTTGTTTGATGCTTGTTCTTGTATTCTGCTTATCTCTCCAGCAAAGGTGTTTGCAGGCTTGGACTGTGGCTACAGTCACTACTTTAGGATGCTGTGTCTGTGGTATATCTAAATAGGAACACTTCCCATGTTCTTTTGTATATTATTTTATTTATTTATTTTTTTGATACAGGGTCTCTCTGTAGCTCTGGTTGCTTGGAACTCCCTAAGTAAACCAGGTTGGCCACGATCTTACAGAGATCCACCTGCTTCTGTCTCCCAAGTGCTGGTATTAAAAGCCTGCTATGCCCGGCTCCACATAATTTTTAAATCTATTACTAAGAAGTAAAATCCCATCTCTCCCTGCTGGCCATTATTGTTTCTGCATTGTCACAGTCTTAGGGTACAGGGAATGGAAGCCCACTCTACTGTCAGCAAATCCTTTCCTGAGTATTTACAATATAACAAAGCTTACCTACAAGATTGGTGGTCTCATGATGCAGTATTTTAAAGTAAGTAACTTCAAAATGTAACTTTAATAGACTAGCTGATTTTTTTTTGGGGGGGGTCTTTTCGAGACAGGGTCTCCCTGTAGCCCCAGCTGTCCTGGAACTCACTCTGTAGACCAGGCTAGCCTTGAACTCACAAAGATCTGCTCAGTGCTGGGATTAAAGGCATGCGCCACCACGCCGGCTAACTACCTGATGTTTTAAGGAATCTGGTGGTAGTAGCCCATAATGGCCAACCTACACAGTCGTGGGTTTAGACTTGATGTGGAACATTTGTGTTCATTTGCTACTATTTGCATCTTTGTGTGCCTTGTAAAGGTGCTGAATCTTGATTTTCACCTACTTTATGAAATGTGTCCTACTTAACAAATCAGTGATCACAGACTGTCTTCTGATCATGTCTGCCTCTGTGGTCATATATAATTGTGATGACACTGAATTTACAGTAATAAGTGAATGAGAAGTAACACCCAGGGCAGGAGTAATGAAATACCTTCTGGCATGCGGGTGGCCTGAGGGAGAGCGGGGACTGCGGCCTCTTTGGTTGACAGCCTGGACCATTAGCCGTCCAGTGCAGCTGACGCGGCCCTGTTGGAGACATCAGGAGACATCACATATGTTGTGCAAACCTGTCAGCCATTATGCACTAGCATGTCTAGCATCTCATCCTCCCTGAGACGTTATTTCACAGTCATGTTCCACTAGTTACAAACCCACCTCTCTCAGAAAAGCACCCCCAGTTAAGCTTCTCAGTAAAGCTGTATTAACCAAAGAACTCAGAAAGACAAGGGCTTTCTCTGAATGTTAAATAAGCTTCCTGTTTATGTAGCATGGTATTAAAAGTGACACCCTCTTTTAAGGTTTCCCTAACACACAAAGTTGATTGTAAAATATACCAGAAGAATATTTTTCTCTTTTGTTGATTCCATTTTCATGCTCAAAGATCTATTGGTTGTGGCCAGATTTTCTTGGTCATCTATTCATAAAATGTTAGTACTATTGCCTTGCCCACCCCATGCACTAGGGATCATCTGCATGATAAAATGAGCATCCTGTAAGGATTATGCCTGGAGCCAGGTGAGTATCATGACAGTATGACATTGTGCAATTTAAAAATCAGGAGCAGATAAATGCTTAGAACATGAGTGTCACATGGTAATGGCACAGCTAATCAAAAGTTGCCTTATCTGTTAAATTTGCCAACTTTAAACTTGATAAGTGTTGATATAATAGGGGACTCAGATGACAAGAACCAATCATTCATTCTACTCTGGATTTTGGGTTCAACTTCTTAGTTTTTTCTTCACTATTACTAACAGAGTAGCAAGGTTGATGATTTCTTCCTCCACTTTCCAGGAGAGTGAGCAGAACGACCTCTAAATTCTCATGGTGGCCACAGAGAAACAGCAAGAGAAGAAAATAAGAAGCAGATACATGGATGCATCATTACTGACTAGGGTTCGGGGTTGACGAGAAACCCTCAACGCAAGCTGCCAACATAGACAGGCAACAAAGCAGTGTGTTCTGGAGAAGTGTTCCAGCTGAGAGAGGGCCAGGGCAGACTACAGCAGAAGACACAGTGGGAGATCTTATCAGGAGACCCACAATGGGATTTAATGAAGGGCGGGAATCTGGTTAACCTGCTTCTCCAGTCGCCCCCAAATCCAGATTTCTTTAGCCACTCAGAAAAGACAAAGAATTTAGGATATAATACAGACCAGAGGAGAACAGGAATTACTAGGTAGCAAGAAACAGATGTAGTTTGAGAGCCTCTCCAGCATTCCCAGCACTTGCTACGGAGGTCCTGGTTCAAACACTGCCTTTCCTCAAAACTTCCAAGGAAAGTATAGGACTGGGAGGTGGGGGGGGTAGTCTAGGTTAGATTAACTATCTGAAATATGGGCTGTGTGTGTGATAACAGATTCCATTATGATGAGTTCTCAGAAAATATTGAGACTGTCTAATGTAGTTGGAAATCAGGAAATTAATTTCATCTAAGCATGCTAACTCTACACCTGCTATTGAAAAATCTATCCGTGACGTAGAAGACCCCTCACTGTGAGTAGCCCTGCTGGTATATCATGCCAAACGCTTCATTAAATGAACACATAAAATCTGTGATTCCTTTCTGAGATTGAGTACAAGGAAGTGTATATTTTGATTTTCATAAACAGTTTCAAGGATTTTGGTGTCGGACAGTTTCCACAGCTGTTTTGCTAACCCACCCATATGCTCTTCCTTGTGGTGTGAATCCAGGATACGTGAGAATATATTCACAAATCATTTATGTGACTGGAAAATCATAAGAGTATAAATTAAATTGAAACTTTAGCCTTGAATTGGGCAAGCAGATAAGAGTTATTTAGAAGACAACTTCAACTTGACTTTTTCTATAACTTTGGGCAGAATGAAGCTACATAAACATTTATATGTGTACACCCCTCACAAAGATGTAATGTCATAACCCAAGATGGTCTTATAAGATCAAACAGTACATAACATTATATATTCTGATTCTTAAATGAATGATAATGGTGTTGTATTACCATGGTCACCAGACATTCTGCATACTGGGGATGCATAAAGATGATTTTTAGGGGCCCAAGAGTAGGCTTGGCTGACCCCAATAAAAATTTCCAAGTGAATACACTTTACTGGAGTCTTGCTTTATCTCCTTGAAAGAAAAAAGTTCTTTCAAGCATCCATTTTTAACCAATATGCCACCCCCGACCCAGCCCCTCAGTACTGTTTACTGAGACCTGGTCTCGCTCTGCAGCACAGACTGCCCTTGAGTTGGCAGTCTTCCTGTCTTAGCTTTCCCAGTGCTAGGATCACAAGGACATGTCTCCATGACCAGCTCTTCTCCTGGTGGCTCTTAATGCCTCACATATATCCAAATGGGCCTCTGTGGCCCAGGAATCAAATGTCTGGGAGTGTATGAATTCTTAAAATGTTTCTGTATTGATTATGACTGTAATTGTAATCAGTAGCCTAACCTTTTAAACATGCCTGGTACAAAGTACAGCTACGTTCCATACATAGGCTGCTTTACATGATAGCTGCCGTGAGGTCTATGATGTATGTTGATGCTATACTCACTCCTTTCTCCTTGCTCCAGGGGTTAAGGCTATCACAGGTGGACATGTTACTCTTGAGAGATTACACATTTCTATACTACCTTCAGCGTTTACACTGCCATTTCTTAGACACACACACACACACACACACACTGCTATAGAATATTTCCTCACTAACTTTAACAAAAAAGAAAAAGGTTACCATTTATAATCTTTCTTTTTTAATTTTTATTTTATTACTATTATTTATTTATTTATTTATTTATTTATTTTTTTTTTTTTGGTATTTTTGAGACAGGGTCTCCCTGTAGTCCCAGCTGTCCTGGAACTCACTCTGTAGACCAGGCTGGCCTTGAACTCACAAAGATCTGCCTGCCTCTGCCTCCCAAGTGCTAGGATTAAAGGCATGCGCCACCACGCCCGGCTATTTATTTATTTTTATTTATTTCTGTATGTGTATGAATGTACTGTCTGCATGCAGGTCTGTGCACCCCTGTCGTGCAATGCCGCGGAGGTCAGAAGAGGGCATCGGATTCCCCTGGAACTGGAGTTCTCCTGGAATTGGAGTTGCAGACGGTTCTCAGTCGCCATGTGGGTGCTCTGCAAGAGCAGTCGGTGCTCTTAACCGCTAGGCTATCTCTCCAGCCCCAAGTAGAAAGTTCAGGTTTTTAAGTCTGATCATCTTAGTTAAAAGACTCAAAATGAGGGCTGGAGAGATGGCCTAGCGGTTAAGAGCGCTGACTGCTCTTGCAGAGGACCTGGGTTTGATCCCCAGCACCCACATGGCAGCTGAGAACTGTCTTTAACTCCAGTTCCAGGGGAATCCAACACCCTCTTCTGACCTCCGCGGCATTGCACCACATGGGTGCACAACCTACATGCAGACAGTACATTCATACACATAAAAATTAAATAAAATAAAATAGAGTAATGCTTTCTTTAAAAAAACAAAAAAAGACTCAAAAATGAGCCTACTCCCAGACTCAGCCATACCACTCCTGGGTATATACCCACAAGACTCATCCTACTGCAAAGATACATGCACATCTATGTTTATTGTAGCTCTTTTCACAATAGTGAAGACTTGGAACCAACCCAAATGCTCATCAACTGACAAGTGGATAACAAAAATGTGGTACATGTACACAATGTAATTCTATGCAGCAGTAAAGAAAGATGACATCATGAACTTTGCAGGTAAATGGATGGAACTTGAAGCCATTATGCTAAATGAAGTAACAGTGTCCCCCCCCCACACACACACAAAAGGGGAATGGTTTCCCTCATTTGTGGATGCTAGTACCAAATTCCCCAATTGAAAGGCAAGCTGAGCAATGTTATTGTTATATTTCTTTCTATCTCAAAGCAACTGTGATATTATAATTTGAATCTTTTAATGAGCCCTAGAATTAACTTACCACTTACTTTCAGACATGGTAATTAATGTATATGGGTGGAAAGTATATATTCATATTTTAGAGTAATATAAAATTAAAAGGAAAAAAGTGAATTCCTAAACATATATTGGAGTTAACATACAGTTTACTCCTGGAGAACATATGTGACATGTACATGGGTACACTTTGGAGCAATACAACTGGGAGGGAACCACAGCAGCATAAGGACTGGGTCAAAAGAACAGACTGATACAGTTAAATTCTGCCCCAAACAATAAACCTTTGCAGAGAAAAATTTTAAAAAGACTGAGAGAAAGATGCAGGACATGTATGGCAGAATGCATGAACTGGGATGAGGTGGGAGGAAGGGAAAGGGGAATATGTTTAAATTGAGCTGAAAAATGATGTGTGAAATAGACAAAACATCAATAAAAGTATTATATATAAAAAAGAAATTTGAAATGTGTCAAATCAAATTACTACACACTGATGTAGCAGTGACTTGTTCACAGAGAGCTATCCCACTGTATATGGGAGAATTAATATTTGCATTTAATATCTGGCATTGATTTCAAAGTCTGAGAAAAAATATGAATAAATCACTTGCAAAAAAAAATTACTTCTAGCCAGACCTGGTGGCACATGCCTTTAGTCCCAGCACTCAGGAGGCAGAGGCAGAGGCAGAGGCAGGCAGATCTTTGTGAGTTCAAGGCCAGCCTGGTCTACAGAGTGAGTTCCAGGCCAGCTAGGGCTGCAGGGAGACCCTGTCTCAAAAAGACCAAAAAAAAAAAAAAAAAAAGATTGCTTCTAAAGAATTAGCATTAAGTTATTTTAGTAATTAAAATGAACCCTGAAAATAATAATTAGTAAGTTCTCATGCACATTATTATACTTGGTTTTAACTTTCTGAGTTCGATCTGCTTCATTAACCTGTGAAATAATAATAGAAGTGAATGGTTAAAAAAAAAAAAAAGAAGTGAATGGTTAACGTTAAGCTTAGGATAATCCAAGAAACCTTCCCATGCTGACATAAAACACAAACAAACAAACTTTCTATATTTAACTCAGCTCTGTGTGGCTTGTCTATTAAAAAAAAAGTTTAAAGCTACAGTACAAATAAATTTGAACTGCTAGAATGATTCTGTATTAAATATCCAACTTGAAAAGCTATTTGATGCCTTATCATGTGAAGCCAATTATTTACATGATATGAAAATAACATGCTTCATAGTTTATGAATTTAACTTGTGGCACATAAGCCTTTGGAAAAGCCTGGCAATTGTATACATAATGCAGTTGGAGGAAACATCAGACTACAAAACAACCATCCAAAACCTAAACGCATTTCAAAGTTACTTAGCAACACAACAAAACACAGCCAAACATTCATGTTTAGATTCAGTTTTGTCTTAAAGATAGGATTAGTGTCTAAAATAAACCTTTCGTGATCCTCGATTTGGCATTGTTTGGTGTAACACTGCACAATCACGCAGTATTTTACTTAGCTTGGGATTGCTATGGTCTCTGATGAATTGCTTGGGGTGTACACATGGAGTGTAACATGCAGCCCAGTCTGTATGTGTTCAGGGCTATGTGTTGTATCCCAAGTACAATTTGGAGGTGGCCAACAATATGCTTCTTATTCCCAAAAGCTTAACCCAGGTGGAAAAATATCTTACTCTATAAAATACCCTGCCAAAAGTTAGTGCTTCTTTTTGTCTTGTTCTCGCCCCTCTCTGGACAGCCTTCTGTAACTATTTCCCCTGCTCAGGAAAGGTCGCCTTCTGGGTTCCATTACTGTGCTAATTTTCCCACTCTGGTCTTTTCCTCTTTCATTTGGTCATTTCATATCACATAGGCCACAGTGTATTGAGTTGTCTCTGCTTTGAGCCCAAATGCTTTCAATATGAGAAGACAAAAGTAAGGGAGTGGAGGCAATGGAGAGCCAGCTACAGATTCCTGTCAGTGGAGGTGATGGAGAGCCAGCTGCAGAGTCCCGTCAGTGGAGATGATGGAGAGCCAGCTGCAGTCCTGTCAGTGGAGGCGATGGAGAGCCAGCTGCAGATTCCTGTCAGTGGAGGTGATGGAGAGCCAGCTGCAGATTCCTGTCAGTGGAGATGATGGAGAGCCAGCTGCAGAGTCCTGTCAGTGGAGGTGATGGAGAGCCAGCTGCAGATTCCTGTCAGTGGAGATGATGGAGAGCCAGCTGCAGAGTCCTGTCAGTGGAGGTGATGGAGAGCCAGCTGCAGATTCCTGTCAGTGGAGATGATGGAGAGCCAGCTGCAGAGTCCTGTCAGTGGAGGTGATGGAGAGCCAGCTGCAGATTCCTGTCAGTGGAGATGATGGAGAGCCAGCTGCAGAGTCCTGTCAGTGGAGGCGATGGAGAGCCAGCTGCAGAGTCCTGTCAGTGGAGATGATGGAGAGCCAGCTGCAGAGTCCTGTCAGTGGAGATGATGGAGAGCCAGCTGCAGATTCCTGTCAGTGGAGATGATGGAGAACCAGCTGCAGATTCCTGTCAGTGGAGATGATGGAGAGCCAGCTGCAGAGTCCTGTCAGTGGAGGTGATGGAGAGCCAGCTGCAGATTCCTGTCAGTGGAGATGATGGAGAGCCAGCTGCAGAGTCCTGTCAGTGGAGGTGATGGAGAGCCAGCTGCAGATTCCTGTCAGTGGAGATGATGGAGAGCCAGCTGCAGAGTCCTGTCAGTGGAGGTGATGGAGAGCCAGCTGCAGATTCCTGTCAGTGGAGATGATGGAGAGCCAGCTGCAGAGTCCTGTCAGTGGAGGTGATGGAGAGCCAGCTGCAGATTCCTGTCAGTGGAGATGATGGAGAGCCAGCTGCAGAGTCCTGTCAGTGGAGATGATGGAGAGCCAGCTGCAGATTCCTGTCAGTGGAGATGATGGAGAACCAGCTGCAGATTCCTGTCAGTGGAGATGATGGAGAGCCAGCTGCAGAGTCCTGTCAGTGGAGGTGATGGAGAGCCAGCTGCAGATTCCTGTCAGTGGAGATGATGGAGAGCCAGCTGCAGAGTCCTGTCAGTGGAGGCGATGGAGAGCCAGCTGCAGAGTCCTGTCAGTGGAGATGATGGAGAGCCAGCTGCAGAGTCCTGTCAGTGGAGGCGATGGAGAGCCAGCTGCAGAGTCCTGTCAGTGGAGATGATGGAGAGCCAGCTGCAGAGTCCTGTCAGTGGAGGCGATGGAGAGCCAGCTGCAGAGTCCTGTCAGTGGAGGCGATGGAGAGCCAGCTGCAGAGTCCTGTCAGTGGGGGCGATGGAGAGCCAGCTGCAGAGTCCTGTCAGTGGAGGCGATGGAGAGCCAGCTGCAGAGTCCTGTCAGTGGAGATAATGGAGAGCCAGCTGCAGATTCCTGTCAGTGGAGATGATGGAGAGCCAGCTGCATATTCCTGTCAGTGGAGGCAATGGACAGCCAGCTGCAGATTCCTGTCAGTGGAGATGATGGAGAGCCAGCTGCAGAGTCCTGTCAGTGGGGGCGATAGAGAGCCAGCTTCAGAGTCCTGTCAGTGGGGCAATGGAGAGCCAGCAGCAGAGTCCTGTCAGTCAGCTCTGCTTGGCGTTTCAGGGACAGATGGATCTTGAGAGAGTCAGCCTTTCATTTTGATTTTCTTTCTGTGTCTGCCTATAACATTCTTTTAAAAATCATTTTAAATTCACAGATTACAAGAACACAACCATTCAATACATGGTAACAGATGTTATAAGGTTCTGGTTATGGCAACATTAAACACTTCTAAAATGGTATTTCTACAGCACAGAATTTTATGCCAAGGTGTAGGTAGAAGAAAATGGCCCATCTTTTGTTTGGGTTCCAATGCCACTTTAAAAATGTGTAGTAAAATCCATCCCATTATGCAGATATGATTCACAAAACCGACATCTGACCTGCTACACAGGATGAAAGAGAAAAAAATCAGTTTTATTCTTAGAATTCAAATCACCCAGGCGACACAATCACACTTGGAATAGCAACTACTACCATGTCTCAAAATTGGTTCAGCACAACGTTGGGTAATGGGATATATCCATCTGCACCTTGTGCCAAAATGGCCACCTTTACACTTGCCTCAGACTTTCTTCGTGAGTCCCCCCATCCCTTTTGGTGGTGCTGGAGATGGAGCCCAAGTCTCCTGGGCATATGGAGTAGTGGTTCTACCAATGAGCTGCATCTACAAGACCCCTCTTTTTGTCTCCATTTACATTTACATTTAAAAGGAGACTCAGGTCTACTGCTTGGTTAAAATTCTGCTCCTGTATTTAAAGACTTGGGACTGCAGGCATCCGAACTGATCTGAGCACTGTGACCAAGATTGCCTGAATAGTTCTCTCCTCTTGGTCTGCCTAGAACACTCATGGAAATTACCCTTGGCTAATCACAACAGGAAGAGGGATATTAGTTCAAGAGGGCTGGGATTTGGGCTTTCTGGTAGTGACTGGTCCGCTCTTTGTCTTCTCTGCAAAGGGTAAGAGGCAAGGACCAAGGAGGGCTAGTTGTTTACGCTGGGATGTGATCAGGCAGCCTCTCCTCCCAGTCTTCCCAGCCTAGGGTTGCTGAGAGAGGGCAGCTTCCCAGCTCCTGTGTGGCCGGTGTCAGCTGTGCTGTGGGTGTGGCCCTGTCTCTACCTCACAGCTGTGGCAGCGGTAGTCCAGCTGCATCTGCTGCCCCACTTCTTTCCCAGGAGGGCGATAAAGAGAAGAGCAGGAGGTTAGAAGACCACACACCAGCATCACGCTGGTGAATTCCGTCCCAGCTGGCTTGCTCACCCCCCTACAGTGCTGTGTAGACGACCTGGAGCAGAACTGATCTTTGACATCTTGGTCCCACGAGCTCTGCCAAGTGTAAAGCTGCAATTCTAAGATGGGGAATTAGTGTCTGTGAGCTGGAATAATGGTAACAGTAGCATGTACTAAAAGTACTCTGTACATCCGGTACGCCGTACCGTATGCTTGTTACATGGACTATTTATTGGCAAATGGGCTGTCACTGAGCCATATCCCAAGCCCCTCTATGGATTATTCTAGAAGCGACTCTGGAAGGTCAAACAGGTAACAGTGGCAGAGCTGGTGCCTCTCTCAGATCTGCCTGGCACTACAGTGCCCGCCCTCGTCCTATACTGAGACCTGCACTGTGTCTTTCTTCTGATCTCCTTCCCTCCCTCCTTCCTCCACTTATGACGGGCATCTTTTGTGGGGCAAGGAGGGATTTGTACACCAGGCATTGGGTAAGATCACATTTGTTAACTGAGACATCATAATCGTATGTATCGATGAGACACTCTGATACCACAGGTCTGTAATGTGGAATGATCCAGGGGGATCTTTAGCAGCCTCTCTTCAGCTAGTGAATGCAGCGTGGGCTGTCAGAAGAGCATCAATGATCAGACACACTGACCCTTGTGGCTGTTCTGATAGCTTTTTTTTTTCTTTTTAGTCTTTTTGAGACAGGGATTCCTTTTAGTCCCAGCTGGCCTGGAGCTCACTATGTAGACCAGGCAGGCCTTGAACTCACAGAGATCCACCTGCCTCTGCCTCCCGAGTGCTGGGATTAAAGGTGTGTGCCACCATGCCTGGCAACTGTTCTGATATCTTAAACTCTGTGCTCTGCCACTCCTGTTTAGAACTTTCTGTGTGTACAAACACTTTGTCAGAGGACTACAAGCAAGTTCAATTGCAGTTTTACATTTACATTTGTTTGGTCTATACAATGGCTTATTCCACTGACAATTTAAAACATGCTGGGACAATACATTGAAATTAACAGCAGAAACTCAGTTCTGGCAAGAACTTTAGGAACATGGTTAATTCCATCCTGTAATAAATCCCAGCCTTTCTAAAGGAAAAGAAGAAAAATATTCTAGATTTAGTTGAGTTCTCACTATTATTTTAAAAGCAATTAGCAAATTGAGCATTGAAATTTGTTAATAGTCAAAGAAATGTACTGAAAATAAGAAAAGAGTGGAAGTTCTACTTTTTTCTCTCCCTCAGTTACAGTAAATATGAACATAAGCATTAAAGTGTAACTTCTGTGCATGTGTGTGCATGGCCATGCACATGTGTGTGCAAGTGCATATGCCTGTGTGTGTACAGACGTCAGAGATCAAGGTCAGGGGGCGTCTTCAGTCACTCCCCACCTTATTTTTTATGACAGGGTCTCTCGCTGAACTTGGAGCTCACTGGTTCAAGACTAGCTGGCCTTTAAGCCCCCAGGGTCTTCCTGTGTGTCCCCCACCACTGCTGGGGGTGGCCGCTTGTCCAGCTTGTTATGTGGTATGGGGATCTGAACTCAGGCCCTTATGATTGCACAGCAAGCACTTTCCTCTCTGAGCCATCTCATCCCTTAACGTGTACAACAGCAGTCACGATTTTGACCATTTTTCAAGTGATGGTTGTGCCAGTAATGACAAAGCGAGAGCCTCAAGAGGATGCAGTAACAGAACCTTCTCCCCCAAAATGGAGAGATGTTTCATAAGCTCTTTCATAATTTGTTTTGATTTAACTTTAATAGTACTGCAGATAGGCATCTTAATAAGGAAATTGAACATCTTGTACAAATTTTCAAAAATCCTCATGTTTTAGGATCTCACTTTCTCCCATCCAAGCATAGGCCTGATTCTGTTCAACTCAGAGATTAGGTACATTCAGTATGGTATGGCCTTATACTATAATACCTTCTAACACGTTTTTTTGGAAAAGATAATGAAATATGGAAGAATATTAAATGGGTTGGAAATTTAAAATATGCCTTCTGGGGGCTGGAGAGATGGCCTAGTGGTTAAGAGTGCCGACCACTCTTACAGAGAACCCGGGTTCGATCCCCAGCACCCACATGGTGGCCGAGAACCATCTGTAACTCCAATTCCAGGAGAACTCCAGTTCCAGGGGAATCTGACACCCTCTTCTGACCTCTGCGGCATTGCACGACATGGGTGCACAAACTTGCATTCAGACAGTACATTCATACCCATACAGAAATAAATAAAATAAAATAAAAATAAAATATGACTTCTGGATTATCCTCATTAGTCATAGAATAAATTTGCTTATTCCCCTCACTTAAAAAATGACTTATATACTTCTATGGACTTAGGGAAATTATTTGTCTCACATTAACCTCTTAAGGTACAGAATAACTTTCTATTCATTTTTGTGTATCCCTTGTTCCCAACGTAATATCTAAAATATATATACTCAATAAAAAAGAATTTATAGGTTTGACTTGGGAGCATGATACCTAGCTTCCTGTTAAATTCTAGGAAGGCAATTACTTATCTGACACTAAAACTAAGCTCAATAAGACAAAACATTTAAAAATATTTTGCTGGGGCTGGGGAGATGGCTCAGCAGTTAAGAGCACCAATTGCTCTTGCAGAGGACCCGGGTTCGATTCCCAGCACCCACATGGCAGCTAAGAACCATCTTTAACTCCAGTTCCAGGGGAATCCGAGGCCATTTTCTGACCTCCGTGGCATTGTATGACACGGGTGCACCAACCTACATGCAGACAGTACACTCATACACATAATAATAATAAATAAATAAATATTTTACTTATTTTTGTTTTCTTTGTGTGTGTGAGTATAATGCCTCCATGTATGTATGTGCACCCATGTCATGCAATGCCCAAGGTCAGAAGACGGTGTCAGATTCCCCTGGAACTGGAGTTAAGGATAGTTGTTAGATGCCATGTGGGTGCTGGGAACTGAACACCTGTCCTCTGTAAGAGCAACCAGTGCTCTTAACTGCTGAACTATCTCTCCAGCCCCAAGACCAAACATTTTGACATAAACAAACCTCAAACTTTATACACAGATACCATCAAAATAAATTTCTCTGGTGAAGGTGGGGAACTCTGTTAACTTAAATTCTGGACCAAGATTTCAATTGATGCCTTGTATGTTTCTTTTTAAATAGTTTTGAGTTTTTTCCATTATAATTTATACACTGCACAATTCGGTCTGTGTCTTCTCCTCTATTTTCTTCACAGCACTTAACTACCTGAAATCATCATATTTGTTTACAGGACTATTTTCTACCTCTGGATTTTGTCTTGCCCACCAGGACACTCTCATAATTTCAGTAAGAAGTGTGTACATACAAGACCCCTGATAATATTTGTGGAAGGTGTGCATATATGTGCAGGATCATTCCTACAGAACAGTTGATGGAGTACATGCTTAGGAAATGAAGAGTTTCTCTATAGTTGAAAGCTAGATGGATACAGATGTGGAAAATTGTTTCATAGGTCAAAAAAGTACAACTTGACCTTTAAGCAGTTTCTATGTCCAATCCAAGGCCTGCAAGCACTGGACACAGAACAGAGCCTCTGCCCTCTCCCCTGTCTTTACCTGAGAGTTGGCAGCCATGATTGTGTAGTTGCCGTCATCATCTAGGGTGGAGGCCGTAGTGTGGAGAGAGCAGGTCCCATCGAGGTCTCTCTGAATGGTATAGTGATCACTCTTTGGAGAAATCTGCTTCCCATCTTTAAACCAATAGATCTGAGGAAGGAAACAAAAATTTAATGATTAGGAATATACTCTTGCTGTTTGGAAGACTGATATACTGCAGTCTGTGGAAGGGATCTGAATTTTCTTGTTAAAATGCCAAACCATAAGGAAACAGTCTTCCAGGCTTCTGGGAACTTGCTCATATGAACTGACAGCAATGGTGACAGCATGCGGGAGATCCGTGAAACTCAATCAGACAAAACCCAGCATAGATTGTTATAGAAAATCCTTAACTGTAATTGATGGTTGTTGCCGTAATAGTACATTGCCTGTATTTCTACCTCTAGCAATGGGCTGTATGTGCTGGATTTCAATATCCTTGAGCCTGGGCAAGTGCACAAGCCTTTTTAAAAAGAAACATGGTTTACTTGCACAAAACTGATCAGATTTGAGAGATCATTAATGCCCTTGAAGTGGTTTTTGTGGGTGTGAAACAAATGGTCAGAATTTGAATTCTTCCCTTATTATACTATTGAAATTAAGTCTACTTAATCTATCAAATCATGTTCATACCCTGATTTTATATACTTGTATCTATCAATAAACATCATGAAAAAAAAAAGCCCAGCATAGAATGGGGAAACAGGTAGGAGCACCCAACCTGGACTGAGGAACTACTTGGCAGCTGATCACTGCTGGGTGAGGGAGCGTTGATCTTTAAGGAGGTGATGCTAGACAGGCTGACCAGGCTCCAGTGGCTGAACTCACACTGAGGGACATCTGGATATACAAACTTGACTTGACAGGCCTTAACAGATAATACAGAATGTCTGAAATCCTGTGGGAAGGCTATGGAGGGTGCAGTGAGGGGGTCTAAGTATGATTAAGGTGTACTTTATGAAATCCACAAAAATTCAATAAAAATATACGTTAAAAAACCAGAACAATAAAAAATGCTAAATCAAACACGTCAGTTCGAAGTCAATTTTTATGGGGTTAACAGACAAGTGTAATTCTATTTCAGTTTTTGGTGACTTGGTTATTTCTGATGAAGCAAAAGCGTAATGTGTTTTGGTTTGTTTTTTTTTCACCATTGCCAGAATGGCTGCTCTCCATGGTATTTCTTTACTTTTAATATACTTTTCACTCCTATTATGCTTAGAATACAACTTTCAAATAAGAACAAAGACTTGGAAATTTTACCAAGATTGCCAGTGGAGAGGGGAGAGGAGAGCACAGGAAATGAAACCAGAGTATATCAGAAATTATTTTCATGCCTCAACTAGAACAAACATGGAACTATTTTTCTGAAACAGCATAAGCTTTAAACATGATGCGTATTCTATATTAACAGTCCTGATATGATTTATGTAACATGTGCAGAAATAGTTCCTCAGTAATACAGGGAAGGAAGGAAAGGGCAGGAGGGAATGGAGAAAAGACAAGGGGGTTCCCAGCACCCAACTGGGCAGCTCACAACCGCCTGGAACGCTACCTCCAGAGAATCTGGAGCCCCTTTGGGCTCTGCACTTGCCTGCATTCCCATGCACATACTCCCACACAGACACATATGCACACACATTAAAAAGTCTTAAGAAAAAGAAAAAATATTATAGTAGTATAAATTCATCACTGGAATTTATTGGCTGGCTACTCAGAACAGCAGAATTGAGAGGGGAGACCTTTGGAAGGTGACAGGGTTTTGAGGGTTCAACCTGCATTAATGGAGGGATCCATTCATGACTGAGGTGATGAGTAGACTCTCTGAGATCTGTCTTGCTGTGTGGAGACCCTGTGCTTGCTGGCCTGAGTTGGAGGAGCACAGAGCACTTGCCTGCACCATGCCTGCCCTTGCACTTTCAGCCTCCACAACTGTGAGCCAAAGCAGACTTCTTTCCAAAGGAGTTACTCAGACTTAGGTGTCGTCACAGCAACTCTTAAGCAGTCTGTCTGTCTGTATGTATTTTGCTCACCTTTGGCTTTGGATCCCCAGCCACTCGACACGTGAAGGTCACGGGCATCCCCTCAAAGATCTTGTAATGCTTCAGCTTCATCTCAAAGAAGGGCGCTGCTGCATTTTCCACAGGCACATCCCCATACTGGACCTCATCCCCCGATTCATCCACAGGGGACCGCTCCAGCCTGTACTCAATCTCACTTATGAGTCTCTGTTCACAGCTGGAGACTTTGTATTCCTAGGCCAGACACAGAATGTTCAGGTTAGCAGATTCCGAGACACCCCCTCACCAACAAAGCACTGGGGGTGGGGCAGGGTTCTCTTACCATGGAGCCTAAAACTAAAGTCCAGGTGCAAGTCAATTCTATCAAGAACAGAAAACATCTAGAAGTGAATATATACTTCAATTTGTCTCCAAGCCTTATTATCCCCAAACAAAAACTACACACACAAACTCAAACACCCACTATCTCTCTTGGACTCTTGAAAAGGGGTTAATGAAGAAGGCCATCTATCCTAAACTGCTTATAAAAGTGACACAGAACTGAACTCCTGGAGGGTAAACACTGACACAGAGGGACATCCTCCCACCCCCACAAAGGCTGCTAGTGCATGTGGCACACCAATGCGCAGTGCATAGGATTTTATCAAACAAATAATGGGGAAATGGCACCGAGTACTATTTCTTTTTTAAAAAGTACATAATAAGCATATCTCATAAGTGCCCCTTCCTAAGTCTGTAGCTATTAAGAACTCATCTCTTCCAGAGAAAAACAGGACTGATAGTCCAGTCAAAACTTTGACAAAACAAAAGCAATATAAGAGCCCATTGTTTTTTTGCCTACAAACTACAATGATGAGAAGACAGCCTGTTAGCATACATCCCTATGAAATATTAAATAGGAGACCTTTTTGTTGTTGTTTTGAGGCAGAGTCCTGCTATGTAGCCCAGGCTAGCCTCAAACTCAACCATCCTCTTGCCTCAGCTTTTTGAGTCCTAGGATTATAGCAGGTATGCGCTACCATGCTTGGCTTGAGGAAAGGAATACAACCATATGGATAAAAATACCAACAACACACAAGTTGTTTTGTTTCATTTAATTACTATCAAATTAATCACTTTAAAGATTACCATCCCCCCCCAAAAAATCTAAAAAATGAACAAAATTTTCATGGTTTAAAGTTTAGAGTTACAGACGGATGACAGTGTTAGAGTCAACTTTGTAGGTAAATGGCAAGAAAAGTCACACTGTAGTAAATATATTCATGTGATATTATGAGAAATTAACATAAATCACAGTGTTTATAATTACCTTATGGCAGTGAAGACAGACACACAGATAAGACAGTACAGAAGGTAGATACAGTGGGAGACTGGACAGAAGAGAAAGGTGGAGAGCTTAACCTTTTGACCGTCCAGAGGACTCCCCACAGAAGCATGAAGAGACCCAATGTCCTGTAACGGCAGAAAAAAAAGCAGTGAAGACAGTGAAGGCTTAGCCACAGGCACAGCCAGGTGCAGCGAGTGACCACGTGTGGCAGGAGGGCTAGCCACAGGCACAGCCAGGTGCAGCGAGTGACCCACGTGTGGCAGGAGGGCTTAACACAATGAAGTGTGTACATTATGAAAGGAGAGACCATCTCCCAGGACAGAAGGGAGAATTCACTTGATCCTTTAGACCTGCTCCAAAACTTGTTTTTGTTTTAGCTTAAGGCTGCATCTGAAATTCCAATCAGAAGAAGTAGAGATCATAACGCAGCTCGTATCTGATCTACACAATGATCTTTTTGGTAGTAGGAGGGAAATAGAAATCACACCCGAGATGCCAGGCATGGTGGCGCACGCCTTTAATCCCAGCACTCAGGAAGCAGAGGCAGGCAGATCTCTGTGAGTTCAAGGCCAGCCTGGTCTACAGAGTGAGCTCTAGGCCAGCTGGGACTAAAGGGAGACCCTGTCTCAAAAAAAAAAAAAACAACCCAAACCACCTGAGGTCTTCTGTTGGTTAGTGCTTTATGATCCTATATGCCAAAGAAGACAGAGATGGTTTTTTCTGAGCATGGTGTACACTTCGGCTGACAGTAAGAACATTATGGGGTTATTAGCGTCCTTCAAATATCATGAGTGAAAATGTGTTTTTCTACACAAAACTGTTTTGCATTAAAGCATAGGACAGTTTGAAAAACATCAAGATACTGGAAAGGAAAATAAACTGATCAATGCCAGGTATCATTTATGGAGACAGTTCTATTACTCACTTAATACAGTGTCAGGCACATGGCATCTGCCTAATAAATATAAGCTGTGAAGCTGACAGATGACATTGATACTGGTTTTCTATGACCCACAAAATTGACCCCAAGAATAGAATCTGTAAAGAATATGGGGAGAATGGATAGAATAACGCTTATTCCCCAGCATGGTACCTGGTTAGCCGTTTCTTCTTCTGGCTCCTGGATATTGAAGACATTTGCACTGTCAGCACCTAGTAGCCGACGAGCCATTCTTTCTTCATACGTTAGCCTCTGAGGATACAGAAGGGGGGAGATCACAGTTATGTATCAGCTATGAAAGAAGAGTAAATACATAAAATAAGTTTTGACACTTTCTCTCTTCAGCTTTCCAAAAGGAATCTGTTTCTTTCCTAGGCTTCATTCAGTTCTGCCTTTCTGTAAAGCTTCTGGTCCTCAGAAACTAATCCAGGGCTGGGAGAAGAGATAACTAATCCTGGTAGATACCTCCTGAGATGGAACGAACCAAAATGATACCCCCCGACCAGGAAGACCACACAAAGGTCTTCCTTACCCTTAATAAAGAAAACCCAGAGGAAGAAGGAAAGTACTTAAGCAGAAAAATATGACTTAAAGATGTTAATTTCAAGGACATTCATAGGCTTCAGTTCTAAGACTGACAGAAAAAGAAAGCTACTCAAAGGATCACTATGAAGATGAAGAACAATAGGTATCATGGACAGAAATAATCCTAGTTAGTGAACGGCAGCATAGAGTGTGCTTAATAAATGTCAGCCTGTGGCAGTTTTAAACCAGTTTTGCCTAAAGAATACTTGCTAGGCTGCTGTATAATGGAAGTGAATTGATTCAGATACAATCCACAAACAATGACTGGACTCAGAAGAAACAGGAACAACGCTGTGAGAGATACTTGCCAAGGCCAGTACTCATAATTCTTGACTCCTTAGAAGCACGCTGCCTGCCCCTCGGGAGGAAGGCGCAGCGCTGCTGCATCAAGCAGGCGGCACTTTGGCGGCTGCCAATAGCATTTTCCCAGGGCATTCTTAGGCATAACAGGTGCCAGCATTTTTGTTGTCTGTTGGGGTGATTCTTACACTTGAGTGTTGGCTCTAAGCGACTTGGAATTATGACACTGGAGGAACTCTCAGAGGCTACCCGCCATTAGGGGTATTTTACAAACAAGAATTTGATTAGAAGTAAGGAATGATCCATAGGGCAGAAGCTAAGAGAAGGGCAAGCTTTATTTCAGATAAACCTTTGAACATCTGAATGTAGACACAAATACTATTGGAAATTTTCTAATTGGGAAAATATGCTGGTAAATTTACAATTTCCAGTAATTGCTGATTCGGGTCCCAGATGAAACCGGGAAGTGAAACAGATCAAGTGCCAAATAGGCCTAAAGTTGAAATTATTTCATTTAGTAAAGAAAGGGCAGAAGACAAGAAGAGGACGGGTGTTGGAGAGCTGCACAGAGTGACTCAATCCAGTATAACTATGTAAAGTAACCTTCTTAAGTCTGTGAGAACAAGGGAGTTCAATTTTCAGAGGGAGTTTAGATCCTTGCTCCCTTAGAAAATCTTACTAATACTCTCTTGGAGAATTTATCTTCATCAGTGGGAGACTGCCAGTGATAACAGTGATTTGATATCTACTCCACCACCAGAATGCACCTGCTACCCTCAGAAGCCAACCCCACTTCACAGATTTGTTTCTAAGTCACTATGCCATTTGAAAATAGAAGCTTTTGTTTACAGAAGGCAAAAATAACAGAATACTTTGTAGCATTAAGAAAAGCTATTTGACCTGCAGGCATGGCCTATGCCTTTAATCCCAGCACTTGGGAGGCAAAGGTAGGCAGAGCTCTGTGAGATTGAGGCCAGCCGGTTTACATAGCAAGTAGCAAGTTCTGGGCCAGCTGGGGCTACAGGGAGCCCTTGTCTAAAAAAAAAAGAAAGAAAGAAAGAAAGAAAAAAAGAAAAGCTGTTTAAAAGGAAACTTTACTTTTCCTATCCTAAACTATCAAGTATGTATATCTGTGAAACTTATTGTAAATGTTATTTAATGATAAACAGATAAATATAAATAATGTGTAATTATACAAAGGATATAAAACAGGCAGGTGTGCATGACTTTAATATCAGCACTCAGAAAGCAGAGGCAGCCTGGTCTACGTAATAAATTCCAGGCCAGCTGGGGCTATAGGAACACCCTGTCTCAACTGCCCCCCAAAAGATAAAAGCATGTAACAGGTAAATAAAAAGCATACATATCCATAATATGGTTGAATTGTAGCTTATTGCAGTCTTATTTTTATACAAGAGAATCCTCATTCATCAGGAATATTTAAATCAACAAACAAAAATGGTGGTGGTGGTGGTGGTGGAGGAAGAACTAGAGAGATGCCCTTACCTGGCTAGAAAAAGTTCCCTTAAGTATTTGTTCTAATCTTTCAAAGGCTTTCATTGAAAGAGCCAGGGGAAACGTCCAGAGAATGCATACTTACACATTCAATCACTTATTCAGGGAGAAAATATTTTCCTTTTGTGAAGATCTACAGGACCCAGTGAAACGAGCATTATTAGAACTTTAATATTAGGCTAACAACCTCTAATAATTGAATTAGCATCCAATGCCCCTTCTCAATTCTCTACCTCTTCAATTAAACAAAGGTGTCATCACATTTTCATTTATCAATGTATGCCTATTAAAAATCCCAGAAAAGGGGGCTAGCTAGATAGCTTGGAGGTTAAGAGCCCTGGTTGCTCTTACAAAGGAAGGATGCAGGTTCAGTTCCCAGCCTGCACATGGTGGCTAACAACCATCTATTAACACCCCCCCCCATTCCTGGGGATCTGATACCCTCTTCTCACTGCCACAGGTTTGCATGCAAATGGTGCACTTAGATACAGACAGGCAAAAAAAAAAAAAAAAAAAAGCCACTCATACATATAAAATGAAAGTAAATAAAATACTTTAAATCCCAGAAAACATAACAAAGACGATTTTCTGTTCTTAGAAAGGTCTTAGAAGGAGACTTTTAAATGAAGAGGCTCCTTTCTTCTGATGAGCCAAACAGATTCTTCTTTTGATACTTCATAATAAATCCACAAAAGACTCCTCTCCTTTGTTTAAGATATCTGATTTGCTAGCTCTTTCCAGTCCCTTAAAACACTCTGCTATGGCAAAAAGACAGTAAGCAAATGAACAAACACAACTAATGAAGCGGTTAAATCCAGTGGAAGCAACATCTAATTCTCGCCCATGTATGTATCGGTTCCACCGCCTGCAGCCTGCAAGCATTGCTAGGTTTCCTGTCAAGTTAGCATCTGGCTCCGACACTAGAGCATGATTATGGAACAGGCCTTACTCTCAGGGTGATGTCCAGTCATTGAGATAGGAGAGGATTCAACCAAAGCAACGGTTTCTCTATGTAGGTATTTGGCTAGAAGCAGTCGGCTCCACAGAATCCTTTAACTGCTTCTGGCAACATCGGCCACCTAGGTAGAATGGAATCCCTATGCCTTTTTTTTTTTTATAGATTGTCATTACTCATTTGTTTTATTTACATATATATATTTTTTATTTTATTTTTTTTTTTTTTGAGATAGACTCTTCTATTTGCTAAGGTGATGGACAAGTCTTAGGGACATAAGGTCTAGTGAACCAAGAGATGATGTATGTGATATGAGTTGTGAAGATTTCCAGTCTAAACCCTGTCCTGCTTCAGTACCGGCTGGCCATTGTTTAGGAGGTCCTCCTTGAAGCGAAGTTTCCGTTCCAGGTCCTGAATGACAGCATCCTTTGTGCCTTGGATCTCCTCATCAGAGGCTATTCTAGCAGTTCTGCTGGCCTTCTTTGGAAATCCCCTGCACGACAAAAGCAGTACAGTCAGTCAACCTTCAGAAACGCACAAGTCCAAATCAAACATGCAAGTTCAACAGAGGCAGTACAGTGTATGAACAAGCCTTTCTTTTCTTTTCTTTTCTTTTCTTTTCTTTTCTTTCTTTCTTTCTTTCTTTCTTTCTTTCTTTCTTTCTTTCTTTCTTTCTTTCTTTCTTTCCTTCCTTCCTTCCTTCCTTCCTCCTTCCTTCCTTCTTCCTTCCTTCCTTCTTTCTTTCTCTCTTTCTTTCTTTCTTTCTTTCTTTCTTTCTTTCTTTCTTTCTTTCTTTCTTTCTTTCTTTCTCTCTCTCTTTCTCTCTCTCTTTCTCTCTCTCTTTCTCTCTCTTCCTCTTTCTATCTTTCTTTCTTTCTTTCTTTCTTTCTTTCTTTCTTTCTTTCTTTCTTTCTTTCCTTCCTTCCTTCCTTCCTTCCTTCCTTCCTTCCTCCCTCCCTCCCTCCCTTCCTTTCTTTCCTTTCTTTCCTTCTTTCTTCTGTCTTTCTCTTTCTCTCTCTCCCTCCCTTCCTCTCTTTCTCTTCCTCCCTCCCTCATTCATTCATTCATTCATTCATTCATTTTGGTCTTTTTTTTGAGACAGTGTCTCTCTGTAGCCCCAGCTGGCCTGGAACTTGCTATGTAGACCAGGCTGGCTCAAATCATATGGAAAGAACCATGAACAATGGTTTCAGCAGTACAGGAAGCACTAACTGAAACTGGTTTTTGGAAAGGGTTTGATATCCGAGGGGAATACACTTTCAATGGTTAGGACTGGGAAGGCCTGTCTTTCAATTTTAGGGGAAAGCAATATGAAATGAGAAAGTGATGTGAAGTGCTATCATATTTCAATGAGACTCAGGTTTTTATTAGGTATGTGATCTTGGGCAAGTTTTAAAAATTGCTTACTAAATATCTATAAAATTATGCAACACATGAATGCTAAGAGAGTTTGAAAAAGGACAAGTTCCTCTCAAAATTTCATTAAATTTTCTGGTCCTTCAAAATGCACTTCATTCAATAACAGGACTTTGCTCACTATGAGCGAATACAGGAGTATCACTTATCAGAAATACTTAGAACCAAGATCTGGGGATGTCGCTCAGTTAGAGTGCTTGTCTAGACACACAAAACCCTGCATTCTATACCCAGCACTGAAATAAAACTGGGTGTGTAGAAGCAGGCACAGGTCAGTAATTTCAGAACTCAGGAGGTGGACGAGCAAGAGGATCAGGAGTCCAAGGTCACTCTCAGCTATACAGCAAGTTCAAGTCTAAGGTCACTCTCAGCTGTACAGCAAGTTCAAGTCTAAGGTCGCTCTCAGCTGTACAGCAAGTTCAAGTCTAAGGTCACTCTCAGCTGTACAGCAAGTTCAAGGCCAGCCTGAACCTACCACCCTGTCTCAAAAAAAATTAATGAAAATACTCCTTAGGACCAAGAGTTTTGGGTTTTGTATTATTGAGAGAGAGAGAGAGAGAGAGAGAGAGAGAGAGAGAGAGAGAGAGAAATGTTGGTAATGGAACCCAAGCCTAAATGTGAAAATCACTTTGTGTCATGTGCAGCTTATCATATAGTCAGTCATACAGCCTGAGAGACATTGTATACAGAATTCTCAGTGTGAATGTTTAGCATTTTGAGTGTGACCCATCGCATGGAGCCAGGTATGGGATTTTTCTACTTGTAGCATCATATTGATGCTCAAAATATTTTGGATTTTGGAGGGTTTCAGATTTTGGATTTTCAGATTAGGAATAATCAACTTGAATTACATTTGTCTCTTTCCCTTCATCTTCCATATGCCTTATCTGATTAGAGTAAGTCAGTGTCATAAGATCTTTTAGGTTGGTTTTTGACTGGGGGACTCTGGCAGGACTGCGTGTCAAAACTCAAAACCTCCCAGACTCCCAGAGCAGGCTAGACAACATCTCGGAATCTTTCCTTCCAGGTCCTTGAGCCAGTGCCACTGACGCTGAATGCCCGACAGGTGTGGACTCACTTCTGCTGGTGCCTCAAGCAAGCTGCTTCCTCACAGGGCAGTGGGTGGGAATCACTGAGAAATTAAGCAGCATGCCAGGTAAAATGAATGGCTCCCCACTACCTAATCAACGAAGTTTAACTTTGAGATTAAAAAAAAACTCACAGAAGGTTGCATATACCACTTCTACTTATTAACAGGCAAAAGCTACAGTCTGGCAGCAGTTCTCTGAGTGTACAGGTGGCGAGATCAGCCTGACCCTAAGTAGTTTCAGCTTTGCAACCTCATTCCAAACCTACTGAATCAGAAAAACTCTGAGCTGAAGCCCAGCACTCTGTATTCAACAACTCCTGCAGGTGATTCTGATCCATGTGAAAGTCTGATAAACAGACTTAGGGAAACATACATGTATGGTAAAACTATAAAAACAAGTAAAAGAATTATTAACTTGGAAACTTGGGGTCATGGTTAGTCTTGAGGGGGCAGTTAGTGTATGCAACCTGGGAAGGATACATAGTAATTTCAAAGGAGCAAGAAATGTATATTTGAGCTTATTATTAAGCCATACATATCCATTGTATGTATATATTACTACATGAAATATTACTATATATTTTTTTTTTTAATTTATTTATTTTTGTATGTGTATGAATGTACTGTCTGCATGCAGGTCTGTGCACCTGTGTCGTGCAATGCCGCGGAGGTCAGAAGAGGGTCTCGGATTCCCCTGGAACTGGAGTTCTCCTGGAATTGGAGTTACAGACGGTTCTTAGCCGCCATGTGGGTGCTGGGGATCGAACCCGGGTCCTCTGCAAGAGCGTCGGTGCTCTTAACTGCTAGGCTATCTCTCCAGCCCCGAAATATTACTATATTTTATGATAGGCTTTCTCTACATTCCAGAAATGTTCATTGTTTATGCGTCAAAGACATAAAAAAGACTGTAGGAAGCCCTGGCTTTACCAAGTCTTGATTTCTTACTGTTTTGCTTAACCTTGCTGGGAACAAAATAATGCAGAAGTATGTAAGTGGAAAATATGAAGATTCTGTAGTGCCCCCCCATCAGTGATTTCCTGTACTCCTGAGCACTGAGCTCTCAGTCTTCTCAGCAGTCATTCTGCCCTGTAGTCCCCATTCTTGAACTTTCCCGATTCCATTCGGCGTTTACTTTTCAATGTGCTTAGAGAGATGATCTACCCCCAAGTCAGCCAGTTTGAGTGGTTTCAAGCTCCCAAATGCTGGGTAATTTATTAAAGGTAGGTGACATGCCCTGGCCACTGACAGGTGAGTGATGGAGATGGGTGACATTTAGGTCCTGTAGTTAAACAACCCCTGTTGCTAAAAGGAGACATGGAGGAAGAAATGTCTCTCTTCTTTTACTCAGAGAAATGTACTGCTCTGCCCTAGACTTGTGCTGTAAGTCTGCATGCCCTGTGCATTTTATCTACTTGTAGTTGTGTTTTCTGATCCCTACAGGGGACCCATCCTAACTGGTAAAGCCTGTGTTTCGAGGTGCATCCAGTTCAGTCATTTGCCCCTACACATACAGTTAGACATTAAAGAAACAAAGAAAGAAAATGTGAAATTTGAATGGGTGGTCAAACTTTAACCTCTACTTTATTCACTGAGAGTTGATCCTGACATTTAGGGAGCTGGGACATGAATCTGAGACACAGTTAGTAGCATGAGTCAATATTTAGTACCACAAAAATGTTCATTGTTGGCCGGGCAGGGTGGTGAATGCCTTTAATCCCAGCATTTGGGAGGCAGAGGCAGGCAGATCTCTGTGAGTTCAAGGCCAGCCTGGTCTACAGAGTGAGTTCCAGGACAGCTGGGGCTACAGGGAGACGCTGTCTCAAAAAGACCAAAAAAAGAAAAAAATGTTTATAATTTGTGGGCTTTCTGATAGACTCTTTTTCCAGGTATGTCATAAGCCTTCACTTTAATGTCTCCTAAGTCTCCCCACCTATAATTGGTAAGGTTTTTTCTTTCCAAGGCACCTGGCATACTGATTATTATGTGGTCTTGATGGTCTCTTTCTCACTATGGCTGTTTATTGATCCTGGTGCTTGTGAGCAGACACTCACAAGTTTCTGTAGTGAGTGAATCCATATACTATCTATCTTCACTTCTTTCTCTTTCTCCCTTTCCCTCCTTAGTCAAGGACACTTGTGTCGCAACCCTCTGAAACCAGATGACATGTAAAAAGCCAGGCTCAGGACAAGTAAGTACTGCATAATTTCAGAAGAAAGCTTTGTGCTGCTTCTGCCCACAGCCTGAGGAACAGAAGAGCTAGGTTCTGAAGCCACCCAAAAGACCAAACTGAAGACAGGAGCTAGTGTATGTACATGGCTTCCCGGTGTTATTCATCTGAGCGGCACATTCCAGTTGCACAATCCTGGGACGAGCAGCCTCTGATGACACAGGGCGTCTCTGTGCTGCAGGCAGAACACGCTGAGGGCTTTGTTTTCAGCACACATGGGAAGCAAAGAGGTAAAAAGGTGAAATTCAAGAATAGAAAACACTATCTAAATGGGACAAAGCAAGAATTCGTGTTTATAGACTGTTGCAATTATGTGGGACAAGCAAACACTCATCTTTACTTCAGAGCAAATCCTGTTGCTTACAAATCATTTTTCAGTGTACTTGGCTCTTTTAAGGGGACTAAAACAGATGCTCTGGAACATTTCATGGAGAAACCACTTGTCTTGGTTTTGGTCTCTGTCATCTGTTCTGTCATTTCAAGAAGTACAGATGGGGCTAAGTGGTTAAGAGTACTTATTGTTCTTGCAGAAGACCTGGGTTTAGTTTCCAACGCTCACATGGCAGATCACAACTATCTGAAACTACAGTTCTAGGAAGATGCCCTCTTCTGGTCTCCACAGGTACTGCATACACATGATGTATATATGCAGGCAAAACACTCATATACATAAAATAAAAATAGGTCTTTTTAAAAAAAGTATAGATAAGGGGCAGAAGAGATGGGTCAGCAGTTAAGAGCACTGGCTGCTCTTGCAAAGGACATGGGTTTGGTTCCCAGCACCCACATGGTGGCTAACAGCCATCTATAACTCCATTTCCAGGGGATTCAGTGCTCTCTTTTGATTTCCACAGGGATTGCATGGCTTGGGTGCACTTATATACATTTAGGCAAAACACTCATACACATAAAATAAAAAATGAAAAACTACAGATAAGATTACTCTTTGACCCAAATAAAAATCCTATCTATTCTATCATCTACAACAAGTCAGTTCCCTACATATTTAGCCAGGTATGGCGTCTCAGGCCTGAAATCCTAGCACTTAGCAAGCTGAGAACAGGATGACCATCAACTCCAGGCCAGCCCCTGCTATATAATCAGACAGGACTAAAACACTAATAATAAGCAATAATAAATCAAATAGTAAATCAAACAATAAGAAAATAAACAAGATTAACAGCACTGGAAGGAAATTCTAGTTTCATCCTAGTTTTAAGACATTTTTCTTTCCCTACAGAATTTAAGGAATTTATTGGTTCTGAACAATCAGCATGGTAATAAAGTTTAACAAATTGAAAGATCTGGTCAAATATTCAGTTCCATAAATATTTACTGAGCATCTATCAAGACAGAGTGGTAAATTAATCCACTAATGCAAATTCTTTTAAATCTAGGAAAAAAAATTTGTTTGTAAGGCAACTGACTATATTATGGGATACTATGAGATTCTATATATTAGAAACCATATACATGAAAATGAAAAAAAAAAAGCTTTGTCTTTTTAGCCTTTACCACTATCTTAAAGACAGTCAACTTGACACAAGAGTCACCTAGGAAAAGGAACCTCAGATGAGGAATTTCCCCATCAGACTGGTCTGTGAACAAGCCTATGGGGGCTTTTCTTCATTGCTAATTGATGTAGGAACAAACAGCTCACTATAGGTGGTTCCATCCATGAGCCTTGGCTGTGTAGGAACAGTAGCTGAGTAAGCCAGTTAATATGGTCCTCTATGGTCTCTGCTTCAGTTCCTGCTTCCAGGTTCCCGGCTTGAGTTCCTGTCTGACTTCCCTCTGTGATGAGCTGTGTGTGGCCTGGGAGTTATAAGCTGAAGTAAACCCTTTCCTTCCCAAGTTGCTTTTTGTCATAGTGGCTTATCCCAGCCACAGAGAAGCAAACTAATTCAACAACTAAATCTTCAAGTAGGACTGTCCTTCCTCACAAAAAGCTAATGAAGAATCAAGTTGGGGAATAAGTAAAGGGGCAAACCATGAGGAAGACAGATACCGAAAATGACAGTGTCGTAGTGACCAGCGAGACTGTGAGTGGGAGATGAGGCTCGTGACATGTATCACCAGTGAGGATGCTAAGACGTCCAGAGTCAGCATGAAAACATGCTCAGAATCGAGGCTTCTGTCACCACTTAAGGTGCCAAGGCTTGGGCTAGTTACCTACTGACTGTGTGTCTCAGTTTCCTCCTATGGAGCATGTAAGAGGTCGATGTATCTCGTAAGAGTATTGGGATTACCACATGAAGCACTGTTCACCAAGCATCCGGGACAGTAACTGGTCTAGAAAGAGGCCAGCACAAAATATCCATCATGAAAGCAACTCCGAGATGAAATGGGCCAAGGGAAACAGAATCGAATGAATGAGGAGAGGAACTTAGAAAAATGCCAAGAATTCTTCACCAAAATCTTCTAGAATGTGCAAATAATCCTTACTGACTGCTTTTTCAGGGTGCGATTCTGTTCTGGGAGTTGGGAATGCAGTATTGAAAAAAATGATGTCATAATACTTAAAAAATTTTACATTCCACAGTGCAGATGACTGAGGCAGGCAAGAAAAATCAACAGCTAAGGAAGGCCATGTCAGGAGGCAGTTGGTGCCACATAGGGACAGGTGTATGAAGAGATGGCTGTACCCATGCAGCTGACCCAACTCGAAGGAGGTGACATTATAGCTGGGGTGTAAATGACAGGAATTATGAGATGTGTGCAGACCCACAGGGAGAGAGCTAAGTAGACAGTGCATAGACTCATGGTCAGAGGTCAACAGAGGGCACTGTGCATACTGAGGAAAGGGATAGAGAAGGCATCATTGCTCACGTATATTTGAATTTGGAACTTCTCTTTTTCTTTTTGTAGGAGAGTGACTCACTGAACTAATCTAACTCAGAACATACTTAAGAAAAGCGTGCTAAAAAGTGCAGATAGGGCTTAAAGTTAACATGTAAGGTTGGTGTTAAATACCAAAATGGTACGAGGAAAGAAAAGTAATCATAATTTTTAAGGCAAAGCTTTGCAATATTGCTTTGAAATTGAATGTGAGAGGGTTGTGGGTTTGCTTGCTCAGGTGACACCTGCTTTTCATAAATGAAGAAGAGCCAGCTCATTAGGAAGTAAAGGGTCATCTGCTGACAAAGATGGTTTGTACAACTAAAAAAAAGTGCTTATTCAAAGTAAATTATACTCAAACCAGAACTTTTCCTAAAAGTCCAAACTCAGAGGCCAACCAGAACCAGTAAACAATTTGGAACAGGCCTCCCACACTAAGTTCTTCCTTGTACACACTACGACCAACTGTGTGAAGATTACCGAGCTATTTACTCTGGGTTTGACAGTAAACCACTTGCCATTTTAAAATAATAGTCATGTGGTTAGAGTAAAGATACTTAGAGTTTCTACAGAAGCATCTGCAAGGGCAAAATCTTCCAGGTCAGACCAGCACAAAATTCCAGGGCTTTTTCTCCCTGTCCAGTATTCCTGATACTGCAGGTCAGTTCTGCCACAGCACATCAGAAACTCCAATCTACAGAGCACGATGAAGAGAGAGTTCAGGTGCCTTTCTCTTTAACCATTCAAAGTCAACAGAGGTCAACAGAGGCAATCCACTTAAGGCTAAGTCTCACTAAACCTTCTTTATTAAGGCTTATTCCAGACACTGGGAAATCCCTTCACTTCCTGAGTGCACAACTGTGACAGTGTTCTCTACCTGGCTGCCTCTTCTAAGCCCTGGGAAAAGAGAGGGACAATGGAATGCTTGTGCAGAGCTGGGTACCTGTAAAGTAAGCAGTTGGTACATCGACAAGTTCTGTTGGCATGCGCTCTTATAGCCAAAGCTCTATTTATACAAAAGAGGAAATTGAGATCTCCTGAGACCAGCTGAAGCTCAAGTACTCGGGCTAAAGAGCCCCCCCCCCACCAACTGGGATTACAAAGGCATCTGAAGGAGGCAAGCAAAGCAAGCCTTCAACACAGTGAAGAGACATTTAGGACTCACATTGGAATACAGGCCAGGAGAAGCCCATATGCCAGGAACACGAAGAAGAGACAACATGGAAAAGGGGCAGGATAATCCTGCACCAAGCTCTACCAACCCTATGGAAGATTCCTACAGTGGGATCCCTCTGGGGATGCCCCAGGACACAGATATTAGAAACACAATTGGGAACATATTTAAAGAACTACAAGATTATAAGGAGCAAATCAAAGAACTAAGAAAAGAGAATGAAGAACTCAAGAAGAACCTAGAGAGAGAGAATGACAAACTCTGGAAGGAAGTAGAAACACTGAAAAGATCCCATGCTGAAAAAGATAAGGAAACCAACGAGTGAAGCAAAGAGCTACAAGAAGAGATTGAGAAGCTCCAAAAAGAAGTAGAAATACTAAAGAAATCAGAAAAGGAAATGAAAAAGAAAATCAAACACTCATCCAGTCAAGAAGAAAGGAATGGAAAAAGCCTCAGAAGCAGAATGGAGGAAGCAGAACAAAGAATATCAGACCTGGAAGATAACACAGAACTAAAAATCTCAAGGAAAGATTATGAAAAATATAAAAATACACAAAAGTGGAACAACCAGGAACTGTGGGACACTATGAAAAGATCAAACCTGTGCATCATAAGAATAGAGGAAGGAGAAGAATCCCAAGAGAATGGTATTGATCAGATCTTCAACAGAATAATAGATGAAAACTTCCCCAAACTAAAAAAAGACAANGCCATGTTTATTGCAGCTCTCTTCACAATAGCAAGGAGCTGGAACCAACCCAAATGCCCCTCAACTGATGAGTGGATAGAGAAAATGTGGTACATCTACACAATGGAGTTCTATGCAGCAGTAAAGAAAGACGACATCATGAGCTTTGCAGGAAAATGGCTGGAGCTAGAGGACATCATGCTGAGTGAAGTAACACAGTCCCAGAAAAACAAACGACGAATGGTATCCCTCATCTGTGGATGCTAGTGCCAATTACCTAGTTGTAAGTATTTCTTGTGTATGGCCCCTTGAACTTTTGTTCAAAGCAGTTGGGAGTGATGCATATTGGAAACAACAACAACAACAATAACGAAAAGGACCGCATCAAAGAACTGAAACAGTGAACTTCTGCTCAAAACAGTCAACTTCCACATGGAGAATATTGAAAGACTGAGAAAGAGAAGAAAAACATGTGTGGCAGAAAGCATGAGCTCTGGTGGGGTGGGGGGATCGGGGGGACACGGGTCTAGATTTGATAATATCTATCTATCTATCTATATATCTATATATCTATATATATATAGATATATAAATAAATTTTTAAAAAAGAAAAAAAAAGAAGAAATTAAGAAATGTCATAAATCAAGTGTAGTGGCCCATGCCTGTAAGCCGCATTCAAGAGACAAATGCTAGAGGATGGGGAGACTCCATCTCAGAAAACAAACAGAAAAGAGATTTCAGCCCCTTGACTGTGTGTCACCCCTCATGAGAGCAGATTCCATGACTATGAAGGAAGACAAAAGCCACACTGTGCCTGTCTGATCCTAGTGGATGGAGATGGTGTGAGCCACCCCCCAGACTTGGCACCCCAAACAGAAACACTGCACCATGCCTGCAGGACACTGACAAATCTTGATGTTCTCCACCTCTGAGGCCCAGTCCACTGTCTGGAGAAACAGTGTATGGTAGTGGTGAAAGCTGGCAAACATCATCAGAATGTTATAAAAGTATAAACAGATTTCTTTCCAAGGTCTCCATCTGAGAGATTAAGCCAACATGAGTGTCTGTTAGCACCTCTGAGCAAGACTTCATTGCTCTGCCAGTGACCCCAGTCACTGAGGAAGAACTACAGTTGTCTGAAAAAAGGCCACCAACCAACTGGATATGTTTGTGCATCCCAAATTGCAAGCAACCAACAGCCACATGCCAAGGCTGTGGGTCTGGGAGGCCTGGAGTCTTCCCTCTTCTTGCTCTGTGTGGTTTGTCTCAGGCACCCAAGGCCTTTGTTCCCTGCCTTGACTCTGCTACGCAGACAGATGAGAAACAGGAATGATTTCCACACACCAAGAAACAGTGCATACCAAGCTTCTGGGGGCTAAATCAAGAGCAACGTAAAGCACACGCAACTGATACTTAAGAAAGCTAAGGAATTTGAAATTAATGAGCAAGATTTGGGTAAAATATGGCAGGTGGCCAAAAGAAAGACTACCAAATTTCTGTTTTAGTTCAGTCATTTGTTGTCAACCCACCAATAACACCTGACACGCTGTGCCCACAGTCTGGGAGTTCTTGCAAATCCGAGAATGCCTGTTGTTCGCACCATCTCTGAAAGGGGTACTCTATCTTTGGCAAATTATTTGAAATATTAATGAAGGATAAACAGCAACATTTGTGCTTTCAATTCAGAAAACACAAATGCTGGAACCCATAGTCTGTCAGAGGAAAACTTTACAAAATAGGTATGTATCGAACCAAAAGAATGGACTCTTCAAATGAGTAACTGAAGAACAGGAAAAGTCCTTCAAGACAAGAAGGCAACCACATAATCCGGGCGGCCACAGAGCTGGGAACCCGCAGTCTGATTTTCCCGCTACTCTTGGGCGTTATGGTACTTAACATTCTTTGGTCTAGTTTCCCACAGGCACAGATCAGCATGATTTCTCCACTAATTTTTAAAGAAATTTTAGGAATTATTGGACTCTTGTAGCAACAATGATATTTCAGCTCAAAAAGCACCAGGATAAAGGCAGATGGTGATAGTGAACAGGCTCTCCTATAACAAGGGGTAGGCCCTTAAAACTGCCATCTTTATAAGAGTTTCAAAGCCAAAGATGAGAACCGAATCACTGTTTCCACTTAAGATGCTTAAGATCATGACCACATACTGCCTCAGAACGACTCTTTGATCAAATTCTATCTGAGAAGTATTACAACGGATTATTTATGTGGTGCTTATCTTCCTGGGAAGCAAGATTTGGTAGCACTTTAGTGACAGAACTGTCTGCAACCTCTCACTTTATGGATCTAATAGTGGGCCTCTTTGTAGCAAAGTAAAAATAAAGCAAATACTTTATTTTCTACAGGAAATAAAGGCTCAAACAGAAAAATGGGGGGAAAGTTTTTCTGAGGGAAGCTGTCTGACTCAACTTTCAACAGAAGCCCATTATCACATCATTACGGTGTGGAATCTACTCGTGATTTACATATTCATGTTGACTACTATTTATTTCCAATTGGGATTGGAGAAGAAGCCAAATTCCAAACACAGAATTCATGCAGTCAACATTTAGAAAGTGCCCAACATTTGGGCGTGGTGGCACAAGCCTTTAATCCCAGCACCGGGGAGGTAGAGGCAGAGAGGCAGAGGAGTCAGGAGGCAGAGGAGGCAGAGGCAGGCAGATCTCTGTGAGTTCAAGGCCAGCCTGGTCTACACAATGATTTCCAGGACAGGGGCTACAGAGAGACCCTGTCTAAAAAAAAGAAAAGAAAAGAAAAGAAAAGTGCCCAAAAAAGCAGGCTGTTGGTAACTGACAATCCCTGGTTAAGGCCAGCTAGAGCAATGCTTGTCTACATTGCAGCAATGGAAAGCTTTTTTTGTTTTGGTCTTTTTAAGACAGGGTCTCCCTGTAGCTCTGGCTGTTCTGGAACTCACTCTGTAGACCAGGCTGGCCTTGAACTCACAGAGATCCACCTGATTCTGCCTCCCAAGCGTTAGGATTAAAGGCGTGCGCCACCATGCCCAGCTGGAAAGCTTTACCTAAGAATGGAAATAAATTCTGTCCTGTGTTTTGAGACAGGGTCTCACTGTGCAGCCCTGGTTGGCTTGGAAGTTACTATGTAGGACAGGCTGCTTCAAACTCACAGAGATCCAGCTGCCTCTGCCTTTAGAATGCTGGGATTAAAGATGAGTACCACCATTCGTGTCTAAACTGTGTCTTTTGTTCCTTGTAGGGTGCCTGTCCTCTGCCTCTGAACCATCCTGGACATTTGGCAAACCCTGCAGTAGGATTTCTGTAGAAGAGTTAAGATATGGTTTCTAGTTTGCACGTTGCGTGTGTGTGTGTGGGGGGCGCGTGTGCTTGTGTGCGTGTGTGCATGCACCTGTGCACTGTAGCACACATGTGGAGATCAGAGGACAACTCAGATGCTTGTGTTTCCTGGCAAGTGCCTTTTCCAGCTGAGCCATCTATCTTAACAGCCTCCCCCCCCCCCACTTTTTTGCTATTTCGTGGAGGATGGCTGTGAACTTCTGATCTTCCTGTCTGTAGCTCTACCTCTGAGTGGCAGGATTATAGGCATGGGTCATCATACCCAGTTCATGCAGTGCTGGGGACCAAACAAGGGCTTTGCGAAGCCTAGGTACGTCGCACCCTACCAGCTTTCTCATCCCCAGCCTCACATGTAGCTTTTATACAACTTTATGCTCCAACAAATCTCAATACCTGCATGATGTTTCTTTTCAAGGTTTAACTGTGCCTTTATAGATATCTATTTTATCCTCAACAATTTCTGTTTTTAAAAGTTTTAAGGTCGATAGAGTGAGGTTAGAAGCAACATATTTTAGATAATCTGCAACAGAAAAGAAGGAGGAGTCATGCCATCTACGGATCACAACGCCCTCTGGGGCTGAGCGCCTGTCTTTTCCCACTTGACTGCAAACTTATTTATCTGCATCAAAACCTAAGGCTGTTCATACCTTTCCTCTTCTAGCCCTTAGATGTCTTGAAAAGATTGTTTCTTAATTCTTTTCAGTCTCCCCTAAATACTAAGTGTATTCTTAATCAAACTCTTCCCGCGTAACACTGAGCTGACTACCGGTGTAGCTTGCTGTTGAGGGCAGGGGATGAGGAATCCATCAGTTTGGTCACCATGACCCTGGGAAAATTATTTAGTGGAATCTTATTACGTTAATGGGTCAATGGCACCTCTTTGGAATGTTCTATCGTTGAAATGTGAGCTGCTTAGCAGCATGCACTGTATTCGGAAGCAAAGGCCACCTTCGTAATTATGACTTTTGAACAGTTTCTGATGAGAACCCCAAGTAGCTGAACTAGGCTGAGGCAATGTCTGGGTGATGGTGAGGGATGTTTAAGTTGGTACAGAGGGGCCGATGTCCTGGGAGAGGTGTCTGGGCGTGTAGGCTTGGGTGCACTTTCACGGACACGCGGGGGCCGCAGTGCAGCCTGGGCCGGCGCGCAGGTGTCACTCACACGGGGGTGACGCCCTTGGGGAGCCCCAGGGCGTTGACGGCCACCGGCGGGGGCTGCGAGGGCAGCAGCGCGCTCAGGAAGGCGGCGGGCGTCTGGCCGGGGCCGAAGCGGGCGGGCGAGGAGCAGTGCGGGGCGAAGCTGGGCAGCGGCGGCGGCGGCGGCGGCAGCGGGAACACGTCGGGCACCGGGAACGCGGCGGACGGGCTGAAGACGGGCGGCGGCGGCGGCGGCGGCAGCGGGAACACGTCGGGCACCGGGAACGCGGCGGACGGGCTGAAGACGGGCGGCGGCGGCGGCGGCGGCGAGGGCGACGACGAGCACCACGGGGCCTCGGGCTCGGCGCCAAAGAGCGGCCCGGGCGCGCGTCCGAACGGCTTGGGCGTCGGGGACAGCGGCGACGGCAGGCTGGAGGAGCTGGGGCTGGAGGCGGGCGTGGGCATGCCCGACGCGGGGCCCAGGTTCTGCGCCGCGATGAACTGCTTGGGGCGCGCGTAGTTGAAGGAGCCGGCGGGCTGCAGCGCGGGCTGCATGGGCGACTGCGGGGCGGCGGCGCGCGACGCCAGCGCACTCATGGGCTCCGCGGGCACCGGCGACGCGCAGGCCGCGAGCTCGGGGAAGGCGGGTGGCGGCGGGAAGGCGGGTGGCGGCGGGAAGGGCGGCGACGGCGGCGGGCTGCTGCTCCGGCTGCTGCTCGCGATGCCCGGGGGCGCGGGAGGCCAGGCGGCCGCCTCCTGCTCCAGCCGGACCTGGTTCTGCAGCTGCTGCAGCTTCAGAGGATCCCTGGGGAAAGAGAAGACGGAGTCAGCATGAGAGCAGGACCGGCAGGAAGGCGCGTTCCAGAGCGGAGGGAGACGCCCCACCTTGCGGGTGAAGCCCGCCCCACAGTGCACCCGGGATATGGGCACAGGTCCGTGAAGGGCTTTGGCAGTGACTTGGCTCTGGACAAAGCTGGGAATGGTCAACCAATGTCTGATTAACTCTGCTGATGGGATGACTCGACGGGTAGTGCTCTAAAAGAGAAGACCAGTTCGGTTTCCAGCACCCAGAACTGCCCCCCCCACGCCCCCCTCTCGCTCTGAGAACACCCGAATTCATGTGCATAAATTCATATACATAATTAAAATAAAAATAATTAAAACACGTTAAGATAAACCAGATCAACCAGACCAGTTTGCTGATATTTAGTTATTTATTTTGATGTGTAGGAGTCTTTTCCCTGAATGTTAAGTGCACCATATATGCAATGCCCATGGAGGCCAGTAGAGTGCACCATACATACACCATATATGCAATGCCCATGGAGGCCAGTAGAGTGCACCATACACACACCATACATGCAATGCCCATGGAGGCCAGTATAGTGCTCAGGATCCCCTGGAAAGAGCTGGGTTGGTTGTGAAGATGCCATGTAGGTGCTGGGAAGGGAGCTCAAGTCCTCTGCAAGAGCAGCCAGTGCTCTTAATGGCCGAACCATCTCTCCAGCACCAGATAGCTCAATTCGATGAAGCTGTTGTCCATTTTACAGAACCAGGAAATATTAGGGAGATCTCTTGGGCATGTGTTCCCGTCCATTTGTAGACAAACTTTCGGGAAAACAATGCTATTAGAGTAAGAAAACTAAAATTAAACAGACACTTGAAGTTACTGTTGTAGCTTTAGGTTACTCTAGTCTGCCTCCTTCGCGGCTGTGAACTTGCATTCACTAATATGACAATTTTTTTTCCTTAAAATTTATTTGATGCAAGGGCATGTGACTGATAGAAGGTGAGATGGAAAGAACTGTAGCTCCAGGCCACTTTGGGCTACAAAGCAAGACCCTGTCTCAAAAACACACAACCAAAGCAGGGCATGATGGGTGGTACATGTTTTTAATCCCAGTATTCCAGAGGCAGAGGCAAAGGCAGAGGCAGAGGCAGAGGCAGAGGCAGGTGAGTCTCTGTGAGTTCCAGGCTAGCTGGGGCTATAGGGAGACTGTCTCAAAAAACAGCAAAACAAAAGCAAACAAAAAAACCCCAATCCAACCAAACAAAAACCCAATAATAATAACAACAAACCAAAACAAGCTGAGTATGGGGGATCATACCTGTAATCCCAGCATTTGGAAAGATCAAGAGTTCAAAGTTATCCTTATCTACATAGTGTTTTCAAGGCCAGCCTGAGTTACATAAGACCATCTCAAAAAAAAAAAAATAATCAACAGAACAAAATAAACTCCTTTATTTTGTGCATTTCTTTGTTAAAAGAGTCCTTAGTGGTTAACTCTGAAGTGTTACTTACATACACAAACTTTAATACAGAGTGAGTGTGAAAGCAAGAAGTTATTATATAATAGATTCCTTCTCTGAATAATTTTCATTGATAAAAGTTTGAATTTTTATTTTTAAAATAAAAATTACTAAGCAGCTAGCAAGTACCTAAAATCACACTTTTTTACTCAAAAGTTTTCCTGTTTAGATAATTTGTCTCTTTTCCTTTGCTTAGTCAAGTAAACACAGGGGCCAAGGGCTGTCCAAAATCAGCTCAACAGAAGGGGGCACCGTGATCAGCAGATAGACCAATGGAAATGGCCAGCTCTAGGTTCAGCAAGAGATCCTGACTCAACATATAAGATGGAGAACAACAAAGATGCCCAGCATCAAGTTCTGGCCTACATAGGCATGCAAGCAGCACACACATTCGACCATGCATGTATACACACATATACATATACATTCAACATGCTGAAGTTTTTTTTTTTTTTTTTTAATACAGGGTCTCTCTGTAGCCCCAGCTGGCCTGGAACTAGCCCTGTAGACCAGGCTGGCCTTGAACTCACAGAGATCCTCCTGCCTCTGCCTCTTGTGTGCTGGGATTAAAGGCGTGTGCCACCACACCAGGTTTAAAGACGGTTCTTAGCCACCATGTGGGTGCTGGGACTAGAACCTGGGTCCTCTGGAAGAGCAGTTGGTGCTCTTAACTGCTGAACCATCTTTCCAGCCCCCTGAAGGTTTTGTTATCCTCATGTATTTAATCTTCAAAAAAAAAAAAAATGAAGCTTTCTGAAAGTTAAAGCAACAGAAGGAATAGAAACTGCAGCTAAATCATCTTCAGCTTTGCTATCCAGCGTCATGTAGGAACAGTGACAAGTTCTAGCCTTCCTGTGTCTTTTTCTTTGCTTTTCTTTGATACAATCATCCTTTAAGATGATTACACTTATATTCATGAAAAGACAAAGAAAACTGTTTAGAGAACTGAAAGAAATAAAGAAAAGAAGGTTCTAGTTCTTAATCTTGCAAAGCATCAAAGATTTTTAATAACAAAAGGCTTTGTGAGATCCTACTGAACTTTTTTGAGTGTTTTAAAAGCAGCCATGACTATGCCACTGCTGAGACTCGCCCACCACTTCGAGAAGTTCCAGATGTCCGTGTGGTTTGGTAGACTGTCCAGCACATGTGCTCCTGCTTTATGTATTTAGGACTGGCCCAGGAATAAAACTCATAAAAGCCACCCACCAGCTCCAGCTCCCAAACCTATTACCCAGCACTCACTCTCATTCTGAATTCCCCACCTTCTGCCTTTAGGGCTCCTCATACTTCCTAGGTCCTGGGAACACACCCTTTCCCTGGAATCCTCTCCTGCACCCTTCAGCTGACATGGCACCTGGGTTGGCAGCGATCTAGGTGGCTCTCCTCAAAGGCACCGTTCCCCCATCTGCCAGCCTTGCTTGTCACAATGGCCAGAGAGCCACAGCTGTGTCTGAAGATAATTCAAGTGTGGATTGCATCAGCAAATAGCCTGGCGGTGTGGCTCTGCTCCAGATACCACAAGTCTTCCATCAGGGATGAAGGAGTAACTCTGAAAAACCACATACATTGGTTCTGAATCTCTCTCAAGATCAGCCTTGTAAGAGGAGGGAGGAAGTAGATTCGGCTCTCTCTGTTTCCTGACCGCAGACGCAATGTGATTAGCTACCTTACAATCTGCTGTCATGACTTCTCCGCTATGATCTGGTCTGAACCGTGAACTGTGAGCCAAAATAAACCCTTTATCATTATTATTATTATTATTATTATTATTATTATTATTAGAGGAGGAGGAGGAGGAGGAGGAGGAGGCAGCACTGAATTTGCTAACCCAAATGGGCTTAGAGCTGCTGGAACACTACACATAGTTTAAGAAGTTAGTAATGTACATTTGATAGGAAGTCCAGTGATTTGATTGCTAAGATACATTGCAATGAAGAATTGTGCCGGGATGGACTGTTCCTCTCCCGTGTTTCAGTACTTCTGCCCCAGGTGAAAGGTTAATACAGAGAGATGGGGACAGCTGGAGAACTGGGAGTCAGAACAGCGAATCTTCAAATGTCTGCCTTGATTTCTGTGGAGACAGTTTTATTTGAGCACTTAAATGAATTTGACACCTGAATTCAGAGTTAGTGAATGTGCAGTTTGAAGTCATTGTCTCCATCCTCATCAAGTTACTTTTATAGAAGGTGATTTTCACAGAGATAAAAAAAAAAAGGCAAAGAGACTCACAGGTACCAGAGAAGTCAAGACTGTCCATGTCGTTTGAAAATTACTTATAAGTTGTGTGTTGTTTAAAAAAAAAAGCACTTCTCTCGCTTCCCTATGTTTTTGTCTTGCTATTATTTCTGAAACTGAAGCTGAACCAAACCTTCCTGAAATCCCATGTAAAAAGGAAGAAAATGTGGGTGGAGTTCTAAATAGCCTTAGTCAAAATGACACTGAACATCACACATCTCAGATCTTCGGTTATGCTCCACTTAATCCCAGCTTCTTTTTTTCTCCTTTCTTTACCACACCCCTAATTCAGAAAGTCTAAGAAATTCCTCACCCTTGACACACCCTTCAGGTCTAAAAGTTTCAATACTTCAGGAAATAAAACCACCCACTTTCTGTGAAGTACCAGTCACGGTCCATTTACAGATTGGAAAAGAGGTGTAGGGCAGCTTGCTAGAGGTTATAGAGCCAGGTTAGAACCTGAGTCTGCCCCTGGCTTCTCCCACTGTATCAGGTGTGCTAGCCTTAAGGAACCCAGACCTTCAGTGTTATTAGTTTAAGACAATCTGGGATCATATTTCCTTCCTAGGACTTTCTTCACCTTTATGGTTCCCTGCAGGGACAGTGTCCAGGTCCTTTAGAGGCTTACAGTCCTGGTTGGTTTTTTTTTTTATGTAAAAGGCTGGCTGGATTTGCTGGCTCACAATACATTGTGCTGGGTCTTTCTCTCTAAAATACTTGGTAATAAAGGGGCTTGCCAAAAGATATGTTATTATTAATACCTGTCATTCTCTGAAGAACTGATACCCATATGCCAAATAAATGATGAGAAAAGAAAGTTCTGGCAAACAACTTTTATGTAAATTGGAAATTCCCAGTATGTCTCTTGGGAGCAATGTCTGGTTGCAAGAAATAATCTGTCCCCTGTTCACACTGATAAAGATGGAGATTTCATAACCGTTGGGAGAACTCCTTTCACGAAGCTGGAAAATATTTATGATTTAAGGATAAGTATGTTGCTTATACATTTCCTTTCATTTCTGACTGTGTAACCCAGGGGCTAGCGCACAATGGAGGGTGCAGCGCAGCACCCTCCGAGCCCTAAACTTCTCTGGCTCTGCTCCTCACAAGCACTTTGAAGGCAAATACTGGAGCGTTCAGCATCCTCATGACTCCCAGCCAAACACTAAACACGGCAGGTTTATCATTAACTAGGACTACAATGGAAATTTCTGCCTATAACTCCAGTACCCTCCTGGGTTCATGGGGCCTGAGGTAGAGGGCCCAACATGGACAGGGAGAGTTTTTGTTTGTTTGTTTGTTTGTTTTATTTTTACTTATTGCTTTCGTTTTACGTACATGAGTATATTTATTGCCTGAATGTAGGTAGGTGTACCCATGTCATGCAATGCCGGCAGAGGTCAGAAGAGGGAGCTAGATTCCCCTGGAAATGGAGTTACAGATGGTTTTTAGCCACCGTGTGGGTGCTGGGAACTGAACCTGGGTCCTCTGTAAGAGCAGCCAGTGCTCTTAACGGCTGCTGAGCCATCTCTCCAGCCCCGACTGAAGATTTTTAAGAATTTCTCAGTGAAGACATATTTGTGAACTAGGGGATCGCCCTGAGTAAGATCTCTATCTCTCTGGTGAGATTAGCCCAGTATCCAAAGAATGAGAAAGATGAGTATGTTAATTCCAAGAACTGAGGAAGCAAATGCAATATAAAACCACTAAGGCTTCAGGTAGTATTGATTACATTCCATCTATAACTTTCCTTTGCTAGTGCTCCATCTATCTTATTTTTATTCGGGTATTTATGTTTCAATGTATAGTTTCATATAATAAAAATGAGACTGCTACATGAGGGTTAATAGATAGCAGCTCCCATTGTAAACTTAGATCTGGAGAGATGGCTCAGAGGTTAAGAGCACTGGCTGTTCTTACTGAGGACCGGGTTTGATTCCCAGCATCCACATAGTGGCTAAAAACTGCCTGTAACTCCAGTTCCAGGGGGATCCAATGCCTTCTTCTGACCTCTGCAGGCATTGTACAACATGGGCATACCTATATACATGCAGGCAATACGCTCATACACATAGAATAAAAATAATCAATATTGGAAAATCATTTACCCAGTAAATATATGGATCACCTAATATAACAACATATGTATGAAAATGCTATGATTGTATGAAAAAAACAAGCCAAATGAGAGCAGACCATATTACAATTGGCTGCAGGGGTAGGGGGGAGATTATGAGCTCAAAAATAACTATGAATTCAGGTACATTCCCCTAAGACTGGGAGAGAGAAAGTGAGGATAAAGATGTGTGTTATACAAAGTATCACAAATAAGAAAGGCTGAAATCAAGTAAGGAGTGACCCCTTACTGGGAATGATGATGTGTATATTTAACATGAATTGCAAAACCCCATAGGCTTCTTTACAAAGTCCCATTCTTTGATCTTTAGTTAATTCTGGGCCTTTTGTACATTGTGTTGACTTTAGACAGAGCCAAACTGAACACAGTTCAATTTACACTGGATGGTTCAAGGGAGAAGAGGCCTGACCAAACTCGACACATGACTTGAGTTGCTTTCTGAGAAATCTGTCCTTCACACTTAGAATAAGAAGGCTTGGCTCCACAAAAGAAAGACAGTAGCCTTTGTGTCTCAATTCATATAGTTGATCTCTGTTTGAAGTCATTCCATGTACCGGGAGGGAGGGAGGGAGGGAGGGAGGGAGGGAGGGAGAGAGAGAGAGAGAGAGAGAGAGAGAGAGAGAGAGAGAGAGAGAGATCTCACAACTGTTGCCTAGTTCCTAACCCTCCAGGGAAATTCCAAGATAAGAGATTGGATTGGGGAGCTGGGATTCTGCCAAGGGTCAACGTTGATGAGACTGTTCCTAGGTTCTGAATCCTGCAGCCTGTTTTGGAAAGGTAGAGAATTCTCCTTTAGATATGTGCAGATCCAACTTTCGGGTGGGGGGCAGCCACCTGGACTCTGGGAAGGCTGTAGGATTCAGTGCACTTACAGCCTTACCTAGAGATCAGAGTTTGTAGCCTTACATGAACTATCTGCGATGCAGGATGGGCTCTGATGATGTTTGCAGTCACAGGACACCAGATGAATTGAACCACGTGGGACACCGGATGAATTGAACCACGTGGAACACCAGATGAATTGAACCACGTGGGACACCGGATGAATTGAACCACGTGGAACACGGGTGTTCAGCCTCTTTAGGGGAGGAATGCGAGGTCAGGTTCTGAAGGTTCCGAGGGTTTTTACTCAGCATCACACTGAAGTGTCTGACATGATTTTCATTTCTGCTTCAAAGACCAGTGAACACAGCAGGAAGATATTAGCTGCTGATTCTTATGAAAAACTATGCTAATTCAGTGGACATTAAAGAAGTATGAGCTGTTCCCAATTGAAAAATACATGGTATTAACTCATAACATAGACTGAGGATATTTTGGAGGAAGCTGTTTTCTAACCTTTATGGGCAATGCTCGGGGCAAAACCAATGATCTCATGGTCTAATTGAAACACCAAAGAGAGTTCCTGTGAGGCAGATGTAGAGGAACTTTCGGACCTAAAGCATACAATTAGTGAGAGTTTGAAGACTTGGGGATGAATGAAAGGTGAATAATTAATTTGCCATCTTACAGTGAAATAAAGACTTCAGTGTTTTTTAAGGCTTCACATGGCTAATATTTCTTAACTTTCCATTGTAGAGGCTTCTGCCATCTTTTCTAGGTTGTTTCCATTTTTGCTACAGGGAATAGACCTAAGAGTGGAGTGCAGTCAGTGTTTGTAAGAATGGATCACCGAGGTCACTGCTTTCAAAATAAATCATCTTTACTTGTGCACCCAAATGTTGCACAAAAGAGCAGTTCTCCCATGTCCAGAAGCCCCACTAAAACCCTTTCTCCACAGTGATTTGCCTCCACTCAGAGATTAGCTACTAAATAAATATTTGTTCAATCTAATGAAAATCCTCCAATTTTTCTGTTCCACTAAGCCCTCTTTAATACTTAGCAACACACAGCAGCCCCTTTCTACAGGAGTTATCTTAGAGATGAATGTAAGAATGTGAAATCAGTAAAATAGAGAAATGTTCAAGTACTTCAACTCTGGCTATGCTGGGGGCATTTATGATTTTGTAGAGTTCACTTATCCTAGCTGAGGTCATTTTCAATTTTAAAGTAGAAATTCATAGTGCAATATATATATATATTATAGAATTTTTATATTATATGAGACCCTTATAGGCTGATTTCTATAACCTGTCCCTCTTTAGCCCTTAATATTTAAACCCATAAAGAAAATTTAAGCGAATCAGTATACAACTAAATCAGTTTGAGTCTGGCATTTATTAGTGTGGGTTACACACACACACACACACATACATACACACACACAGTTTTTACATCTATTTTATGCTTCTGAAAATTGCATTATCATTTATGGATAAACATAAGTAGAATTTAAGTATAATTGAGAGACTGAGTAAAATAATTCTATGATAGCTTTTTAAAGAAAAGTTAGGATACTTTTACTCTACAAATAATCATCATGTAATTGGTTAACATTGTTACTTTTTTTTTTCTTAAGACAGAGATATCCAGGGCTGGAGAGATGGCCTAGCGGTTAGGAGCTTCGACGCTCTCGCAGAGGACCCAGGTTCGATCCCCAGCACCCACATGGCGGCCGAGAGCTGTCTGAAACTCCAATTCCAGGAGAACTCCAGTTCCAGGGGAATCCGAGACCCTCTTCTGACCTCCGCGGCATTGCACGACACGGGTGCACAAACTTGCATGCAGACAGTACATTCATACACATACAGAAATAAATAAAATTAAAAAAAAAAAAAGACAGAGATATCTATGAATGGATGCTTCCTAGAACTGGGGGAAAATGACTGAGGTTTCCTGTTAGGTTTAGGGTCCGACACAGTTCCACTGTGATTGTCTTCCTGGAAGAAACCCGTGGGTTATAGGATGCAGGTAGCTCGGTAGCCATGGTTCTCTAATAAACCTTCCCCTTCTTTCCACCACAATCCTTTAAAAAACGTCTTCTAGGCTGATTTGGTAAATCTTTCAGAGGGCCATGCAAGCTATTTTGCTGGATCTACAGGTAGTGCTGCACTGTGCTGCGGTCCCATGGTCACACTCCTTTCTGGTGTCTGCAGCACGTGATGGTGACTCACCCAGCCTCTTTCTTGATGCACTGTTCTTTTGTGACATCGCAACATAACCATCCTTGTTTTCTGACCGTGAGCTTTATTTCCCTCACTGACTATTTCCTATACTCTCAAAATCTGGTATCCTTTCAAGATCTGAGAATATCCATGGGGCTGGAGAGATGGCCTAGCGGTTAAGAGTGCCGACTTCTCTTGCAGAGGACCCGGGTTCGATCCCCAGCACCCGCATGGCGGCTAAGAACCGTCTGTAATTCCAATTCCAGGAGAACTCCAGTTCCAGGGAAATCTGAGACCCTCTTCTGACCTCCGCAGCATTGCAAGACACGGGTGCACAAACCTACATGCAGTCAGTACACTCATACACATACAAAAATAAGATAAAAATTTAAAAAAAAGAATATCCAATGGCTCTACATTGCAACACGACACTGTCATTACAAATATGTTGGGCCACATTTACAATATCCCGAAATGCATCTGGCCAAGGGGCCACAGGTTGGACATAAACTACCCTCCCCCTCTTTCTCTGGTCTTTATGAGACAGGGTCCCCCTGTAGTTCCACCCGGCCTGGAGCAGGCTGGCTGACCTTGATCTCAAGTGCTGGGATTAAAGGCCTGTGCCACCATAAACTTTCTTTACATGCCTCTTTGCATAGACCCTGCCTCGCCCACTCTCTCTGATTTGGACCACTTCCACATAATTCAAATTTAGCATGTCTGAAACAGAGCCTCTCTCACCCCAATCTAATTTCTCTCCCTAACAGCATGTGATATTCAGAATTCTAGCAGTTTGATGCCACCCAGTCCTAACAACCTTATCTTCCACTATGGCTCTGCTCCACTTCTTTCATTCTCCTCAATGAGTCCTATTGTTCTCAAGCTTCCCTTGGGGTTTCCTTCCTCTGGGTCTTTTCTCACGCACTACTCTCTTTGGGGAGGTCCGTCCCTGACCGTTTCTCTCCATCCACTGAGATAGGCTTTATTCTTTACAGGGCATTTCAATGCCCAGGTCTGTGTGCAGCTCTTCTGAATGCTGTTGAACAGCTAGCTCTTCCCTTCCTGAACCAGCTGGTTCAGCTCTGTCCAGGTTAGTGCTGGCAGCATCTCTACCCTCCAACAGGTGTCCTGGGGCCAGGCTTATGTTCTTTGTGTCCTCCTTATAATGACAGTGCTTTATACATAGAAGTCACTAAATCCCCGTGAAGAGACTGCCAGGCATCTTTTGATAGGCAGTGTAGGAAAAGGAGATATATCTTATAATAAGGGGGAAGGTAATTTACATACTTATATTTAGGTAAATACATGCATAGGTGTGATCATTAGCCATAACAGTAGTTATTTTTGGCTTTGTTGTATCCAAAATAAGAAACTCTTATCCCCAAAGAAGAATGTTTGTGAAGCTGACAACGGAGTTCCTAATTTGGCATCTGTGAGGCTCTCCATCGTGTTCCAGGCAGTGGCAGGCTGTACCAATGCCCATTTTCCATTTTATTTGGTTATCGGTCAAAAACGCACCGTAACTGTATTTGTCTTGAGAAGCGCTCAGGGATATTTTCAGTGCTTGCTGAGAACGTCGGTCAGTCATCTCTAGGTGATTCTTTTCCTTGATGGGGCCTATTCTTCCATCACTGCATGCCCATAGCTACTTTTTCAACACAGACTGACTTGTGAAACAAAATTGGTCCAGATCCGGAAAGGGACATGTTCCCTGTGTGTCCAGTGTGTAGCAGATCTCAAAGACACAGCAGCGTGCTGCTTACGAAGAGGTGCTGAAGGCCTGGACTGGGCTTGAACAAGAAGCATTGATGTCTGCCTGGGACACTACGCTGGTATCTGCACTTGTTTTTTTTTTTTTTTTTTTTTTTTTGCCATGTTCTGCCCGCTGTGGCACTGTCCAATCTAAATTCACCCCCTTCCCCCTCTACTGACCCTACATATAAAAACAGGGTCTTCATCTTAAAATTGTTACTGCTTGCTTTCCCGTGGCTTTCATTGATTTTTAAACTGTTTTTAATCAAACTGGAGGGAAAAAAAGTCTGTATTCTTCCTGTAAGGAAGCATAAACCAGCTGAGCTATAACGGTCAAATTAAGTGATAGGGCCAAGGGTATACCGAAAACCAAGCTCCTAGAAAGCAGAGAGGTGTAGTGAAAGATACTTGAGGACCACACAATTGAGCCCTTATTGCAGGTCTTAAGGGAGCTTCTACGTAGTCACCTTCAGAGAGAAAAAGAGAAAAAAGCTGAAGGCCCGTGAGATGGCTCATCAGCAGGTGAAGACGCTTGCTGCCAAGCCTGATGACCCCGAGTTAAAAAAACCCCAGACCCCACATGGTAGAAAAAGAGAAAAGACCACTTCCCACATGTGCTTGACCCTTCACAATACATGACCAGGCAGGCCACACACACCACACACACAAACAACACAACCACACACACACACAACAAAATAGACTAATACATAAAATATAATTTTAATAAAGAATAGAGATTCATTTTAAATTATTTATCTTAGCCCTTTATATCAAAATACAAATAGTTTTGAACAGTAATCATCTGAACATCTGGTAATGAACTCATTTTTACATCTTTATTAACTAAAATTTTCTCAACGTATATGCATTTTGAACTTTATAGGCATAATTTTCAAGCCTGCGACTATAACCACGGTTGGTGGTTTAATTCAGCCACCATGCATTCAGTGTTGCTGCATTTGAACAGTACAGGTCTTGAGGCATGAGATTAAGTATATACAATCCACTGTACTCTAAACTAATACAGAGAAACAGCCTTCTGTCTTCTGAATGGTCACCTCCATCTTTCCACATCTGAAAACTCCTCTGATGTACAAACCGCGTGACAGTAATAAGGACCAATCCTGGTGTTAGCAGTGGGGTTTGTTCAGTGGAGAGGAATTGTTGAAAATTTCCAACTGTCAAGGTATACTATAGATTCTAAACCACCAAAGGTCTTCAGGCATTAACCTCTCAGGTAGGTGCAGGGTAGTAGTAGAGGTTTTGGGCATTGAGGGAGAAAGCACAAAAACACATACATGCAATAATTTCAATAGCGCTGTGAGGTTAGACAGGAGTAATGACTTAGAGATGGGTCCACTCTTCTTGCTCACTTGGGTATTAAATGAGTCATTTGGGGGGTAAATTATGCTGTGTCCTATGGAAAATGATTTTCAGCCCGAGTCCAAAATAATTCTTCCTCTCTTAAAGTGATTAATCTTTAAAGAGGATTTCATTATTCAAAAGCACAATAACCATGAAAAAGAAAAGAAACTGAAGAAGCTGGCGCTCTATCTTCAGATATTATTCGGTGGCCAGGGGCCTCCGGCGACAGATCTTTCCTCCAGGAATAGATGAGCCACCTAGCTGAAGCACAGAGTATGCCCTAAGAATCACAGTGGCACAGGTAGCCTAGGAACAAGTTTTGGTTGTGTGTTTGTTAAACGGAGGCACACACTTGCTTAAAAGTATCTGTTTCATCTCCAGATTTGCTCATTAAAACTCAAAACTAGTACTTCCAAAGGATTGGGCCCAGCTAGGGCATGACCATGAATGGCTGCCCACAGGCTGAAATATGAATATAAATATGCAGTATAACGCCCATTGTAAAGGGAACAGATCACCCTGGCGCTGTGTATGTGTGGCGTATATAGGAAACTAGACACAATAACAATATATTTTAGGAGGGGCTGTGTTTTTATTTGGGTTTATTGTTTTTTTTTTTTTTTAGGTTTTAATTTATTTGAATTAGTTTGTAAAAAGAAATAGAATAATTGTTATCAGTTGTGAGTTCTATTTTTTGATAAGAAAATCGTGTCGTCCTACATCATATATTCACTCACCTGTGAGAGCATCTTGAGGTTCATGTGGGTTTCCATCGGGTTCCGGTCTCATGTCATCAGCACAGGGCGCTACTACACATATCACCCTGAGCCATCTCCGGTGCTGACACGGCATGTCGTCCTCAGCCATTTCTCCCCTTATCTTTTTTTGAGACAAGAGGGCTCACCTGAACTTGCCATTCTCTGCTGTTTTGGCCGAGACTGGCCTGGCAGTGAGCCTGTGGTAAAAAAAAAACCCCCCACCCTGTCTGTCTGTGTGCCCACAGGGTTACAGATCGTGCCACTGTGCCCCAGTTCTTTACCATGGCTGTCAAGGATCCAAACACCAGGTGCTATCTGTTTAGTCTTGGCCAGCCAGACTTACCATGTGAGCCTCAAAATGTTTTTTATTTTCACTTACTGACTTTCAAATCAATTATTATTCTTTTTTTTTTTCTAAAGGCAAAAAATATAAATTACACGTTGGCCTCAAGTTTATGTTGTTGATTTTCGGCCATTCAATACGGCCTGCCTTGTCCCCCAATTCCTTTCCCATAAGCAAAGCTTATGTGGCTGCTTTGTTGTTAAGTAGAAATTTAAAAAGTAAACATTATCTATAAAGTGCAGTTGAACTATTGTTAGAATCCCTTGAAGTAAGCAATTAATAAGAAGTGTGTCTTACAGAAGAAGATACTTAAAATTTAATTGGAAAATGAAAGACAATTGATATGTAATTTCCCGAAACTATGCCCACGGAAGAGCATATATATATAATATATATATATAACTTATATATATATGACATATTAATATATAATTATGAGTATATATTACAAGATATATATTAGATATTATTAAGGTATATATATATAGTAGAGGTATAAACCGTAGAGAACTCTTCTAAGTCCCTTAGGTAGAATTGAGACAGTGGCCACCAAAGGCACCTGTTGCAGTGTCTGTAGACCCTCTACCAGTGCCTCCCAAGGAGTTGTACTGAGAAATATGAAACCACTCTCAACCTTCTCAGCCCTTTACCAAGCTAGGCTAGTCTCCCCACAAATAAATTCACCCAAACAGTGAAATTAATTCAAAGATGCATTAATTTCCCTAGCCAGAGACCGAGCATATGGCTAAGGGTTCTTTCAAGCCACTAAGGGGATGAATGCATGTGTGTGTGTTGTGTGGTGTGTGTGTGTTGGTGTGTGTGTGTTGTGGTTTCTCTTTTTAAATATTTTCAAGTTCATCAGACTGACAAATAGGTGAAATGAAGATAAGAATTCTTATTCATTAAACTAGTCACTATGTTAAGGTTAATAGCTACATTGGAGAAGAAAAGGGGATATGTTGCTTAAGGCAAGTGGCTTTGGCCCCTTGATTTCAGTACACTTATCGCAAAGCACTTGCAAATTGGCACGCTCCCAGGCAGGCCTCCCTCCCCCCTCTCCCACAAAGAGAGCAAAATTCTCTCCCTGGAGGCAGCAGACCCAAAGTGAGAAGAAGACAGAAGGAGTGATGTGCACATACACAGATCTATTACCACTCAAATTCCCAGAAAGGAGGCACGGATACGGAGTCCTTCGCTCTCAGGAAGTCCCTGGCCACGGGATGGATGAGGGAGGGCCCTTTCAGTGTCCTAATGTTTTACTGATATTACATAGTACTTTTTGGGGGGGAAGTCCTTTTAGACACGTCTCCCTGTAGCTATCCAGCTAGTCCTGGAACTCCCAATAACAGGCTGCCCTTGAGACACAACAGATGATCCACCTGCCGCTGCCTTCCAAGTCTGGGATTAAAGGTGTGCACCACTAGCCACGGCAGTAATATTTTTAAAAAAGTGTCTAGCATGGGGCTGGAGATTAGCCAGTCGGTTAAGAGGTTTAGTAGACCCAGGCCATGTTGTTACCCAGTCATCCACATGGCGGCTTGAGAGTCGAACTCATTCCGAACTCCAGCTTCCAGGGGACCAACACCCGCTTTGACGGCCATGGCATTCTCACGACAGGTCACAAAACCTACATTCAGACATACATTCATACACGATAGAAAATAAATAAATTAAATTTTAAAAAATGAAAAAAAAGTGCTAGCATGATGTACCTGAAACCAAAGAGAAAAATGCCTGGTCTGTTAGGTCATTAACATATATTATGAATAATACTAATATCTTCTAGTTTACGTTAACATTTCTGTAAATTCTGTGGCTCTTTAAATCATTTTTCTCACATATAGAGGCCAAAAAATACACACTATAAGAAAAGTGCCATAATAAATTAATAAACTTATTTTATTGTTAGTGTTTACATTAGTACTGTCTCATTCTAGAAGCATGAGCCAAAAGAACATTCTGAATCTGATCCCTGATAATGATCATGGTTTTCTTCTTTATGAATGTCTACACGTCAAAGGATCAGGATTTAATAAACTTCAAAGGCCAAGTTAGGAATAAACGAATAATTAAATATGGTCTTATTTTCTAGGATTACAGACCTTAGACTAATATCACGTTTAAACTTGAAAATATTTATTATGCTGATACCACCATAACTAGTCATATTTCTGTGTCTGGGCATGCGTACATACACACAAGTGATGAGGCTGTGTTATTGGATTAGAAAAGTACTGGACAATCGCCTCTGTGTTATCCTTAAAGCAAAAGCTCATCTGTGCTCCTCAGGGGAAAACTCAACCTTTGTTAGAATCTGACTGATGTGGAACATATCTTTCCTTTGTGCTTTGGAATGCATTATCTGTGAACTTGTTAGATACGACCTAGAAGACTTAATTAAACCTATTGGTGAAAGACGTTTTATCTCGATGTCCTCACATGAGAGTCAGTAGGGTAGCTCTCCACTGAACTTACAACTGCTGGACAAAGAGGACCCAGGGTCCTTCCACATATGTATTATACTCCCAAATTTAAAAAAGATAGTCATGCTGGGCGTGGGGCATGCCTTTAATGCTAGCACCTGGGTGGCAGAGGCATGTCTGGTGTGAGGTTCAGGCCAGCCTGGTCTACAGAGTGAATTTAGGAACAGCCTGGGGCTATAGGGAGACCCTGGTCCCAAAAGATCCCAAAAAAATAAAAAATAAAAAGTATAGTCACACACATATTCTCTTAAAGGAAGTAGTGTATGTCTTAAGTTTATAATCTTAATGTAGTATCACCATAAATATCACATGTACTTTATGCAATGTTCATAATAAACATGGAACATGTTCAGTACACCATAGTATCTATAAGAACTTGTTCTTTTAAAAGACATTTCAATATTCCGCAGCATTTTTATTGTTTTAGGAACAGCCATAAATACCATATTATGAGAAATTCCATTCAACAGAAAAATGACTGTTGACTACAAACAGTTATATATAACCACATTGGAAACTTCATGTAGTTTTGATAAATTTCTTTCATTTTTAAGATAAATGAGGTTCAATAATTGGGCTGTTTTAAGTCAGAGTTATTTTAGATTTTTTAGCCTTCCTTGGGAAGGAATCTCAATTTATTACAACCCTGGACACATTTGGACAGACTTCATTTACTTCTAACAATTGGATCTGCCTCCTAAGGGGAAAGGTTAGTCAGATCTGTCATTCCTGCATCTCATCCTCTGGCCCTCAGGGAATGTCAAAGCTAGCTGTTCAGATGAAGAGGGTAAAAGCCATTTCAAATTTATATTGCTTTTCCCTGGTCACAAGCCTCTAAATCCCTCTGCTAAGCTACATCTCCTCAACTCACCAAATGTAGTTTTGAGGATTCTTTCAATGATTTCTTCCTTCTTCAGATGAGAAGTTGGAATGGGAGCCTGGGTCAGCCAAAGCCTGTATTCACACCACAGAACCTTGGCTTGTACATCTTGGCTATTAACATTTAAACTAGCAATGACTGACCTTTAAGGGAAAATAAATTACTTCAAGTACCCAGAGACAATCGTGCATTCCTCTCATTATTTGCCCTTGTGACATGGAAATGCATAGAAAATGTTAATTGGCAGTAATATGCTTATTCAGAAATGTTGTTTAGCTCTTCAGCGATAGGTCTATATTATTGTCTTTGTCAGCTGAAATAAAAATTAAAAAAAACATAATCCTCCTAAATGCTAGCACACTTAGTAATACAATCTCTTAAGAGACCGAATAACACAACAGATGAATAATCTTGGTAGTATTCCACTGTACAGTTTTTAAAAGCAACATAGTGGTTTTTAGTATTGTAGAAGGACTTTTTAAAGTAGTTAAAGTAAAAAGGAAAAAAAAAATCCAACTTCTATCTCACAGATAATGAAAACATTCAGGCCCAGAGTGACTTAGTCAAGCCACACAAATTAGTACACAGACACTTGTGCCAAAGAAAGCACTCGGTAGCTCAGCGGCAGGAGGTGCTAAAAAGAGCTGTTTTAAAACCAATTGTACGAGTTCAATTCCAGCCACTCTGTACTTTGCTTTGTGTCTTGTTCTAAACAAATAACCTGTTTAAAAAGAAGTGGGTAAAGTGAAGACGGTGTTTAGGTCTGTGGAAACGTGCACGCGTCACATTCCTGGTGCTGTCTACTTGCTAGGATTTTGCCAGTCTTTGATTCTCAGAACTTTGGATTCATATTTTACTCTGAACTATGAACCCTATCCTTTACCCATCAGCCTCATCTTCCTGCCCTTCTACATTTGGGGATTTGCAGTAGAAAGCTGTAAATAAATGATGTCTCAGTACTAAAGACTAAGCACCCAATAATAGTTACTTAGCAAATGAGTGCTGGCTAAGGATATAAAACTGAAGGAAACTGTAGAAGTAAATTTAATTTCCTGGTTTCAAAGGGGCCCCATGGAAAGAGCCATATGTAACACCACTGGGGACTGAAGCCCAGGATCTGTGAGTCTCTGTCACTGAGAAATTCTTGAGTGAACGCTTACCATGGGGAGAAGAGGGAAATGACAAATTCAGCTCCCATCCTTGATTAAACCATATCTGCAGCCACATCTGTGGTCAAGGAGGGACAGGAGTCCAGAGACAATCATTTATGCAAACAGGACCATCACAGAATGAAGAATGCAGGCAGCCTATTCTGCAACGGACACCCAGTATCAGAAAGAAAGCCAGCCTGGAAGAGTCTGGAGCAGGCACTAGGCCCAGCCCGAAGCTGCCCGTGATGCCCTCTGGGGCCATGCTGGAACCAGCGAATGGGAGACTGAGTTCCAGCAGTGTGGCACAAAGGCCTCAGAGAAGAAAGCAGAGTGGGAAAGACAGCGTCAGAATCTAACCAGGGCTGGGGGAGATGGCTCTGTGGTCAGAAAAAACAAAACAAAAACCATGCCTGGATCTTCACAATAAGCCATCAACACAAGGGCAGATGTAAGTATAACTAACCCAGAAAGAACCCTAACAACTGCAAGGCCCTGAAGGGATCATGAAACGTCTGTCTGTCAATGTCAGTAATCCCATGAGTTGAAATTTATAGTGCTAGCAGCACATCCAGGTTATGGGCCCTATTAAAGCATCACACTGACTTCCAAACCCTTGACTGTGGTAACCAGGGCCCCTCTAGTGGGGACATGACAGTTTCTTAGATGTTCCTCATGCAAGTTCCCACAGAGGGATCAGCATGGACCAGCCACAGCAGGAGCCCTGGATCCCTACACATGTCAGACAAGTGTTGGAACAAGGAATACCCAATATCTGCCAAGAAAGTGTGCCCTCTGGTGCTCAAAACATACAAGCTTCTTAGAAAGCTTGTAGGGCTGAGGATATCCCAATCCAAAAGGAAGAGCCACCCTTCTGAGGACAGGCCATCAGAGGAGATTCATGGGAACAAACCCTCCTCACCATCAACAAAGGTTCAGAAACCAGGTCAAACAATTTTTGCAGCAGCTTTGTCCCAGAGAAAATGCAAGGGGCAAGAAAGGTCCCCACCAAAGGGCAGCCCCATCACCTGTACAGGGCAGGGACTACTGAAAGGGAGAGCTGCTTTTCTGGGAACACTGTAGCTCGGAAAAGCCGGAGGGGCCCTGGGAAGGTCCTCAAGAAGCAGCTTAGCACAGGCGCCGAGCAGCAGGTACCACAAACTGTTTGTGTTTCTTTATCCCTTACAAAGTCTGGAAAAATTCACACAAGGCAAAACTTCAGGTCCAGGCTGAGCCCAGCCAGGGTCATCATTTCCATACCAAACTCCCTGTGTTAAATAAAGTATCTTATCAATGCCAAAGTGCTGGTACAGCCAAGCTGCTGCTTTTGCTGGCCAGTTGTTTCCAAGGAACCGATAGATCAGAGACAGTGTCAGAAAGGTGTGGCATTATGGGACAAGAACCCATGCCAGAGTCACCCTCCATCCTTGCCCCACAGGAAGCCAGAGCCCCAGGAAAAAACGACCAGGGGCCATCAGGCCGCCCAGGTGCCTCCAGTTGTCCCTCCTTTTGCTGAAAGCGCACTCTATCGTGATTATTCAAACAGAAAATGCTTACCTAGCATTTCCAACTTAAACTTTTTGTTCTGTACAAATAACTTATTGCTTTCAATAAATGTTGTGATTAAAAAAAAACGTGACCATGTGCAATTTGATGTGTGTATTTATCTGGTGCAGGGATCAAACCTAGTGCCTAATGCATGATAGGCAAGCGCTTGACCACCGACCTGCATCTCTAGCCTTACATATTTCAAATCTTTGTGTGTGTGGTGTGGTGTGTGTGTGTATGTGTGTGTGTGGTTGGTACATATAACATGTGGAGGCCACAGGTCAATCTAAGGTCTGATCCTCAGGAGCCATCCACCTTGTTTTTTGAGACAGGATCTCTCCCTGGGACCTGGGACTCTACACTGGCTGGTCATTGGAGCCCAGGGGCTTCCTCCTGTGTGGTGCCTGGGCCTGGGACTTCAAATTCTGCCACCGTGGCTAGCAATTTACATGGGTTCTAGTGCAAACCAGGCCTCCGTGCAAGCCTCCAGACTAAGCTGTTTCCCTTACGAGCATTTGACCATGATTTTATGACACAATTTTTTTTTTTGAGACAGGATCTCCCTTTAATCTCAGCTGTCCGGAACTCACTATGGTAGACCAGGTGAGCTTGAACTCACAGAGATCAGCCTGCCCTCTGCAACTCTGAGTGCTAGGATTAAAGGCGGTCCATCCAACAAGCCAGCATGACACAATTTTTTAAAAATCTAAACAATATAGAGAATTATAAAATGCCAGAGTCATCCTCCAAGTCATCCTCTTTGTTCTAGTCCCACTCTCCAGAGATGGAGCGCTCAGCTCCTCCAAGCGTTTGCTTCCTTTCCTTCTTCCCAGCACGTGCATTCATCCATTTATTGAGTCCCCAGCACAGATGCCGCTCTTGGTTGCTGTTTAGTGTTCACCAGCAAGATGTGCTTGTCGGGCCTTTGCCAGCAGCCAGCTTATAACTTTGTCAGGTTCACAGAGCTCTGTTTCCATTTCCAAATTCTGTAAAATTTTTCTAAAAAAATTAGTTTTAGACCAGGGTGGTGGCACACATCGTTCAACCCCTTTAATCCCAGCACTTGGGAGGCAGAGGCAGGGCAATCTCTGTGAGTTCAAGGCCAGCCTGGTCTACAGAAGAAGCTCCAGGCCAGCTGGACTAAGGGAGACCCTGTCTAAAAAAAAAGACAAAAAAAAAAGAAAAAAAAAAAAGTAAGAGGAATAATTTGTACATGGAATTCAAAAGATGAAACTCTTCTGTGTGTTACCCGGATTTAGGTGTTCTAATAGTGCCCCGACACGTCCTTCTCTCTTGCCTGTAACCTCCCGACTTGGCTTCTTTCCAGGAGAATGGCTTCCTTCTGCATGTCGACTCTTCCATAACAGGTAGCAGCTCTGTTTGTTCTGTCCCATCAGTTAGCTATCAAAGGACAAAAGGGCACATTTTCCTTCCATGTTTACTACTAAAACTTAAAAGGAAGGGCCTGGCCAGGATCATATATTTCCTCTTGGATGGTTTATACAAACTATACTGTGGGCAGTCCTGAGCCACATGTTCACCCTGCTGCCAAGGGCTGGGAGATTTTGACTGGCAGACCACAGGAGCTGAGTAGACAGCTTTGCCCAGAAGGGAGGATACCACTGCCAGATGAAGGGAAGGGTGACCGGTAATAAAAAGAGATGCACATGTGGCCTGGAGTTTCAGGAAACTGGTTTTTAAAAGGAGCACATTCATTCTCCATCTGTTGGTGAGTCACCACTCGCTTTTGTGTGTGGTTACTGCCATGGTATGGACCACGGCCTCATTCTCCTCTACAAAAGGAGCTGGACCTCCACCTCTGTCTTTACCTCAGCACCATCCTTTAGAAACTCCTGGCAATACTTCCGAAATACTTGAAAAGCAAGTGCAAGGGCTGGAGAGATGGCTCAGTGGTTAAGAGCATCGCACTTGTTCTTCCAGAGGAACCGGGTTAGATCCCGAGCACCCACCATGGCAGCTTAAGAACCATCTTTCAGCCCGGGATGGTGCTGATGTCGTAGACTCGATGCGCCTTAAATCTAGCCTTGGGAGGCCATGAGCAGCGGATCTCTAGTAAGTTGCAAGGCCAACCTGGTCTCACAGAAGTGAGTTCAGAGCCCCTGGCTGATAGGGAGACCCTTCTGCAAAAGACAAAAACAACAACAAAAACAAACGAACAAACAGAAAAAACAAAAAAAAAAAAAAAACAAGTGCCAAGATCCAACGTAANCTAAGACAGAGTTCCCTTATGTAGCCCACCTTGGTCCTAGAAATTAGCTTGAAGACCAGGCTCAGGCATGTCTCAAGCTCATCTCAGCTCACAAGAGATCCACCTGCCTCTGCCTCCAGAGTACTTGGTTAAACCTGTGCTACCACCACATCCAGTGATCTTTGTTCTGATTGGTACCAAAGATTATTTTAACAAATTACTCACAGGGTCAGATGCCATTGGCTACTTTACTAGTTTAAATGAGTTGCCATGCGTGGTGCACGCTCCGATGCATGGAGAGCTTAAGTAGTTCTGACTGGTTAAAACGATTCGTCATGTGGTGTGGGATGCAAGGTCGTTAGGCAGGCTTTTTAGTTTTTTTTATTAATTTAATTTATTTCTGTATATGTGTATGAATGTACTGTCTGCATTGCAGTTTGCACCGTGTCGTGCAATGCCCGGAGGTAGAACGGGGTGTCGGATCCGATCCCTGAACTGGAGTCTTTTACTGGAATTGGAGTTTCAGACTTCTCAGCCTGCCATGGTGGTGCTGCGGGATCGAACCAGGTCCTCTGAGGGGGGCTCTTAACCCTGGCCATCTCCAGCCCCAGCAGTTGGCTCTCTTAACCGCTAGGCCATCTCTCCAGCCCGCTAGACTCTTTTAAATGATTAAAGATCAAAAACTCAGAAGTCTTCACCTCTTGTGGTAATGTATTCCTATAACCTCAGTATTGCACAGGCCAAGGTAGAAGGGTGGCAGGTTCAAGATGGGACTGGCCTACAATAATAAGACCCAGTTTCAAAGAACAAAAATATAATGAAAAATTCAGAATGAGGGGCTGATAGCTCAGTGGTTAAGAGCACTGGCTGCTTTTGCAGAGAACTCAGGTTTGATTCCCAAAACCCACATGGTAACTAACAACTTTCAGTAACCCCAGTTCCCAAGGGATCTTGATGCCCATTTAGGGCTTCTCAGACACTGCAGGAACACAGGTGTACTTTAACATACACACAAGCAAAACATCATACACATAAAAATACGAATAAAAATCTAACACCAGAAGACCAATAAATTTCATATTCATGGAGTATGTGGGACTGAGTGGCCGGGGTATGAGGACAGGAGAGCGACAGTGGACATCATCAGGGCAGAAACATGCCCATGTTAGACATGTCAGTGAGACCCATCACTTGTCCAAGTCGAATGCTAGTATTATTAAAAGAGGGCTTCCTAGGGGCTGAAAGATGGCTCCCACGTTAAAAAGCACTGGCTTCTTTGCCTAGCGAGGTGATGCACTCGGAGGCAAACCAGCAAAATTTCTGAGTTTCAAGCCCAGTCTTGGTCTACAGAAGAAGTTCCACGGACAGGGTACAGGGAGACCCTGTCTCAAAATAAACCAAAAAAGAAAGGAAGCACTGGCTCTCAAGAGGACCCAGGTTCAATTAACACCCACATAGTGGAAACAACCCTGCATCAACTTCAGTATCAGGGGAAATCTAGACCCCTCTTTTTGGCTCGATGGGTATTGCTTAACAAGTTACAGTATATACATGCGGGACTACATCATTACACATAAAAAAAACAGAGGGAGGTGCGGGACATCGTGGCATAAACCCTTAATCCCAGCACTTCAGGAGCCAGGCAGTGGATCTCTGTGAGTTCAAGGCCAGCCTGGTCTACATACTAGTTCTAGGTCAGCTGGGGCTACAGGGAAACCCTGTTTCTCAAAACAAAACCAAAACAAAACAAACAAAACAAAACAACAGAGAATCGCTATAACAACAACAAAAAAGAGGGGTCCTGTAATTCCCTTTCTTTTTTCTTTTATATTGTATGTATGATTGAGTTGTACTATGTCGCATGAGGTTGGTGCACCTGAGTGTCTGTGCAAATGCCACAGAGGTCATGAAGAGAGGGCGTCGGATCCCGGAAACTGGAGTCAAAGACGGTCTCACCACTCCATTGGGCGCCAGGAACCAAACCGGGTCCTCTTTGCAAGAGCGTCGGGGCCCCTACTGCTGAACCTATCTCCAGCCCGTGTAATTCCATTTCATGCATACCTCTGATGACAAAGCCTCCCACTGGGACCACACCTCCTACACATCCATCATTTCCAAATGTAGCAAGCTGCGTAACATGTACCCAAACTGATCTTTGTTTTGCTAGTGTTAGGGATCAAAACCAAAGTCTTGCATGACATGGGTGCACAAACCTGCATGTAGACAGTATATTCATACACATAAATAAAAAAAATTAAAAAAAACAAAAAAAAAAAAAACCCAAAGCCTTGCACCTGCTGGGTCAGCACCCTACCACACTGAATTCTTAACCCTTTATCTTTCCTGACCACCACTTGTTGCCCATGTCTATCCTCTGGTTTGGTTTTGTGCACTTTTTTTGAGCACAGTGTCTCAATATAACCCAAGCGCTGGCCTAAAACTTGGTATGTTGCTGAGGATGACTATGAACCCCTGATCCTCCTGCCTTGTCTGAATGCTGGCGATTATAGGGTATGTTGCCACTATACCTGGTTTCTGGAGTGCAAAGAATCAAACTCATGGCTTCATACACATGAAGCAGGCACTCTGCCAACTGAGCTACATCCTTACAACCCTCAGTGAACATAAGTTTTTTAAGATTTTAAGATCCTGGGGCTGGAGAGATACCCTAGTGGTTAAGGACACCGACTGCTTTACAGAGGACCCGGTTTGATCCCCAGCACCCACATTGGGAACTGCTTGAAAACCACTGTAACTGCCAGCTTCCAAGGGCACTCCGATGCCCTCCTGCACCTCCTCTGAGGCATCACACAACACGGGTGTACAAACCTACATTGCAGACAGTACATTCATTAGCACAGAAAAAAATAAATAAAAGAAGGAAATGGACTAAAAAAAAATTTAAGATCTTTCTCATTAGCAAAATTCCCACGCACATACCAAACTTATGAGTTTAGTATGTTCTCTTTAGTTTTTTACTGTTACCAAAGGAACAGGCCAGTTTAACTAAATGCACATAAGCTATAACTGGTTTAATCATACTTGTTAGACATTTATATTAGATGTTTTTATGTGTTTCTGTATTAAAATTAAAAATGGGGCTGGAGAGAATGCTCAGTGTTTTAAGAGCACTGACTGCTCTCTGCAGGAGTACCCAGGTTCGATTCCCAGCAACCCCAAAAAAAAATGATCTAACTGGAAGTCCTTTTCCACCGAAAACAAATTTCTTAGTTGAGATTGCGTCATTGTTGTAGTGAATGCCTGTCTATAATCAGCACTTGGAAGGTAAGACAAGAGGATCAGGCCTTGTTCAAGATCATCGTCAGTGTGGTGAGTCCAAGGCCATTACCCTTGTGAGCAGCCAGAGTCAGGTGTTCCCTATTGAAGAACAATGCTAATGGTAATTCACTGCTTAGCTACATTACTTCTGAAATTGGTGGTGGAAGCAAATGACCCAAAATAAATGGCATTGGAGTGTTATTTTTTTCACCCCTGCCCCCCTTTTTTTTTGTCTTTTTGAGACAGGGTCTCCCTTTAGTCCCAGCTGGCCTGGAGCTCTCTCTGTAGACCAGGCTGGCCTTGAACTCACAGAGATCTGCCTGCCTCTGCCTCCCAAGTGCTGGGATTAAAGGGTGTGTGCCACCACGCCTGGCTCCTAAAACTAATTTTTTTAGAAAAATTTTACAGATTTGGAAATGGAAACAGAGCTCTGTGAACCTGACAAAGTTATAAGCTGGCTGCTGGCAAAGGCCCGACAAGCACATCTTGCTGGTGAACACTAAACAGCAACCAAGAGCGGCATCTGTGCTGGGGACTCAATAAATGGATGAATGCACGTGCTGGGAAGAAGGAAAGGAAGCAAACGCTTGGAGGAGCTGAGCGCTCCATCTCTGGAGAGTGGGACTAGAACAAAGAGGATGACTTGGAGGATGACTCTGGCATTTTATAATTCTCTATATTGTTTAGATTTTTAAAAAATTGTGTCATGCTGGGCATGGTGGCACACGCCTTTAATCCTAGCACTCAGGAGGCAGAGGCAGGCTGATCTCTGTGAGTTCAAGGCTCACCTGGTCTACATAGTGAGTTCCCGGACAGCTGAGATTAAAGGGAGATCCTGTCTCAAAAAAAAAATTGTGTCATATAAAATCATGGTCAAAATGCTCGTAAGGGAAACAGCTTAGTCTGGGAAGAGCTTGCACGAGGCCCTGGTTTGCATGCCTAGAACCCATGTAAATGCTAGCCACGGTGGCAGAATTTGAAGTCCCAGCCTGAGCACCACACAGGAGGAGCCCCTGGGCTCCATGACCAGCCAGTGTAGAGTCCCAGGTCCCAGGGAGAGATCCTGTCTCAAAAAACAAGGTGGATGGCTCCTGAGGATCAGACCTTAGATTGACCTGTGGCCTCCACATGTATTTATGTACACACACACACACACATACACACACACACACACACACACAAAGATTTGAAATATGTAAGGCTAGAGATGCAGGTCGGTGGTCAAGCGCTTGCCTATCATGCATTAGGCACTAGGTTTGATCCCTGCACCAGATAAATACACACATCAAATTGCACATGGTCACGTTTTTTTTTAATCACAACATTTATTGAAAGCAATAAGTTATTTGTACAGAACAAAAAGTTTAAGTTGGAAATGCTAGGTAAGCATTTTCTGTTTGAATAATCACGATAGAGTGCGCTTTCAGCAAAAGGAGGGACAACTGGAGGCACCTGGGCGGCCTGATGGCCCCTGGTCGTTTTTTCCTGGGGCTCTGGCTTCCTGTGGGGCAAGGATGGAGGGTGACTCTGGCATGGGTTCTTGTCCCATAATGCCACACCTTTCTGACACTGTCTCTGATCTATCGGTTCCTTGGAAACAACTGGCCAGCAAAAGCAGCAGCTTGGCTGTACCAGCACTTTGGCATTGATAAGATACTTTATTTAACACAGGGAGTTTGGTATGGAAATGATGACCCTGGCTGGGCTCAGCCTGGACCTGAAGTTTTGCCTTGTGTGAATTTTTCCAGACTTTGTAAGGGATAAAGAAACACAAACAGTTTGTGGTACCTGCTGCTCGGCGCCTGTGCTAAGCTGCTTCTTGAGGACCTTCCCAGGGCCCCTCCGGCTTTTCCGAGCTACAGTGTTCCCAGAAAAGCAGCTCTCCCTTTCAGTAGTCCCTGCCCTGTACAGGTGATGGGGCTGCCCTTTGGTGGGGACCTTTCTTGCCCCTTGCATTTTCTCTGGGACAAAGCTGCTGCAAAAATTGTTTGACCTGGTTTCTGAACCTTTGTTGATGGTGAGGAGGGTTTGTTCCCATGAATCTCCTCTGATGGCCTGTCCTCAGAAGGGTGGCTCTTCCTTTTGGATTGGGATATCCTCAGCCCTACAAGCTTTCTAAGAAGCTTGTATGTTTTGAGCACCAGAGGGCACACTTTCTTGGCAGATATTGGGTATTCCTTGTTCCAACACTTGTCTGACATGTGTAGGGATCCAGGGCTCCTGCTGTGGCTGGTCCATGCTGATCCCTCTGTTGGGAACTTGCATGAGGAACATCTAAGAAACTGTCATGTCCCCACTAGAGGGGCCCTGGTTACCACAGTCAAGGGTTTGGAAGTCAGTGTGATGCTTTAATAGGGCCCATAACCTGGATGTGCTGCTAGCACTATAAATTTCAACTCATGGGATTACTGACATTGACAGACAGACGTTTCATGATCCCTTCAGGGCCTTGCAGTTGTTAGGGTTCTTTCTGGGTTAGTTATACTTACATCTGCCCTTGTGTTGATGGCTTATTGTGAAGATCCAGGCAGTGTTTTGTTTTGTTTTGTTTTCTGACCACAGAGCCCATCTCCCCCCAGCCTGTTAGATCTGACCTGTTTTCCCAACTCTGCTTTCTTCTCTGAGGCCTTTGTGCCACACTGCTGGAACTCAGTCTCCCATTCGCTGGTTCCAGCATGGCCCCAGAGGGCATCACGGGCAGCTTCGGGCTGGGCCTAGTGCCTGCTCCAGACTCTTCCAGGCTGGCTTTCTTTCTGATACTGGGTGTCCGTTGCAGAATAGGCTGCCTGCATTCTTCATTCTGTGATGGTCCTGTTTGCATAAATGATTGTCTCTGGACTCCTGTCCCTCCTTGACCACAGATGTGGCTGCAGATATGGTTTAATCAAGGATGGGAGCTGAATTTGTCATTTCCCTCTTCTCCCCATGGTAAGCGTTCACTCAAGAATTTCTCAGTGACAGAGACTCACAGATCCTGGGCTTCAGTCCCCAGTGGTGTTACATATGGCTCTTTCCATGGGGCCCCTTTGAAACCAGGAAATTAAATTTACTTCTACAGTTTCCTTCAGTTTTATATCCTTAGCCAGCACTCATTTGCTAAGTAACTATTATTGGGTGCTTAGTCTTTAGTACTGAGACATCATTTATTTACAGCTTTCTACTGCAAATCCCCAAATGTAGAAGGGCAGGAAGATGAGGCTGATGGGTAAAGGATAGGGTTCATAGTTCAGAGTAAAATATGAATCCAAAGTTCTGAGAATCAAAAGACTGGCAAAATCCTAGCAGTAGACAGCACCAGGAATGTGACGGCATGCACGTTTCCACAGACCTAAACACCGTCTTCTTTACCCACTTCTTTAAACAGGATATTTGTTATAGAACAAGACACAAAGCAAAGTACAGAGTGGCTGGAATTGAACTCGTACAATTGGTTTTAAAACAGCTCTTTTTAGCACCTCCTGCCGCTGAGCTACCGAGTGCTTTCTTTGGCACAAGTGTCTGTGTACTAATTTGTGTGGCTTGACTAAGTCACTCTGGGCCTGAATGTTTTCATTATCTGTGAGATAGAAAGTTGGATTTTTTTTTTCCCTTTTACTTTAACTACTTTAAAAAGTCCTTCTACAATACTAAAAACCACTATGTTGCTTTTAAAAACTGTACAGTGGAATACTACCAAGATTATTCATCTGTTGTGTTATTCGGTCTCTTAAGAGATTGTATTACTAAGTGTGCTAGCATTTAGGAGGATTATGTATTTTATATTTTTATTTCAGCTGACAAAGACAATAATATAGACCTATCGCTGAAGAGCTAAACAACATTTCTGAATAAGCAATATACTGCCAATTAACATTTTCTATGCATTTCCATGTCACAAGGGCAAATAATGAGAGGAATGCACGATTGTCTCTGGGTACTTGAAGTAATTTATTTTCCCTTAAAGGTCAGTCATTGCTAGTTTAAATGTTAATAGCCAAGATGTACAAGCCAAGGGTTCTGTGGTGTGAATACAGGCTTTGGCTGACCCAGGCTCCCATTCCAACTTCTCATCTGAAGAAGGAAGAAATCATGAGAAAAGAATCCTCAAAACTACATTTGGTGAGTTGAGGAGATGTAGCTTAGCAGAGGGAATTAAGAGGCTTGTGACCAGGGAAAAGCAATATAAATTTGAAATGGCTTTTACCCTTCTTAGCTTCTGACCAGCTAGCTTTGACATTCCCTGGAGGCCAGAGGATGAGATGCAGGAATGACAGATCTGACTAACCTTTCCCCTTAGGAGGCAGATCCAATTGTTAGAAGTAAATGAAGTCTGTCCAAATGTGTCCAGGGTTGTAATAAATTGAGATTCCTTCCCAAGGAATGGCTAAAACCTCTAAAATAACTCTGACTTAAAACAGCCCAATTATTGAACCTCATTACTCTTAAAAATGAAAGAAATTTATCAAAACTACATGAAGTTTCCAATGTGGTTATATATAACTGTCTGTAGTCAACAGTCATTTATCTGTTGAATGGAATTTTCTATAATATGGTATTTATGGCTGTTCCTAAAACAATAAAAATGCTGCGGAATATTGAAATGTCTTTTAAAAGAAAGCTTTATAGATACTATGGTAGTACTGAACATGTTTTCCATGTATATTATGAAACATTGCATAGTACATGTGTATTTCATGGTGATACTACATAAGATTATAAACTTTAAGAGCATACACTACTTCCTTTAGAGAAATGTGTGTGACTATACTTTTTATTTTTTATTTTTTGGTCTTTTTGAGACAGGGTCTCCCTATAGCCCCAGCTGTCCTAAAACTCACTCTGTAGACCAGGCTGGCCTTGAACTCACACCACCTGCCTCTGCCACCCAGGTGCTAGCATTAAAGGCATGCACCACCACGCCCAGCATGACTATACTTTTTAAATTTGGAGAGTCATGGAATACATATGTGGAAGGACCCTGGGTCCTCTTTGTCCAGCAGTTGTAAGTTCAGTGGAGAGCTACCCTACTGACTCTCATGTGAGGACATCGAGATAAAACGTCTTTCACCAATAGGTTTAATTAAGTCTTCTAGGTCGTATCTAACAAGTTCACAGATAATGCATTCCAAAGCACAAAGGAAAGATATGTTCCACATCAGTCAGATTCTAACAAAGGTTGAGTTTTCCCCTGAGGAGCACAGATGAGCTTTTGCTTTAAGGATAACACAGAGGCGATTGTCCAGTACTTTTCTAATCCAATAACACAGCCTCATCACTTGTGTGTATGTACGCATGCCCAGACACAGAAATATGACTAGTTATGGTGGTATCAGCATAATAAATATTTTCAAGTTTAAACGTGATATTAGTCTAAGGTCTGTAATCCTAGAAAATAAGACCATATTTAATTATTCGTTTATTCCTAACTTGGCCTTTGAAGTATTATCCTGCATCTTGACTGTAGACAGTCATAAAGAAGAAAACATGAATTCATATCAGGGATCAAGATTAGAATGTTCTTTTGTGGCTCATGCTTTCTGAATGAGACAGTACTAATGTAACAACTAACATAAAAGTTATTAATTTATTAGTGGCACTTTTCTTATAGTGTGTATTTTTTGGCCTCTATATGTGAGAAAAATGATTTAAAGAGCCACAGAATTTACAGAAATGTTAACGTAAACTAGAAGATATTAGTATTATTCATAATATATGTTAATGACCTAACAGACCAGGCATTTTTCTCTTTGGTTTCAGGTACATCATGCTAGCACTTTTTTCATTTTTTAAAATTTAATTTATTTATTTTCTATGTGTATGAATGTACTGTCTGCATGTAGGTTTGTGCACCTGTGTCGTGCAATGCCATGGACGTCAGAAGAGGGTGTTGGATTCCCCTGGAACTGAAGATCTCCTGGAATTGCAGTTACAGACCATTCTCAGCCGCCATGTGGATGCTGGGGATCGAACCTGGGTCCTCTTAAGTCGGTGCTCTTAACCGCTGGGCTATCTCTCCAGCCCCATGCTAGCACTTTTTAAAAACTATTACTGCCGGGCATAGTGGTGCACACCTTTAATCCCAGTACTTGGAAGGCAGAGGCAGGTGGATCTCTGTGAGTTCAAGGCCAGCCTGGTCTATGTAGGGAGTTCCAGGACAGCTGGAGCTACAGGGAGACCGTGTCTCAAAAGGACTTCCCCCCCAAAAAGTACTATGTAATATCAGTAAAACATTAGGACACTGAAAGGGCCCTCCCTCATCCATCCCGTGGCCAGGGACTTCCTGAGAGCGAAGGACTCCGTATCCGTGCCTCCTTTCTGGGAATTTGAGTGGTAATAGATCTGTGTATGTGCACATCACTCCTTCTGTCTTCTTCTCACTTTGGGTCTGCTGCCTCCAGGGAGAGAATTTTGCTCTCTTTTGGGAGAGGGGAGGGGAGGCCTGCCTGGGGAGCTGTCCAATGCTGCCAGTGATTGCTAAGTGTACTGAAATCAAGGGCAAAGCCACTTGCCTTAGCAACATATCCCCTTTCTTCTCCAAGTTCTCTCCATAATGAAGTTAATGCATAGATGTCTTTCTGACACCTCAACTCATCTTTCCAATGGTCTTGAACTTGAATAGGGAGAAGAGGAAGTTTTACACACACAGACACACACACACACACACACACACACACACACACACACACACACACATCATTCATCCCCTTAGTGGCTTGAAAGAACCTTAGCCATATGCTCTCTCTGGCTAGGAAATTAATGCATCTTTGAATTAATTTCACTGTTTGGGTGAATTTATTTGTGGGGAGACTAGCCTAGCTTGGTAAAGGGCTGAGAAGGTTGAGAGTGGTTTCATATTTCTCAGTACAACTCCTTGGGAGGCACTGGTAGAGGGTCTACAGACACTGCAACAGGTGCCTTTGGTGGCACTGTCTCAATTCTTACCTAAGGGACTTAGGAAGAGTTCCTCTACTTTATACCTCTACTATTATATATATATATATATATATATGCTCTTCCTGGGCAGTTCTGGGAAATGCAAATTTATCCATGTCCTTTTATTTCCAATTAAATTTTAGTATCTTCTTTCCTGTAAGAAAACTTCTTTATAATTGCTTTCACTTCAGGTGATCTAAATAGTTCAAATGCACTTTAATAGATAATGTCTACATTTTAAATTTCTTGACTTACAACAAAGCAGCACCATTAAGCTTTGCTTATGGAGAAAGGTTGGGGACAAGGCAGCGTATTAATGCAAAATCAACAACATAAACTTGAGGCCAACGGAATTTATATTTTTTTGCCTTAGAAAATAAAAAAAAATAATAATTGATTTTGAAAATCAGTAAGTGAAAATAAAACATTTTGGAGGCTCAATGGGTTAAGTACTGGCTTGGCCAAAACAGAAGCACCTGTGTTTGGATCCTTGACAGCCATGTAAAAAGCTGGGCACAGTGGGCACATCTGTAACCCGTGTGGGCACACAGACAGACAGGTCCAGGCTCACTGGCCAGGCAGTCTAGGCCAAAACAGCAAGAACTGCAAGTTCAGTGAGCCATCTTGTCTCAAAAAAATAAGGTGGAGAAGTGGCTGAGGAAGACATGCCCTTGTCAGCACCGTGAGATGGCTCAGGGTTAATGGTATAGCGCCCTGTCTGATGACCTGAGACCAGGAACCTGGAACCCACATACACCTCACAGATGCTCTCACAGGTGAGTGAATATATGCATGTAGACACACATTTTCTTTCAAAAATAGAACTCACAACTGATAACATTTCTACTTCTTTTTATTTCTTTTGAAATTAGAGTCTATTTATCTGTACATGATAAAAATTCAAAATAAAACCACCTCAATAAATATTACTGTTATTGTGTCCTAAGTTTCCTTATAAGCAACAATACACAGCGCAGGGTGACTCTGTTCCCTTTTACATGGGCTTCATATTGAATGAATTTATATTCATTTATACACTGTGGCAGCATTCACTGGTCATGCACATAGCTGAGGCCAAATCCTTTGGAAGTAATTAGTTTTGAAGTTTTAATGAAGCAAATATGGAGATGAAACAGATAATTTTAAGAAGTTGTGTGCCTCAGTTTAAAAACAAACAACAACCAAAACTTGTTCCTAGGCTACCTGTGCCACTGTGATTCTTAGGGCATACTATGTGCTTCAGCTAGGCTGGCTATCATATCCTGGAGGAAAGATGCTGTCGCCGGAGGCCTGGCACCGAAATAATATCTGAAGAATAGAGCAGCCAGCTTCTTCAGTTTCTCCTGTTTTCTCTGGTTATTGTGCCTTTGAATAATGAAATCCTCTTTAAAGATTAATCACTTTAAGAGAGGAAGAATTTGACTCGGGCTGAAAATCATTTTCCATAGGACACAGCATAATTTACCCCCCAAATGACTCATTTAATACCCAAGTGAGCAAGAAGAGTGGACCCATCTCTAAGTCATTACTCCTGTCTAACCTCACAGCGCTATTGAAATTATTGCATGTATGTGTTTTTGTGCTTTCTCCCTCAATGCCCAAAACCTCTACTACTACCCTGCACCTACCTGAGAGGTTAATGCCTGAAGACCTTTGGTGGTTTAGAATCTATAGTATACCTTGACAGTTGGAAATTTTCAACAATTCCTCTCCACTGAACAAACCCCACTGCTAACACCAGGATTGGTCCTTATTACTGTCACGCGGTTTGTACATCAGAGGAGTTTTCAGATGTGGAAAGATGGAGGTGACCATTCAGAAGACAGAAGGCTGTTTCTCTGTATTAGTTTAGAGTACAGTGGATTGTATATACTTAATCTCATGCCTCAAGACCTGTACTGTTCAAATGCAGCAACACTGAATGCATGTGGCTATTAAACACACCAACCGTGGTTAGTCCAGCTTGAAATATGCTATAAAGTCAAAATGCATACTACAGTTTGAAATTTTAGTTAATAAAGAATGTAAAATGATTTCATTACCAATGTTCAGATTACTTACATGTTCAAATATTGTATTTTGAATATAAAAGGCTAAATAAAATAAATTAAAATGAATCTCTTATTCTTTTATTAAAATTATATTTTATGTATGTAGTTATTTGGTGTGTGTGTGTGTGTGTGTGTGTGTGTGTGTGTGCCTGCCTGTCCATGTATGTGAAGGTCAAAGCACAACTTGTGGGAGTTGGTCTTCTCTTTTTCTACCATGTGGGTCCTGGGGTTCTAACTCGGGTCATCAGGCTTGGCAGCAAGCGTCTTTACCTGATGAGCCATCTCACGGGCCTTCACTTATTTCTTTTTCTCTCTGAATGTGACTACTAGAAGCTTAAGACTGCATAAGTGGCTCAATTGTGGTCCTCAGTATCTTTCCACTACACTCTGCTTCTAGGAGCTTGGTTCTTAGCCTTGCCCTATCCATTAATTTTGACCGATTATAAAGCTCAGCTGTTATGCTTAAAGAAGAATACAGACTTTTTTCCCCTCCAGTTGATAAAACAGTTTAAAATCAATGAAAGCACGAAAGCAGTAACAATTTTAAGATGAAGACCCTGTTTTTATATGTAGGGTCAGTAGAGGGGGAAGGGGGTGAATTTAGATTGGACAGTGCCACAGCGGGCAGAACATGGCTGTTGACCACACAGCCGCTCACTTCTGAAAGGCCACCCTCAGGTGCTGTTGCTTTCTCGATGAACCCCCCTCAGGAAAAGCTAACCACAATCTTCTTAAATGAGGTATTACCAGTAGGTATAGATCTTTTCACCCAGAGATCACTATCTTAGAGAAAACATGCCAAGTTAAAAGAGAGATTACAGTAGATACTTTTCTCCCTACTCAAAGCAAAAGGTAATTTTTTAATGAAAGCATTACTTATGCTTGATCAAACTTTTTGAAAATGAGATGCCTGGAAAAATAACTTCTAGTAGCCTGATTACATAACTTAAAAAAACATGCCGCCCCATATTTCTGACTCAGTCTGCCTAAACGGTTAGCAGCCCACATGCTGCCCAGCACATTTCCCCCTGGAATTCAGCTAATACAAATAAAACAGATGAAGGGAACCTGGCCTGCCTCCATGAATATTACATCATTCTTCCATATTAGGAAAACTACTTCAAACTTGACATTTTACCCTAAACAATCAGAGTTCAGTTCTCAATGAGTGACTCTAGACAGGGAGTTGTTCTCCCAGAGAGGCTGCTTTACATGAGGAGAAATATGGGTCTTGATAGTATTTTCATTTAGTTTTGTTTTGTTCTGAGTCAGGGTCTCATGTAGCCTAGGCTAGCCCTGAACTTGATATGTAGGCAAAGATGACCTTGGATTCCGAATCCGGCTGCCTCCACCTCTAGAGTACTGAGACTGCTCTAGTCCCAGCAGGAGTGATGAGATGGTAAGTGTTAAGTGTGCACCACCATACCCAGTTCTGAGTAGTGCTTCGGATCAAACCTAGGGCTTCTCATCTGCCAGGCAAGCACTTTGCCCACTGAGCTGCACTGTCAGTGCCAGGATGGTATTGCTAACAGCAAGAACACACTAGTGTTATTTAATCCCCCAAAGAAGGACATTTAGGAAAGCACATGTGCTCCAAATCTTTTGTTTTTAAACTTTTACTACATTTTATTATTTTGTGTGTGTGCGTGTGTGTGTCTGTCTGCCTGCACCTACATGTGGACATACACTTGCACAGCACACATATATGGAGGTGAGAGGACAAGTGGCAGGAGCTCTCTCCTTCAGCATGTGGGACTCAGGAATTGAACTCAGGTTATCAGGCTTGGCCGCAGGCCCCTTTACCCACTGAGCCATCTTGTCAGCCCCTTCTCTCTGCTGTTGACATATACATATATTTCTGTGAGTGCCAAGAGGATAAAGAAGAAATTCTAAGGTTCGTGACTTATTGTAATCCTAATACTGGTTCTAAGGATTTTCTTTTTGTATCTGATTTATATAAAAAGATGATATGCAGGTGAAGAAGCAATGAGGAGATAGAAGGTGTCTAGTGTTGCACAACTTTGGGTGATATCTTTTGCTCTGAGTTTGTACAATATTAAAATGCTAACTGATTCAGGCTTCTTGATATGAGTGATAAGATTTATGAAGTTAATATTCATGTGAAAGGTAAAAAAATTGACCGTTCATGTTCTTTAAATATTACCTTAACACAGATATAGAGCTGTTCATCAGGTTGCTGATTCTACCTGGGATTTCATTTTTTGACTATTTTCATAATAAATAAGCAGGTTAAAAAGAGTTATGAATCTGAAGTCCAAGATGGTGCAATGGTGTTGACAGCATTAATACCACAATCTAAAACTATGTATTTAGACTGAGATGCAATGGACTCTCAGCTGAACTTCTAATGAAAACAATGGAGGCTTTCCACAATGTGTGCTACTTTGGGCAGATAACAAACTTCAGTTATATCTCTTATTCCATATTAGTAACATGATACGTGGCTGTCACATATGGGCTACAGAAAGGAAGAAGACTGGCCTGGAAAATATGACAGATGGTTCTAGAAGTTCTAAGTGTGTAATTCTGAATCTGTTACTGAACTTTCTAACATGCAATTTTTGAAAAGAAAGGATACCTGAATCTCTTGGACTCGCCATATTGGGTCTCGCTGTTTCCTGTTAGGGCCTCTACACTACGGAACTGGGGAAGCAATTCCATTCAAGGACATAAGGAACTTCCAGGTCCAGCTCACCCTTCTCTTATCTGGGGAGCTGCAGTCACATACTTCTTTTTAAACATTTTTTTAAATTTTTATTTATTTATTTTTGTATGTGTATGAATGTACGGTCTGCATGTAGGTTTGTGCACCTGTGTCGTGCAATGTCGTGGAGGTCAGAAGAGGGCATCGGATTCCCCTGGAACTGGAGTTAAAGACGGTTCTCAGTCGCCACGTGGGTGCTGGGGATCGAACCTGGGTCCTCTGCAAGAGCAGTCGGCACTCTTAACCGCTAGGCCATCTCTCCAGCCCCATTTCTTACTGACTTACTAATTAAAAGTAAGCTGTGCTTCTTGAGGATGTCAGCTCCAGAGTAAGATTGGACATGTTTAAAGGTCTAGATTTTCACTATTTCCTTGACCATTTAACCATTCTGATCCTGTTTCCTCATCTGTAACATAACAACACCTACCTCATAGGCTATGAAGATGAAAGAAGTGATCATATATAAAGTGTTCTGAGCAATGTTCAAGCAAGTCTTCAATAAACGCTGACTTTTAATATTCAGGATGGGGGCTGGAGAGGCAGGTGAGTGGTTAAGAGCACTGACTCTTCTTGCAGAAGACCTGAGTTCAGTTCCCGGCACCTACCACATCAGGTGGCTTATAACCGTCCTGTAACTCTGGTTCTAGGAGAGCTGATGTGCTCTGGCCTCCACAGACATATGCATGCATGTGGTACACATAAACTAATGCAAACACACATGAATAACATAAATAGAACTTAAAAAGATTCAGGATTGCCGGGTGTGGTGGCGCAGGTAGATCTCTGTGAGTTCAAGGCCAGCCTGGTCTACAGAGTGAGTTCCAGCCTGGCTGGGGCTATAGGGAGACCTTGTCTTTCAAAAAAAGAAAAGAAAAGAAAATCTTTTTTAAAAAATTCAGGATGGCTGGGCATGCTGGCTCCCACCTTTAATCCCAGTACTTGAGAGGCAGAGGCAGGAGAATCTATGTAAGTTCAAGCCAGCCTGGTCTACGTAGTGAGTTCCAGGACAGCTGGGGCTACAGGGAGAACCTTTCTCAAAAAAGCACAAAAAAAGAAAAATTAGGATAGTCCCTCCTTCTCTCTCTCCTCCCCTCTCTCTCTAAACTGGGACAAATGGTGCACCACATAAATCTATGGGACAAAACAACTGTCTTGGGGGAAATGGAATTAATTAATTCATCTTAATCTTAGCAATAATATTAATCTTAATCTGTAGCATTAATCTTAATGGCAGGTCATATATGATTGAAATAAACTGATTTACAAAATTAGCTAGGCGTGGTGGCGCACGCTTTTAATCCTAGCACTTGGGAGGCAGAGGCAGGTGGATCTCTGTGAGTTCAAGGCCAGCCTGGTCTACAGAGTGAGTTCCAGGACAGCCAGAGCTACAGGGAGACCCTGTTTCGAAAAGACCAAAAAACAAAGTTAACAAAGTTTGTGCATCCCTGGGGTCTAGAGTATACAAGAGATTAAAGTGAATAAGAAAGCCTTAACACAGAAATTTTCTAATTACAGTTCAAAGCACTTATTTTAAGATACGTTAAACACTCATATGTTAATTTCCCATTTTGCTGAACTTAGAACATTCCTTTTCAACATTATCCCAAACACTTCAAAGTTTGGATCACTTTACTGATGTTCATAATCTTCTTTACAGCTCCCTTTCCCAGATGTCACAGAAAGGGGAGCATCACTAAGGGGGAAGGGAGGTGGACAGGGTTAACCGAAAGGCCAGTGCCACTCCAGTTTCCTGCCGTGGACAGCACGGATACATACAAGGGACCAGCTAGCTTCCCTCCGGCCCCAGGGAACTGTCCTCTGACACACTGTCATCGTAGAAACAGAAAAAACACATCTGTTAAAAATGAGCTTTGGTGGAAAAAATTCAGCTGGCATTCTCTTTTCTTCTCTGTAGTCTTTTTAAAATAGCACTTATGTAAGTTCTTTACTATATATAGTTGAGAACTGGGGGCTGTGGCTTGACCCACACAGAGGCAGTCAGTTAGACTTGGTCCATTTAATACCACCTCAGGCCCAAAGGACAGCAGGAGCCACCAGGTCCCCAAACTCAAGGTCTCTTGAGACATGGCTGGCCTTCCAGCCTTTCCGTCTATAGAACTGGCAAAATGCCCAAGTCTGGCCTAACTCATGGAGGGGGGCCTGTGGAATCTCAGAGATACCTGGGAAACTTTTCTTTTGCTTAGTCAGTACCTTATATCCCCTAGCTCATGTCTACCCAAAGGCCTCTACAAGACCTACAACACTAACATTTCAACCTAAGGATTGTAGACATCCTACCACTCCAGACCAGCTTTTCCAGGCATCAGAACTCTTTGGTTACTGTCTGCTTTCTCTACTGGGCTGCAGTCTTCACAAGTGCAGGGTCCACATTTCTTCTGTTTTCTAACATGTTATCCAAAGCTTAGCTATTGGTCCAAGAGTGGATGGAGAGTGAGAAGCCCTATCTGCCATCTATTAAATGCCTACTGTGGTGGGGCATGTATATACCACAGCACAGAAGTCAAGTTAATTGTGAGGTCAGCTTGTGAGAGTCAGTTCTCTCCTTTTTCCATTTAGACTACAAGAGTTGAACTCAGGAGTCCAGGCTTAACGTAGGTGTCCTTACAGAGAAATTCCACTCTGGTCCTCTTATTTTTTATAGTGGTTCAGATAGTCAACATATTATTCTTTTTGAGCCAAAAGTCTTCCTTGATTAACTTGTTGTAGTACGAAATCAATCATGTAGAGTACTCAATTTAGTAAGTGGCTATGTTTTCAATAAAATTATATTTACAAAAAAAAAATAAAATAAAAAAATAAAAAAATAAATGCCTACTGTGTGACTTTGGGCCATTCCTCCTCCTCCAGCTCAGTTTCCTCATTTGTGCAATGGGATAATGAGAGCCTGTGCAATCCAAGTGTTCCAAAACTCCACACAAATGGCCTGGCATGGAGACGGGCTCCGTTAGCAGCAGGTGGGAGATCTTCTCTTCCTCATTGTACCACCTGACCCTGTTTCACAAGTCAGAATCCCAGGGGTCATCCTACTGATTCCTACCTCCTCTTTTAAGCTGAGTCATGCCTTTCTGTCTCCTACACATCTCCCACACCATGTTCCCCATGCAGCATAAAGAGTTCCAAAACCCACATCTGAACTTGTGACTTTGACTCCCCTGCCCACGATAGCTTTTGCTTGCTTTTGGGATAAATCCAAATTCTTCAGCGCTGGCCCATGAGGCCTGGTGTGTGGCTGTTGCCTATTCTCACTCCCTGTCTCTCCCGGAGGTCAGCTGTACCCTTGGATACGTGACTTCTCCCAACCTAACATCTCCTTCTACCTCCCTTTCATTCTCATGTGCAAGTCCAGACTTTTTTTAAGGTTATTTATTTATTTATTTATTTATTTATTTATTTATTATTTTAGACAGGGTCTCCCTGTAGCCCCAGCTGTCCCGGAACTCGCTCTGTAGACCAGGCTGGCCTTGAACTCACAGAGATCCACCTGCCTCTGCCTCCCAAGTGCTAGGATTAAAGGTGGGAGCCAGCATGCCCAGCCATCCTGAATTTTTTAAAAAAGATTTTCTTTTCTTTTCTTTTTTTGAAAGACAAGGTCTCCCTATAGCCCCAGCCAGGCTGGAACTCACTCTGTAGACCAGGCTGGCCTTGAACTCACAGAGATCTACCTGCGCCACCACACCCGGCAATCCTGAATCTTTTTAAGTTCTATTTATGTTATTCATGTGTGTTTGCATTAGTTTATGTGTACCACATGCATGCATATGTCTGTGGAGGCCAGAGCACATCAGCTCTCCTAGAACCAGAGTTACAGGACGGTTATAAGCCACCTGATGTGGTAGGTGCCGGGAACTGAACTCAGGTCTTCTGCAAGAAGAGTCAGTGCTCTTAACCACTCACCTGCCTCTCCAGCCCCCATCCTGAATATTAAAAGTCAGTGCTATGATTAAAGGCGTGGGCCACCACGCCCAGCAATCTTTCTTTCATTTTACTTATTTACATTACTTCTGATTTGGGGGAGAAAGTGTAGAGAGAGATTCTGGAGACAGAAAATAAAAGCCAGACAAAAACCAATGAGGGAGGAGAGGATGCAGCTGAGATTGGACAAGGAGAGACACACAGTGCCTGTGGTACAGCCTGGCGGATGGCCGTCTAGCTGGCCTCCTCTGTGCTGCAAGGACATATGGGCCAGATTCGCTTTCAGTTCTTGCCTACCAGGGTATGCCAAGGACAAGAGGAATGCACAGGACCCGAGGACCCTCATGCTGATGAGCACAGACTCGGGAGTACCTATTTTGCATGAGACTTTGCTTCTCTGAACCAGAGCTAGGAGTAAATATTTCAAAATAACACAACAAAGAATTCAACCCCTAGCAATTATACAAGTGACAAAAGGAGATGGGCTTTCGCAGCAGGCCCTGGGTTTTTCCAAGGTTTTTAAGTATGTTGGGAATGTGAAGAATATTTCAGAGGGATTTTGGGAGGGTTGGCCCAGATGTACTCATTTAAAGCAAACCACTCTTGAGTCAGGGAACTAGTTTCTTCTTGTCTCTTAGTTTTTAGTGGGGGAAGGTTGCTGAAGAGAAAACATTCACTCCCTCCAGGAGCTGGGCTACAGAAGACAGCCTCTCGGTTAGGAGGCAGGAGACAAGCTCACCCTACATTTAGGATCTGGAACCTAATCAGGAACCAGGCCAAGTATGTTTCCTGGCTTTATAGTCAGACACAGTATTTGTCTGCTGGTCAAATCCTTTGTTTCTTGGCATTCTTTGAGAACAAGGGAGAATTAAGGTTAGAAGTCTATTCATTGTAACTGTATTAGTAACCATGTAATGAAACAAAACAGAGACTCTTGTTTTAATGGGGGTGCCTGGGAGTAAGAAGGGGGTGGGGGGGAGAAGAGAAACCAGGGGTTGGTTTTGTATTCTTTATCTCACCGAGTCAGCCACATGTGCACAGAATCAATACTTTCAGATACCCTGCCCGAGAGACTCACTATTTTCTTCTTTAATGTGGGGAACAGTTCTAATGCAGATACTAATTATTACTTACTAATGAGATTGCTGCTAGAGCTTAAGCAAGGTTATGTTGAACTTGGCTGTCTAAAGAAATTTTAGTCTCCTTTTACCTTCCTTCAGTATTGGTAAAATATGCATATTAAGTTTTTTTTGTATTATAATTTTTCTGAAAGTCATACAATCCATACAGAATTGAATCCAGACTTTTAACAGCAGACATTAGGTTCTCTCCAGGTCCTTCAGCGAATATGGTTACCTCAGAAACTAGCATATGTGGTGGCTGGGAGATGGACCAGTGGATCAAGTGCTTGCTACACAGGCATGAGGATCTGAGGCTGCATCCCTAGCACCCAGGTAAGAAGTTGGGGAGTGGCAATATGTACCTGTAATCCCAGCACTGGGAGGCGGAGACAGGAGGATGCTGGGGGCTTAGTGGCCAGCCAGTCTATTCAATAGGGGAGCTCCAGATTCACTGAGAAAGGCTGTCTCAAAAAATATGGTGGAGAGCAACAGAGGCAAACATCCAGTGTCAGCCTTTGCCTCCATGTACCTGCAAGGCACTCACACATACATCCATAAACACACATACACACACACACACACATGCCACATGCCGAAATCTGCACTCTTTTCCTCTTTCCTTCTTGTTCCATAGCTAAGCCAGCCAGAGCATTATACAGAGGCCCTTCTCTAGCTGGAGTTGAGACCATGAAGAAAATCATATCTGGCGTCTGTGAAAACCAGACAGAAACACCCCAAGTGCTCCATATGGCCCTGAGTCTGAAGGCTGGTTCTTATACAGTGGACGTGCAGTGGTCTGGAGCCCAGTGCAGCCCAGTTCTCCGAGGGGGAAGCTTATCTATCTTTTGCCATCAGTTGCCAAGGAAAGCTTAGACAAAAGTCAGCTGTTGTGCCCAGCTGGAATGGAAGTGTGTTCAGGAATGTCACAATGAGGTAGGACTAACTTATGTGTAGATGGGAGGGGCCCTCTTCATAAGGACTGAATCCTTATACTTCGCCTGAAGGGAAAAAAATTCTCACACCCTTCAGGAAGAGTTGCCAAACAACCTCCTCCCAGCTTCTATTAACTTTAATTAGTGGTCTCTTATTACATTTTTAGGGAAAGTTCATTCATGTCTGCTTGAATCTACAAATTAATTATAGAAAACAGCACAGACAGTGGATGTCTTGAAATTGTCGATTTCTGAGATAAGGGCTTTTGACACTGATGAAGTTTAAAGAGGAAGAACAGGCAGCAAGCTGAATCCTCTCATTGGCAAATGACTACGATTCAGATCATTATTTGGCATGAAAGATGTTTTGTCAATTAAGGCATAGAACTAAAGTGCGCTCCAGACTCCAGGTCTGAATTCTACCAGTACTGAGATGCAGAATTCCGGTTAGCGTTGTTCTGGGTTTGGCAATTATCCCCTGGCATTTTCCTTTTAGTGTTACTTTCTTTCAGGTCCTGAGTGTCCTTCCATTTTCTTCAAATGATTTTCTCATCAGTAATGCACAAAGGCGTGGTGAAAGGTGGTCTATGCTTAAGCTTATGCGGCATTCTCAATGGGTTGCAAGGCACTACATAATGGCTCTAGACAGTAGTGATCATTTCTCTCCACTGACTGCAAAAATCAATGCTTTTGGTTTCTAAATTACAGACATCTGCAGATTTCATTAGTCCTAGAGCCCCTTGAACATAGGCCATAATACCAAACATAGGGGCAGGCTCTTCTCATAGGAGCGAGCTTGGGGATTCTGGACTTTCTCTTAGTTTTAGTCACTTGGTCTGAGGATGGGTGGGTAGGGTGGTCCTTGGTCACCACCTGAGGAGTGGCCTGTCAATCCCTTAGTGCCTCTGGCCTCATTTTTCCCTGCAAGTAAATAGGCCACATCCTAGCTGAAGATTCTGAAAAACTGGTAGAGCACAGTGAAGAATAATCCAGAACAACACTGACTGGGCAGCAGATCAAAATTAGTTCCTCCACTAATTACATGTCTTAATATCCCCTGAACTTAGTTTCCTCCTGATATTTTTTAACAGGAATAAACATTTGGTGTGGGACATTTAGATGCAGAATTCCAGTTAGTTCTGTTCTAGGTGAAAGATAGTGAAAGATAAGGCCAGGCATGGTGGTACACACCTTTGATCCTAGCACTAGGGAGGCAGAGGCTGGCGGATCTCTGTGAGTTCAAGGCCAGTCTGGTCTATGGAGTGAGTTCCAGGCCAGCTGGGGCTACAGGGAAACCCTGTCTCAAAAAGAACCAAAAAAAAAAAAAAAAAAAAAAAAAAAAAGGAAAGATATAGGAAGATAAAGTAAAAATGAAAATTCTTTCCTATAATTACCAATCCTCACATAATTCTACTCCCAGGAAAAACTATTGTTAACACTTTACAGCTGTTTTTTCAGGAACTTCGCTGTGCAAATATAAACACAGCTTATGCTTCTAAGTTTGGATTCTGTTTATTCACAAAAACTGAATCGAACATGTACACATTTTCCCACCAGATCTTTTACCTCTCAGCTACTTTTCATGGATGTCTTTGCATGTTAGTATGTGAAAAGCCCTTTCATGGCTGTTATGCCCTCATAGGATTCCTTAATATGCAAAATATTGTGGAATATAGGTGAAATAGATATTATAGACTAAAAATGGAACAAATACACAGTCTTTATTCATAATAGTATGTTCTTTTCGAGTGCTTAGTAGTATAGACAGTGTACTTGAACTTTCTGTGGATAAAAATGTAGAAATGAAATTGTTGGGTCAAAGGATACTTGAATTCAAAACTTTAATGCACAAAGCCATCATTATCAAAAAGATGGTGTGGACCATATCATTATCTGAAAACAGAGGAGAGAAAAGATCCTTTTTTCAGCCTTGTTTCCAAGTGAGCTTTTGAGTCTATTAAGAAGGTTTAAACCAGGTACAGTGCTGTAGCTGTGGTGCCAACTACTCAGGGGCTAAGGCAGGAGGGCTGCTTGAGCCCAGGAATTTGGGCCACGCTGGGCACTATAAGAAGATTCCCATCTCTTATAAAAAGAGTTTAAGGACCAGAGATGGTTCAGCAGGTAAAGGCACTTGCTGCTAAGTCTAATGATCCCAGGAGAACCAACGCCAGCAAACTGTTCTCTGGCCTCTACATTACATGCACGTGCACACACGCACACACACACACACACACAGAGTTCTCTGGCCTCTACATTACATGCGCACACACACACACACACACACACACACACACACACACGCACAGTAGATCCATGTATATATTTTAAATTTAAAAAATTTAAAAAACCGGAATGCAAGGTGAGGCAGTTTTGAGCTCAGGGCTCCTTTTAACTGCCTACTAATTTGGAACTTCTTCATTACTCTGTTTTGCTTTGGCCTTCAAATTGTCAAGGTAGTATTTTTTTGCTGATAATATTTCTGAACATAAATGAAAGTATTGTTTTTTCCTAGTAGTGGGTAAGAAATCACTGTCTTTTGGTAAGGCTGCTGCTGATAGCGTAGGTGCTGTACCACAGCTACACTTTGAGAACCCTGGGTTTTCAGAATGCCCCAGATTCTTGGATATTAGATGAGACTGGACACATGCAGGGTGGTTTGGGTGTACGCTAACTTTTGAATGTGAATTTTCAGTTAGAGGATCATCACTGCTTCCCCCGGACTTATTCACATGACTTATTTACAATGATACTGCATCACTGTAACTACTGTAATAGAACTTTCTGTCGCATGCAGGCTCCTTAAAAGGTTACCTGTAAGGGATGAGCTTCAAGATCCCAAATGCATTGCTCACCAGACTTGCCAGTTGTGCAGGGGACCTACTTTCTCACATACAAGGTATCTAAAATGCATGTAAGGTGATTGCGAAAAAATTCCATGCCTTTCTCACAATGGGATTCTTGGGTGATCACATGTTGCTAATACTGACACAGTTTGTCCAAGTTCTCCAGCTTTTGATAATCACAGGATGCCCACGGCTACCTAAGTTACACCAACCAAACGAACACATTTAGTTCTTAGTTTTCCAAGTTACAAAGCAAACCCAACAGAATGATGACAAAGCAGACCCTTCATCTTCACTGTGTGCAATGGATCTGCACAGTGCCTCCAGTGTATTTTCCATCCTAGGCCTCATCTCAAAAAATGAAAACAGAGCTGGGCGTGGTGGTGCACGCCTTTAATCCTAGCACTTGGGAGGCAGAGGCAGGCAGATCTCTGTGAGTTCAAGGCCAGCCTGGTCTACAGAGTGAACTCCAGGCTAGCTGGGACTAAAGGGAGACCTGTCTCAAAAATACAAAAAAACAAAACAAAACAAAACAAAAAACCAGTGCATTGTGTACTGGATAGAGAACAGAATGAATGTGCAAGCTAATACTGAAACATAAATATATATATATATATATATATATATATGTAATAGAAATTATATGGATGAAAAAAGTAGATTATGGAGATTATTGTGTAGAGAGGGGACAGCCAGCTTTGTCAGGATGTGCTGTCAAAAAGTCTTCACTTTTATGCCCCAGTTGTGATATATCTGGTTCATGATGGGATTTTGTTTTTGAGGGTTTTTTGTTAGAGCGTGTGTGCGTGTGTGTGTCTGTCTGTTCTGTCTGACTCTCCATCCGTCTGTCTGTCTGTGTGAAGCCTCATTCATTCAGACTACATTAACCAGAAATCTCTGGTACATCTGAGAGATTTTTCACTAACAACTAAAAAGGGAATTTTCATGGTATGAAATCTGACAAAGGGATCCTTGGACACAAACTATTTTCAAACTCTGAAAGAATATATTATATGACTATTTAGAACCATGGCTAACCAAGTTCTTTGTATAATTAAGTCTTTAAGGTGGTATAAACCTTTTATAAAATTTTTTTATGACTTTGGGGTCTTTAAATCTCACTACAGTCTATCTTACAGGAAATCTAAATCAGATGAAGTTATGAAAAAGACAGAAGGTGCTAGCAAGAAGAAGCAGGTACTACAATTCTTTGTTATTGCATCTAGTGAGTTTTCTTGTGAGATAGACAGGAAATATTTTCATCAGCTGTCACTGTATCTTCTTATGGGGGAAAATCCCTATTTTCATGGTCCCATGGCATTCCGGGTATCACAGTAATATCTTCACATCCCTCTGTTCTGCTTCCTTTCCAGCCATACCATCACTCACCATCACACAGCATTGCACAGCATCACACAGCATCTCACACCATCACACAGCATCACACACCATCACACACCATCACTCACCATCACACAGCATCACACAGCATCACACACCATCACACACCATCACTCACCATTGCACAGCATCACACAGCATCATACACCATCTCACAGCATCACACACCTTCACACACCATCACTCACCATCACACACCATCACACACCGTCACACACCATCGCACACCATCACACACTGTCACACACTATCACTCACCGTCACACACCGTCACACACCGTCACACACTGTCACACACCATCACTCACCGTCACACACTGTCACACACCATCACACACCATCACACACCGTCACACACCGTCACACACCGTCACTCACCATCACACAGCATCACACACCATCACACAGCATCACACACCGTCACACACCATCACACAGCATCACTCACCGTCACACACCATCACACACCGTCACACAGCATCACACACCGTCACACACTGTCACTCACCATCATACACCATCACACAGCATCACACACCATCACACAGCATCACACACCGTCACGCACCATCACACACCGTCACTCACCGTCATACACCATCACACAACGTCACACACCGTCACACACGTCACACAGTATCACACTCCATCTCACACCATCGCACACCGTCACTCACCGTCGCACACCATCACACACACCGGCACACAGCATTACAGCATCACACATCATCACTCACCGTCACACAGCATCACACACCGTCACACATCGTCACACACCGTCACACACCATCACACACCATCACACAGCATCACACTCCATCACACACCATCACACACCATCACACACCATCACACGCTGTCACACACCGTCACACGCCATCACACACCATCACATGCCATCACACGCCATCACACACCATCACACCCACCTCCGTCCAGACACACCCTCCCCCCACCTCAGGCAGGAGCCCTCTCCTCAGCGCCCCTCTCTGCACTCAGGTCCAGTTCTCTCCTGAAGCTTGAGGCCCCCCAAGACCGAGCGAGGCCCTGCTCTTCGGAAGACTTTGCTTCTGGCAGGTCACCCTGTTCTGCTTCTGGGCTCTGTCCTTCCTTACAAGGCTTGGTCAGTGTCCTGTTCATTTAGGTGCAGGCTGATCATGGAACATACTGGATACATGTTTGCTGGCCAATGAAAGACACTGGATTGGTTTTGCTAGCTTTGTAAAGCACTGGAAGACTTTCAAGTACATCAAATGGTAAGATTTTAGGATTTGGAATCCATCCTTATTTATTAGGAAGTTGTCAGGGAGGACATGCACGGGTTGGTGTTGTCTGAGATCCTGTTCCATAACTTTTTTTCCACAGTACATAGCTAATAAATTTTAGATAAAGATACTATATTATGGCTAAAGAATATTACAGAAACCACAGGATGTTCACTGAACGACTCTAAAAACAAGAGATGCTTTAACTTCTAAAGGACCATTTTCTCCTTTAAATTCATGCATGTATATGTAACAAAGGACAACAAATTCACAGAATTTTAGTGAGAATTAGCACAGTGTACATAACACAGAAATTAACAGTATCATTAAATAGCTAATGGATAAACAGCAAACCATTTGGCTTGACTAGAGAAAGGTCAGTCGAGTACAGCCTTTATTTCTGGGTCTAGTCAATAACGGTATTTAATTCCTTAAAGGTACTTTTATGGGTAAGAAATGAGGACTTAAACACAGCAAAACAAAGCGAAACATAAACTCTTTGTCCAAGCTCTGTGATGTTCACAGCCCCACACACTACTTCCCTAGTGGGCAATGACTCACAGTGGGCTGCGCAGGACAGAAGCACCCTTTTATTTTATTTTATTTTGTTTAATTTAATTTAATTTTATTTTATTTAATTTTATTTTTTGGTCTTTTTGAGACAGAGTCTCCCTGTAGCCCCAGCTGTCCTGGAACTCACTCTGTAGACCAGGCTGGCCTTGAACTCACAAAGATCCGCCTGCCTCTGCCTCCTGAGTGCTAGGATTAAAGGCGTGCGCCACCTCACCCAGCTCAGAAGCACCCTTTTAACAGCAAGGAACGAGCCCCACATTCTACTGCAGTGTGCACTGTGACCACTTCCTTTTCTTGTTCATGAGACGTTCTGGAAGATGGGCTATGCAGCTGGAATGACTCTTGAGGCAACATGAAGGTACCAAGCTTTGGCAAGGTGTGGCGAATCTGGCAGGGAAGTGCAATTTCCGTAACATTGTTTCCAGCACAGGAAATGGCTCAGGTGGCTTGGTATGGGCAAACTGCTGCCAGGTTTTCCCGTATGGGCTTGCTATCCTTGGATGATATCATTTGCCTGAATTCCTTATCCTGCTTGCCCCAAAGAAGCCTCTGCATTCAATTAGTCTTTTTTTTTCCCTCAAATACCTCATGTGATCCAAAAAGCCTAATATGGAAGGCCTCAAATCCATGCGATAAACCTCCTTGCCTATTAAAATAGCAAGAGCATTTACTAATGCACACGTCAAGACCACCACGTAATGACAGGGCGTTTTTATTGCAGCACCATCACCTGGAAGAGTGAGCAACAGCCACGCCTGCAGCGTTGCATGGACAGTGCTTACAGGCTTTGAGTACCGTGTTAGACCCGTTTATCCTAAGGTCTGACAACTATCTGAGATCAGTGAAAATCAAGTATAAATTTTACATGCTTTTTTTTGAGACAAGGTCTCCCTGTAGCCCCAGCCAACCTGGAACTCGCTCTATAGACCAGGCTAGGCTTGAACTCACAGAGTGCCTGCCTGTGCCTCCCGAGTGTGGGGATTAAAGGCGTGTGCCATTATGCCTGGCTTTTTACATACTCTTTTTAAGATAAGTCAATTTTTTCCCTAACCAGAACTAAATAGTGAAGATACACTCTTGAGAATTAACAGGGGTTTTTTTTTTTTTTTTTTTGAAGGTTAACCTTTTTCCTGTGACGACAGCCCAGAGACTGTACTGATACCATGATTCTGGCAGGTTTTTCAGATTATACATCCAAAGGTATCGTCTCCTGAAATAGAAGTTAGCATGAAAAGTGCAGCGGTTTGCATGTAAATCTTTTGGTGATATTTTGTGGCTCACTAATGGCAGATCTTTCTGCATTTATAATTTGATTCTGCCCAAACTACATTTATCATGCTTAGAAGCTAATTAGGTTAGGTGATCTGCTGGACTTGCCTGGCCTTTGTATGCTGTGGTATATATAAAACTACACACTGTTGGACCACCCGTGGCGCTCTCTCTCTCTCTCTCTCTCTCTCTCTCTCTCTCTCTCTGGTAATAGGCACTTGGGAGTTTTGAGAAGCTTTTACTTCCAATATAGTTTTACTGGTAATGCACAGGCTTATAATTAGAACAAGAATGTGCTACTTACTAAAGTCTGGGATGCACAGTTTTTCTACTCCAAGACCAGGAAATCATAATCCATGGAATAAACTTCTTAAATGTTTTAACCCCAAACTCCCTGAGAAAAGGATGAGCTGGCAAGGAGATGAGGCAGAACTGGATGGGGGTGCTCCTACTGGGTCAAGGACATTAAAGTTGAGAAGGGCCCAGTGCCCCTCTCAACTCCTCTTTTTATTTTAAGAGAAACAAAGACCCCATGACAATATGAGTAGTGTGTGAAAAAACAGTCGGGTGGGCGTGGATGCCTGAGACAGGCACAGATCATCATGACCCAGCCGCTTCCTCCCTTAGTTCAGAAGATATGGACACTAGCCCTGACCATAGGCTGCTGGTCCCTTCCATATTCTCAACCTTCCCTTACTTCCTTGAAGCACCCATGCCAAGATACAGATTTCTGGGCACTGAAGGAAAATAGCACGTATCTATTCACCATGCCAAAAGGTGACCCAGATGTTCAGATCTTGTGGTTTTATGATGCTTTAGCCTCTCGTCATCCTGCTAAAACCTACAAAGCCATCAGTACCTTCCTAACTTAAATTTCAGTCAAAAGCCTGTCACCAGGAAAAGTGAAAAAATTTTTTTAATTAATTAATTAATTAATTTATTTTTTATGTGTATGAATGTACTGTCTGCATGTAGGTTTGTGCACCCGTGCCATGCAATGCCGCGGAGGTCAGAAGAGGGCGTCGGATTCCCCTGGAAATGGAGTTCTCCTGGAATTGGAGTTACAGACGGTTCTCAGCCGCCATGTGGGTACTGGGGATCGAACCCAGGTCCTCTGCAAGAGCAGTCGGCGCTCTTAGCCGCTAGGCCATCTCTCCAGCCAGTTATTTTTATTTTTTCCATTTTAGTTTTAACACTGAAGAAGAAATACTGTATCTAAAGCCATCCCAAAGCAGGTTGGAAGAAGGAGATTAGTGTCATCTTAAAGTGAGAAGAAAATCCAGAAGCCATCATGAAGAGAAAACTCACACCCAGGATTCATAGCACAGTCCACTGTATAGCAGAACTATCCTGCCTGTTCTTTGTTAAGTCCTCCAATGACTGAATATTAACAATGCAGAAGTATCATTCTAGGAACGCTTTATAATTACTTTGCTTATTTAAAACACAGTAAACCTATAATGGTTAAACTACACAGGATATGAAATCATTTGCTGTGAGTATAATTTGAAATGTCTCCTAATTACAGAAGGAAGGAGCACTGCAATAAGATGAAAATTGGGAGCCACAATAATACCAGGCAAATATTTAAAGAGTCCAAAGTGATTATCTCTTTCTTTCATTGTCAGATTTGTATTTGGTTTAATAAGTAGACAAAAATCAAAATACAGAGTTAAACAATGAACATATAGGAAGACAGCTCCAGGTTGGGTTGCAGAAACCACATCCACCTTACCTGGGAGCTGAAGAAAACCAAAGAACAGATACAGACTGGCTGGGTGGTGCCTGGGAACGTGACCACTGCTCAGTGCTGATGTGTGCACTCCGTACAACCTTTGCACCTTCTTCTCAGCTGCCCTGGAGCAGGGGGCTGAGTTGGAGAAAGTACCGCTGTGCAGATTCCTCAATAACCCAAGCACATTCTTTTTCATAATTTCTTTCCAAGAAAACTGCTATCAGGACTTTGGACACTTGGCATTTACTCTTCAAGCCCCTGCAGAATTTGTAAACTGTGTTCTCTGTTTGACTTTGCCAGATTTGTCATCTGCACTGGAGATTCTGGAAAATTCTGCCATTGCCCTTGGTACACATTTTCAAGTGGTAACACCACCCTGCACCTAGTTGATGCCTAGAGGGCTAAAAAGAACAGCAACCTAGACCTACGTCCTACTTCAGCTTTCAAAAATGAATGAGAATTTGACCTTCACACACAGTTCTGGGTATTGTACATCTCAAGTTTTACATACTTCTGGTGGAAATTTCAGCATGTAAAACATTTTTAAAGGTTTGTTTGAGAGAGAGAGAGAGAGAGAGAGAGAGAGAGAGAGAGAGAGAGAGAGAGTTCAGCTGCCCTTGGGGGTCAGAAGATATTGGATCCCCTTAAGCTGGGGATACAGGCAGTTGTGAGCCACTTGGCATGGGTGCTGGGAACTGAACTCAGGTCTTCTGCAAAATGAGTATAGGCTCTTACAGCTGGTAAGTCATCTCTCTTATCCCTTAAAAATCTTTTAATCCAAAACAAGTCCAAATAACTTTTCAAAGTGACTCATCCTGTCATTCATTTTGTGCCTGAAACAAAGAATGGATCCCAGGAACAGTCTGGAAGCTTCTCATATCAAGTAGTTCCCCTGAGTTTGAACCATACACTGTTGAATAGCTCTGAAAAGGCAGAAGATGAACTGATATTAAAGGTATAACTCTCATTGTGTGCAAACTGACAATGCCTGCTGGTTGTATTTAAAGTAGAGCCAAGGAATGCATGGACCTGGAAAGTTGCCGTTAGCCCTGGATGATTTTTCTGCCCTTCAAAGAGACTCGAAAAAGTTTTATGTACTACTCTCTCTTGGAAGTAAAAGCTGTCCCTTGGAAATGCTAAATCTAGGTCCTTATCAGCTGCCCCTAGGAGTCTTGTAGCCTCTTTCCTGGACAGATTTACAGTTTCTGGTGTGGACTGTGTGTTCTCAGAAGCCGTCTACATTACATAACAAAATGGCTGGTGGGGAGAGGCATGGCTTTACATGTGGATTCATTTTGTCTCTTAATAGCAACCCAAAATAAATCTTTTGTAAAATCCACGTCACCTTCCATTCACATCCATCCATTTTTAGCTATGAAGACAAGTAGAAAATGAGACTTTACTAAGAAAAAACCACCATTTTTTTTTCCAACTCCAGTTTTGAACAATTCATCTGTGCTTTGACTGGAATATGCTTTTCTTCACTCTTCCATCACTGGCCTATTTTGTAGACTATCAGACAGCTTAGTCAAATAAATGGCCTTGGCTTCCTTCAACCTTCCAATGCAGAGCCCAGTTTTTCCACCTTGTGTTCTCTTTGCAGGGCAAAGCCGTGCTCTCCTCAGGCCTTAATGATCATCTTTCGGGATGATTCCCAAATTGCTGTCCCCTACTCAGATCCCAGCCTAAAGTGTGTAAAGATCTTATGGACAGAACCACTTGGGGTGCTTAGACCTGCGTTTGTCTTCCTTTACATTTTGTCTCCTGACTTTGCCTCTCTGAAAGGCACAGAGTGGAAGCCATGAGGTTCAATTTAGGCAACCACCCCAGAAAACAAAATAGCATGCAAGTTAAGAACTCTCTCACAATAGCTGCATGTCACCTCAGCTACCTGGAAGTCTGAGGCAGTAGGATCATCTGAGTTTAAGAAGTTTAGAGCCAGACTGGGCAAACTTAGACCTTGTTTCAAAAATGAACCAATATAAAAAACATTCTCTCATAGTTTAATACTCAGTCTACAGGGAGATAGAGGTAAATAAAATAACTTCTTAGAAGCACAATACTTTGATGCATGGTGTTCTTTTAGGGACCAAATGAATCAATAATTTAAGGAAGGGAGAGAACAATGTAAGGTTTAAATGAAATTTCTAGACAAGTGGTTTACTTAGCCATCCATCAACAAACACTAAACACACATTAACTATAGGGCTCTGAGCTAAATGGCACATATAGTCAAAAATAAGAATCTCTCTCAAGAGGGAACTCAATAAATACAGAATTCTAAGCTCCATTATACTGCGGATGTTAAAAAAGAGAATTTGACCTTGGGCTGACCGACAATCTCCTCACACTCCCCTCCTACACTCCCTCCTTAACTCACTCTCAGATGATAAGCAAGTTCCTGATTTCGCAGAAGAACAAGACTCAGAGAACTCCCACAAGTCCCACCCGCACTTCTACCCACCACCGAACCATGCCTGAAGACTCGGCTTTCTGTCTGATCCCATAGAAAAACCTTCTTTGCCCTCTAAGCTAGGGCTATCCCCAAGCCAGTACTATGCGCAAGATCCCCACCTTCTCTAGGGTGTCCCTCTAGCAAATGTCTCCATCTTTCCTGACCTTTGGATAAACAAGGTCAAATCCTTTGTGAGTTGTTCTTGGATACTTCTCTGTGACTTGCTGGAGGACTGACAGTGGTTGATAAAGATGGCGTATACTCAAAAGTTGATGCAAAGCAACTGCGTGTGTGCTCTTGGTTCTCTGGACTCTGTTGGCTTGGAGCCACCTTGACTTCTAGTATCTCCTCTGTCACTGAATTGCATCCTCGACCTGACGTTCCTTATCCTCCTCCACAGCTCTTGCAAGAAAGTCCTTCTGAAGTGCTGGGCATTTAGTTTGTGTTTATTGTTGGTCACCACTGGAATATAAGCACTCAAAGGACAGGGAGTTTTGAATATTTTCCATTTAGAACATTGCTTTATTCTTACAGGCCCTGGGACACAGGACTTACTCAACAGTATTTGTTGATTTACTGAGACCCAGCACTGCCCTTTCTGATTTGTGTGACCCTGGGGAAGATGACTAACCCTCTCCAAATATCACTTTCATCATCTTTAAGATAGGGGTGCTCTCAGTACTGACTACATGAGATTAGGAGAACTAAATGACATAAAGGACTAAACATTTTAGGACATTTTCTGGTATGAAGAGTTCCACATCTGATTCCCATTTTATGATTAACTGCAAATACATACACATTCAAATTTACCTAAGTGTGTACAACCCCAAAAGCAAATTGGTACTAGTTTAGGACTATAGCAGATTGACAGAAAGGAAATAAAGTAGGAAAGATTCCATTTCAAACCTAATCCTGGTCTTTAAAATAGCAAGCATATGTGTCAATGCCAAGGTCTGGGTTCTACAATAAAACTCATGGATAGTAAGGATATGATGCCAGTCAATAGGTAGGTCCCATGGCCACCTCTCCCAGTGCATGGGCCACTGACAAGCAGCCTCATTCTTCCCCATTATTTGAGTCCTCTTCTTCTTTTTCCCTTATGTTGCTACAAAGCCAGCTACTGCCAGGTTCTCCCTCCCCACAGATCTCTAGTTCTAGGGTAGAACCTCTGTGAGCAGAAGAGGGGGTGAAGGAAAATCCATCTTTGTACCTTTACTTTCCCTGCAGAGTCTCAGGAGGAGGGTTCCTTTGCCAGTCTTGATGATATTAGAAATCTTAATATGTTCAAGTTGGAGCTGAGTGCATTTTCTCACAAAAGCTATGGTCTGTCTTGCGAGCTGGTTCTATGGTGCTATTAATGAAGCAGGGCACTTTGGCTGCATGGCTGGGCTGGCCTGGGAACCTAGCCACTTCAGTTTCAGTGATGGAAATACACATATCACGAATAGAAACATCAAGCTTCAGACTCCAAAAATTCAGACTGGCAGATCGTCCTTTCAGTGTGTATGTGTATGTGTGTGTGTGTGTGTGTGTGTGTTTGTGTGTGTATGCATGCGTTGCATGCTTGTGTGTGTGAGGGTATACATATGAACATGATGTGCATTTAGGCTTAGAGGCCAATTGGAGGTCTCAGGTATTGAGGTGCTGTCCCAAGACACCATCCATCCACCTTTTAAAAATTTATATTTATTTTATATTTTTATTATTTTTTTGACAAGTTTCTTACTTCTTGCCCCTCTGAGGCACTGGGATTAAAGAGTGAGTTCTGGGGTGGAACATTGGTCCTCACACTCACGTGCAAGCACTTTCCCAACTGAGGTGGCTCCTCAGCCCTATGGCTGGTTGCTTTGCTTTTTAACTAAGATTAGTTTTCTTCCTCCCTCTCCCTGGTGAAACTCCAGTGTCTCTTCCTTTTACTTGGCTTTGTCCATCTTTTTAGGAGAGTCTATTTTTAATACGTCTGTATTTTTTTAAGAAAAAAAAAGAAGCAATGTTTCTGCCAACAGAAGCCAGAAAAACAGTTCCTGCTCATTTCTTCTGGCTGACACACCTTGTCTGCAGATGGCAGCGCCTCCTTGGGAGGAGATCATTTCCATCCAGTATGCCAGTGTGCCTTCCTAGAGTCCCTGCCACGCTGTGAAAATCACCAGCTTTGCCTGCCATCATGGCGACAGTCAGGCTGTTGAGCTGACATGAGCTGGGTGGGTAGACTCCGATCTGACATTAGCTAATCACACCACATTTTCAGTCAATTTCCTTGTAGTTATGATCCAAAATACACAAACATCAGTGCTTCGCCTACCTGGAATGGCTCATGTTACCAATTATGGTTAACCCTAAAGCATGTAACCAACAAGTCAGCTCAGGAAGAAATCTATGCCTGAAGGAGTCCATGCAGTAGGGCAGAAAACTGTCTGAGTGACTAGGCTCCCAGAGTGCTTCTCCCTCTCTGCACCTCTGGCCCTCTTTATTCCCAGTTTGTCCTTGGGCTTTTTCTGTACCAAAGGCCCATTGCTTTCTATTGACTAAATCGTCGGATGAAACCATCCCCAGTTCTTTAGCCCCTGACACTCATACAGAGCTTCCCAGCAGTACTGACCTAGATGTTGCAAAGGGATGTCACCAGAATGGAAGTTCAGGTGTGGCACACTGACAGCACTTTCAACTAGCTTTATTCTTTCAAAGTGCACAGTTAGTGGCTTTCTCCCTCATTTACTTGAAGAAGAGGGACACACAGTTGGTGGGCTATTAAATAGTGAGGTGCAGTGAATCTTGATCATCCACTGTTTACCACCATCTTCTGAAACAAATTCTGAAAAAAGTACAATATAGTTTGATACGAAACTGTTGACATAGAAATATTTGTAAAAGAACTATATCATTCTCAGTGATAATGAAGGAAAAATGAGACAGAGAGCAAAGATTAACTCGTTGGACAACTAATCATTAGTGAAATTCCCAATTTCCTATTGGAATAATCATTGCTTTTTTTACTTTGAGCAGAATAGACCTTTGAAAATTTCCAGAAAATTCTTTCTTGTTTCAATGATAAGTAGCCAAAGGTTTACTGCAATCTGAGGAAGATACTGTAATGGGGGAGGGAGAGGCTACTACCCTTAAAATACTCATAATACGGTTGAGAAACAAAGTCTTAAAAACACTGATTTAGGGTTAAGAAGACAGAAGAGTAATATTCAACCCCACTGCCCTGTAAAGTTCCATTGCTTTGCTGTGTTGTGTTAAAAAGTTTTAAGCATCAACTGGAAAACAGACGCCACACCGGGGCATTCTGAAGCACTACCAATGCTCCTCTGAGTAGGATCTATCTATTGTCTAAGTAAATGTCCTCACCTGGGACAGATCGGGCACGCAGGTATTACATCATGTGAAGCAGGTGAACTTCTGTACCCGGCCAGCTATCAGAATTCCATGATTCATGGCTTTCAACAATGATAGAAAATAAAGCTACATTATTTCCAACCACCTACCCAGGCTCTTCCCTCAGGCTTTCACAGACAGAGATGGTTAGGGTGCCAGCATGTTTTGTTGTTCCATATGATGAATATGCTCAGTTTTTGAAGAGAGGAGGTGTGGGCACAGGGCATCCCACTCGCCACTCCTTGTATTAAGACAATAATATATTACAATTCTATATTAAATATGATTATATAAAAACACATTGTCAATCACACACAAAAAAATTAAGGCTTAGGAATTAGTTTAAATATCTGTTGAGAAGCTCTTGTGTACTCTGGTAGGTTTATTGTTCAAGGGTAGATTGGCCACTTAAGTGCCTCTAGCGTAAAATCTACAGTGACCCACATACATGCACATGAATTTTATATTGTCCTCCACATCAACCAATACCAACAGTCTAAGGAGAAAAATAAAATTCACTCAAACTTGTCACTAAACCCAAGCCTACCAAGTCCTGTTAATTAAACTAAAAACTTTTGGTAGGAATTAAAAGAAGTCTTGAGAAAGATGCACCTGCATTCTGGTACCCTGAGAAAGAACTCAACATCTGGACAGAGCCCAGTACTCTCTCTTAGGAGGTGGTCGTTCTTGAGAAGGCTTAATAACCCGCATTAAGAAAACGTCCTCACAGCCAGCTGGCGGGTCCAAACCCTAACAGGGGCAGGAGTGGGGGGAGGCGGTGCCTGCCGTTTCCCAAAGGACACTTCCTTCCAAACGCATAGCTCTGTTCATTAGGCTTCTGTAGTGAGGGAGTCTGCCCTCTCCCTGCAGCATAGCAAAACAGGGGGCGCCTGCTTCGGCTCCTGCAGACCCTGGGATCTGAGGAGCGCACCCCCCCCCACCCCCCGTTTCTCCTGAAGAACAGTTAGTTGATAGTCTTGACTAGTCCGGGCTGCAATTAGTGCCAAGATCCAGCTGAGCAGGGCAGAAAGATGACTTCGTCCACGAGACACAACCCCTTCTAGTCAGCCCCCGGCGCCGGACCAAAATCTCCAGCCTCGATATGTGACTCAGTGTGACCCTACTCCCCGGACCACTCAGAGTTTGCGCAGAGGGTGGACAGCGCCCACCCCCATCCCCCGGTTCCAGCGGCCCTCTCCTCCCGACCTGGCGTTCCAGGTTTCTGCACACATCATCCCAGACGGCACCAGTCTGCAGTTCACAGAATCTGGCCCACAGCTAACAAAGGGGGCAGCGGAGGCGGGGCAGCGCGCCCCTCGCCAGCCCGCCTGGAAGTCCACCCGCTGGGTGCGGGCACCGCTCCCCAGGCGCACGCCCCCCAGGCTCCGCACTGGGACCGACGGGGGGCGAACCATCCCAGAGAGAGGAGGGCCGGCGCGGGGAGGGGCTCCGGGAGGTGGACCCCTCCTCCCAGCCCAGCGGGCAGCCTGAGGATGAAGTCATCGCCCCCTCCCCGCCCCCACCCCTAAATCTGCGGCCACCCGGCTTTCCCTCCGGTCACCAAAGGGGCCTCGACGAAGACAGGGGACGGTGTCAGGGAAGCTGGAGCAGAGGGAGAGGTCCTGGGGCGGAGCGCATCTTCTCCAGTCCCGACCCTGTGCAAAAGATGGCAAAGTCCCTTCTGCAGCTCTGCTGCGAGGGCTCCGAGCGCGCGTGGGCAGGACGGGCTCAGGGGAGGGACGCTCGCCGGCGGGAGCGGATTTCCCCGGGCTCGGCGCCCCAGCCGCCCCCGGCACTGGCCTCACTCCCACGCTTACCTTGGGACTCCGGGCTCGGCCCCACACCCGCGACGGCCGGTCCTAGCGGAGAGGGAAGGTGGGCGCTGCGGGCTCCTCCGGCTGCGCCGGGCAGGTACCCGGGCTTTATAGCTCCTCGCCGCTCGGTGACTCAGTGAACCTCCCCTGGCCCGTGCCCGCCGCCCTTCAAAATAAGAGTCCAGCCGCCGGCCGAGCTAGGCCAGCTTGGAGCAAGGCAGGGAGGCGTGGCTGGGGCCTTGGGAAGCTGCTCCTAGGTTAGGGTGCCTGCCCCCTTTTAACTTTGTCCCACCCTTTGCATCTTTCTAGCCTCAAGTCCCTTTCTAGAGAAAGCCCAGTTGTAAATCCGGCTTCCCAGGAACTTTCAAGAACTGATAGAGGGGAGAATTTAACCTAAGTCAACAGAGTTGTTGGCTGCACAATCTAGGTGCTGTCTCAGCTTTAAATTCTGTTTTCTCCTTTACACACTAAACGGAGATGTGCTAAAAATCGGACTCCTGGGCATTCTAAGAGGGAAAAAAAAAAATGAAAAATAGGGGTGGGGTTAGGGAGAGGTCAGCCTTGGAGAGAGACAGGCAGGTAAGGTGCAAAATGTGCAACGTTTAAATAAAAAGAGCTCACGGTACCGATAGTGCGACTCTTTTCTAAGGAAGAAAAGAAGGTTTTTACTGATTTCCACTCATTAGTTTTCTGGGTTCTACAAATCAACGAAATCACTGAATCCAGGAACCTTTGGATAAGAACTGTCTCCCACTTACCGATAACAATGTCTTAGAAATAGAATCATTTGGCCAGCCCACCTACTATCATAAAATATTGGGGGCCCTCAGTCACTTGTTTTAAAGTTATGTGGTGGGAATTTCAGTCTGGAAGTGTTTTTTTTTTTTAAATAAATTTTTGTTATTTTTTTAATTTTATTTATTTTCATATGTGTATGAATGTACTGTTTGCATGTAGGTTTGTGCACCCGTGTCGTGCAATGCCATGGAGGTCAGAAGAGGGCGTAGGATTCCCCTGGAACTGGAGTTAAAGATGGTTCTTAGCCACTGCCATGTGGTTGCTGGGGATTGAACCCGGGTCCTCTGCAAGAGCAGTTGGCGCTCTTAACCACTAGGCCATCTCTCCAGCCCCCTGGAAGTGTTTTAAAGGAGAAATGAGACTCATGAATTCAAGAATTAATTTCTTTATATTTATTTATTTATTATTTAGTGTGTGGAGAGGTCCCAGGACAACTTTCAAGAATCTATTTTCCCCTTCTATAGACCATGTGGGTTCCCAGGATCCAACTCAGGTTCTCAGGCTTGGTGGTAAGTGCCTTCATAAGCTGAGCTACCTCTCCTGTCACGGAATTAATTACTTATACCAAAACTGAGACAGATTGTGCACTTAGCTATAAATCCAGATCACCAAATTTCCCATTCGCCAGCTCAGCTAAGACCAGCCTGGCTCTGTGTCTGATCCTCTGCTGTCTGGACCATCACTCACACCACAGTTATCTCTGCCCCATTTCTTCTGACACAGTGTGTGTTTTTTGACTCCTGGGACCAAATATTTTACACCCAAAAAGTTCTCAGTGAAATGAACGGGAGTCTGAAATGATGCCTAACATCTTCTGAACCTGTAAGAGTCACTGCCCAGGGCGGTTGGGCCCCTGGTTGCTGGAGACCCAACTAGGGGGCCTGGCTAGGGCCCTGGCAGTTTCTGTAAAGTAGTCACCAAGTAAAATGCCAATAAGTGCCAACGACTTTGAATAGGTCCGTAGACTAACAGTTTAAAATGGTCCAGTAATTGCACCTGACCTTCAGTATTGTATTTACAATAGGGTTTCTAGGCATACAGTTTGTTAACTTTATTTTATTATTTATGAATGTGTGTGTGCACCTTAGAGGCCTGAAGAATCCCCTGGAGATGGAGATCCAGGCCAGGTGGTTGTGAGCTCTCTGATGGGAGCACTGGGACTGACCTGGGGCATCTAGGGGAGCTGCAAGCACTCTTAAGCGCCCAGCCATCTCCCTAGGCCCAAATATCTTTATTGATTTTTTTTTAAATTTTTAAATTTATTTTATTTTTGATGTGTATGAATGTACTGTCTGCATGTAGGTCTGTGCACTCGTGTCGTGCAATGCCGCGGAGGTCAGAAGAGGGTGTCAGATTCCCCTGGAACTGGAATTCTCCTGGAATTGGAGTTACAGATGGTTCTTAGCTGCCATGTGGGTGCTGGGGATCGAACCCAGGTCCTCTGCAAGAGCAGTTGGTGCTCTTAACTGCTAGGCCATCTCTCCAGCCCCCCTTTATTGATTTTTTTAAATGAAAAATGATGCTTGTAAAATACTCAAGCAATAAACCAAAAATGAATGTCACTCTGTAATTTTACCCCCAGAGATAGATATTAACTGCCTGAAGTATACTTTTCCAGACTTTTGTGTATTTAAGAACACATTTAAGGCATATATTAGATCATCGTTTACATGCAATCCTGTAGCCAACTTTTTTTTTTTGAAAACCTAACGGTATGCTGCCATTCTTACTCTTGGTATGATTCAAGTCGTGTTATCTTTCATTCCAAAGGTGATAGACAAACATCTTTATTGCCTGAGAAAAAGTGTTTTGAAGCTCTGGATTTTACCACATAACTTTGCCTTTCTTTTTGAATTTTGTAACCTATGGATTTCCTGTCAAATGGCCATCCGGGGTAGCAGTGGTGAAGTGACATCTGTTGGTGGCTGCAGGGTTTTCTCAGGGGCTGAGGAATGGCACTGGGGAGACCTTTAAAACGAGTCAGGACTTATGGGCTTTCCGGAACTGTGGGACTGGGAGATTTTCAAATTCATCTGATGAGTGTTTCACTTACAGTTCTTAAGTGCTGTGATTTTATGATATAAACACAGAAGGAATGAGCAGATAAGCATCACTTTTTGTCAGCCCTGGAAGGCCGTATCGGAGGGAAGGACTGCAGGGTTCGCTGAGCCAGAAGACATACCCTACTTCCTTTACTCTCCAGAAGCATCCCCTGGAGGTCCTCAAAGCTGCTGCGCTGGCCTTTTCCCTGATAGAGTTGCCTCAAAAGAAGCCTTCGTGGGGACCACTTTTCATTAAAAAGAATAATTTTATTAGCCGGGTCTGGTGATGCACACCTTTAATCTCAGCACCTCAGAGGCAGAACCAGGCAGATCTCTGTGAGTTCAAGACCAGCCTGTTCTTCATAGGGAGCTCCAGGCCAGCTGGGGCTACAAGGAGATTGTCTCTCAAAAAACAATGATTACATTCATTTGTTGAGGAGACAGCTTGAGTGGCCCAGTGACAGCAGTGTGGAGATTGAGGGACCTTGCCAGAGTTCTACCCTCACACTGTGAATCCCAGGGATCAGACTCATGTCCTCAGTCTGGTGACAAGTGCTTCTGCCCACTGGGTCATCTAGCCAGCCAGTTTTCATCTTTGAGAGCTGAAATCCAACATGATTCAAGGTACTTTTGCAAAGCACTGACAGTTTAATGTTTTCAACATCAAAGATTCTAGGGATGAAGTGTGGGAGGTGTGGATGCGAATTAACCATCACCTCGGACAGATCCTAGACTTCGTAAAACTAGTATTAGTAGATTACTCAGATGAGAATTTGTGCTGAGTTTGAAAATGAATACCCTGCTTCCTTCTGCACGGTGAAGATTATGATCCATAACCTCATCTTTGCATTTTTTCTTCATTCTCCTTGGGTTAAAATGTAAATGTGATGAGTTTTTTGCTGTGTTAGTTTTTTAAAAAGGTATCTTATTTATTATTTTATTTTATGTGTATGTGTATGTATTGCTTGCATGTCTGTAAGTGTAGTGTACCCATGTCATGCAATGCCTACAGAGGTCAAAAGAGGGCATTAGTTCCCCTGGAATTGGAGTTACAGATGGTTGTTAGCTGCCATGAGGGTGCTGAGAACACAACCCAGGTCCTCTCAGGAGCACAGCCATCTTAACCGCTGAGCCATCTCTTCAGCCCTTACAAATGTGATGGGTTTTAGCTGAGGCGAAAGGGGCAGAGAACAATTCCCCAGTGGACTCATCTCTGCCGAGCTGTCCTGGAGGGGCCCCTCCTGTCTCACTGCCGAGCTTTGCACAAGCATCTGCCTCGTGGCTTCCGGCTGCAGCGTCACACTCATCCCACTTTGGCTCTCAGAGCTAGGCCTTCAGATGTGCAAATTTAATTCGGGACAAAGCCTTCTGCTTAATTTTCTAGTTATTGGAGGAATGTGGGCTGGGAGTGAAGGAAGTCGTTTGACTCACTCCTCCGTTCTGGTCTCCTCTTCCCATGACAGCAATAATCACAGGTGGTTGAAAACCAAAGCAGCCCCAAACAAAAACTTAAAAAGATGACCTTGAGCACGCCTTTAATACTGGCACTTGGGAGGCAGAGGCAGGTGGATCTCTGTGAGTTCAAGGCCAGCCTGGTCTACATAGGGAGCTCCAGGCCAGCTGGGGCTACAGGGAGACTCTGTCTCAAAAAGAGCAAAAAAAAAAAAAAAAATGACCTTGGCAGTGATGTCAAGCCTCTCTGTAAATAATTATTTCTATGTATTTTTGTGTGAATGTACAGGTGCCTGCAAAGCCAGAAGAGGGTGTCAGATCCCCTGTGGGCTGCTGGACATTGGTGTTGAGAACTGAACTCTGGTCCTTTACAAGGGCAGGATGTGCTCTTACCCACTGATAAATGGCCCCAGACCCCCCTTCCATCTCTCTTCCTCTCTCCCTCCTTTATCTCACACACACAGAGTGAGGAGCATAAAGTTGCTGGCAGATATCATGCATCATCTCTCTCAAAAAACACTCAACGTAGATAATAATCTTTTATAAAAGGAAATACTATTAACGAATTAAGAAAATGCCTTGTAATCAACATCAACTAGTAAACCAATTGCCTAACCAGGCTTTTCTCACTTAAAGTTAAGGCCAGCATCTACATTTTCATTATTCTTATTTACATGTAACAGCAAAAAAAGAATGTTAATGTATCAGTAAGCACTTTGGCAAAAATTATATTTTAATGAAAATCAGCAAAACTTCTTTGATTTGGGGCTTCTGGATTGGCACACTTTTTCTGAGGGGAGCTTTGTAGATATTTTTTCAATCTGATCCATGGCATGCAAACCAGATGCTTTGACATTGATCCAACATTGTGATAGATTTGTATTTACTTCAGGCACTTTGCTATCATTGTCAAAAGCTTGTTGATTTAGCTTTTGCTGTATATAAAGGGTGCACAGTCCTGGCTGCCTGAGTTGCTCTTTTCTGTAGTTACTGCCTTTGTTGGGACTCTTAAGCATGAAGCCAACAAGAAAAGACTAAGAAAATTTTAGGCTGCTTATAGATTTTTGCCTGATACTTATTTCAACTAATGTTATTTTTAGGAATATTTTTGAGAGTTGACTTCTTAAGATCCACTTCTAGGGCTGGCAAGATTAGCAAATAAAAGCACTTGTTCTGTAAGCCTAATGACCTGTGTTCAACAACAGGACACATGGTAGGAGGGAACCAGTTCCTGAGAGTTGTCTTTGACCAGTTGTGGTGGCATATACTCTCATAAACATACATCATGTACTACTACTACTACTAATAATAAATATTTATAAATTTTAAAGATCCACTTTTATTCCATTCAAAAAAGAGTATCTTTTAAAAAATCTTGGGTCACTTTGAATTTGGACTTTACCATTAAATACAGCATTTTATATGAGTCACATTTATTTCCATATTAACAGCTACTACTTACTTTGAAAAATTTTTTTTTAACTTAAAAAAACAATTTGTGTCTTCCAAAGAGACTAAGCCCTATGCACTCTTTGATCATAAATCCAGACTGTCAGGGGAGGAAGGCAAGGCAAGCCTCCAAGGACAAGCCATAATTTCAGTATCAAAACAAGAAACTGTTCCATTAGCCAACATAATTTTCTGCCTCTTTGTTTTGTACATAATTTTGACTTTTAACAAAGTAAAGAGAAAAGAGAAGAAAGAACTGTTTACAGCTTCATAGATGTGATTTGAGCCCAGTAGACATGGATCACCGAGCTGGAGGCACTGGGCAGTGTGAAGGTCTGCGGGGTTCAGTGCAAAGGAAGCTGGTACACCAGTAACCAAAGGACAGAGTTTGTGAAGCCCAAGCAAAGCTTGAGCCTCCAGAGTGACCCCAGGGGAGTACAAACATCAGCTGGGAAGGGACTGAAGAGAGAATTGCAGAGGGTGGACATCCGAGCTGCACAGTGTAAGGTCGCTCAGAGGCGGTTTCTATGATCTTGACTTGATGAGGTCCTCTTTGGAAGGGAAGGGCACTGTGGACTGTGATCAGAAGATGCCATGAAGTGCTGGCCAGAGTCTAACACAGAGTGTGAGGCCTACCAGGTTGGGGTGTGGGGTTTTTTTTGAAGGGGGGGTGTTCTCCTTTTAATCTAGCAGATTTTTTGTTGTTGTTTTTTTAAACTGGACTGACTGTTGGCTGAGTTGTGCCTTTAAAAATGTATCATTTATTGTTTTTATTTTATGTGTATGAGTATATTGCCTGCATGTGTATAACTGCACCCATGTTGTGCAATGCCTGCAGAGGTCAGCAGAAGTTCCAGAGGTCAGATCCCCTGGAACTGGATGGTTGGATGGTTGTTAGACACCATATAGGTGCTGGGAATTGAACCCTGGTCCTCTGCTAAAGTGGTCAGTACTCTTAACCACTGAACCATCTCTCCAGCCCTGATTTGTGCCCTTTTTCTACCAGATCTTTTTTTTTTTTTTTTCCAGACTGGGTCTCCCTGTAGCCCAGGCTGGCCTGGAACTGGCTATGTATACAAAACTGGCCTTGATCTCATAGAGATCCACCTGCCTCTGTCTCCTAAGTGCTGGGATTAAAAGCGTGCACCACCATATCTGGTGATTTGTGCCTTTTTAAAAAACATTTTTTAATATGTATTCTTTGAGAAGTAGACAAAGTATTTTGATCACCCCATTACCCACTCTCCCACTTCTCCCATACAGTCCTCAATATATCTCCCTCCCAACTCTGTGACTTATTTTTTTAACCTGCTGAGTCCCATGAGCACTGCCCTTATGTGTGCGAGTGTGGGGCCATCCACTGGGGAATGGTGAACCTACTAGGTACCCAGCCACCAGCTGCTGGCAGTGGCTCAGCAGGGGCAGGAATGCCTGTCCGTGCTGCAATGCCGACTGGCTTATCTTTGCACCGGTCTTGTGCAGGCAACCGCAGCTGTTGTGAGCACATGAAGGAAATGGCCCCATCACCTCCAGAAAACACTGTTTGGAAGCAATCCTCCCGGTCTGGCAATCGCAATCTTTGTACTCCCTCATCTATGATGTTCACTGAGCCTGGAGTAGGGGTGGGGCGCAGAGAGTAAGATTTTTTTTTTTAATGATGCTGAGGATCTAACCCCCGGACCTTGCAAATGCTAGACAAGTGTTCTATCACTGAGCTACAGCTCCCCCACCCCCAGCAATTATTTTAAAAAATAAAGCAGAGTAAAAAGTAATAATCTTAATTTTACTTCAATTGGCACTTAGTGATAACCTTACAAGTATTCTCTCATGAGCTACCTCATTAACTTTATAGCTCAAATTCTGGGAAAATAGAATTAAAGTGAAAACTACATATATGTGGAAAGTTAATTAACTACCTTGGGATACTACAATCTCTGTTATCAAGTCAATAGTTTACTATGGCAAAGTTTGATTGTGAGCAATACTGCCTACTTGACCTGTAATAGTTGAGGCAGTTTCTTCAGTGTGTCCTTGACCACTGACGTGTCTGACCCACTGCTGAGTGCCTGCTTCCAAATCAATGCAGAGTGCTGGCTCTGGTGGGATCATCCGAAGTGGCAAAAAGCTAGGAATTTGCCTTTTGAGGTGACTCTGCTGAGCAAAGACTAAAATGCTATTATCAGATAACTGTTGCGTTTGATTTTATCCTATATAAGAAAAGGCTTGGGGCTGGAGAGATGACCTAGCGGTTAAGAGCGCCGACCGCTCTTACAGAGGACCCGGGTTTGATCCCCAGCACCCACATGGCGGCCGAAAACCGTCTGAAACTCCAATTCCAGGAGAACTCCAGTTCCAGGGGAATCCGAGACCCTCTTCTGACCTCCGCGGCATTGCACGACACGGGTGCACAAACCTGCATGCAGACAGTACATTCATACACATACAGAAATAAATAAAATTAAATAAAAAAAAGAAAAAAAAAGAAAAGGCTTAGCTGTAACTTATAAATCCAATGGCTGATAAAACATAAATAGGCAATAAAGAGGTCAGAATAACACACTTCCTGTTAATCCCAGCGGTAGTTAGTGCATGGTTACTTGTGAGCTGATACACACTTTCTCGGATGTTGCTTTTGCTGCAATTACCTCTGATGATACCATGACCTGGGATCTTGTATGTCACAGAAATTCCCTTCTCCACAGAGAACCCCCACATCAGCCATCATTCCATTGCTTCTCCCAGAAATACAGGAACTAAAACTGCCTCCCAAGGGAGTTTGTGTGAGTGCTGCAGCACCCACTTTAAGGTGAAGAGAGAGCCAAACCCAGGACTCCAGTAAGCCATATACATATATAAGTTATGTCTATAAACAGGATGGGTCGATCCATTTTCCCTAACTTAGATAGACCTGTCTTCTTTTAAACTTGCTATGGTTTGAATGAGTATTCTCCCCCAACCCGAGACTATATCAGACAAGCCAAGAATCTACTGTAATGATGTGGGGCATAATGAGAGCGATTAGGTCATGAGGGTAAATAAGGTGGAATGTATTAATGCTGCCATTCCCAGGAGTGGGCTCTTGAAAAAATTAGTTTGCCTCTCTCTCTCTCTCTCTCTCTCTCTCTCTCTCTCTCTCTCTCTCACACACACACACACACACACACAAAAGCACACACACGCACAAAAGCACATGAGCACATACAGATCTTCTTTTTGGCTTCTGCTTTCCACCATGGGATAATGCAGCAAGATGCCAGACTCCAAGCCTTTTTCAAACTTCTAGCCTCTAGAACTATGAATATTAATTTGTTTTCTGTACAAATCACCCAATTTTGTGTTTTCTGTTATAGCAACACAAAATACTAAGAATACGTACGTTGCCTCTACCAAAATTTTTGTGCTCTCAACTTGAGTAGCCATTATCTTAATAAGTAATCTCTAGATCAGAGTAATAGCACTGTGTTATTAGAAACATTTTATTTTTCCCTTTAGAGAAATATATAGTGATTTGGTCAGGTACTGCAATGACAGGGCTTTTTGGCAGAAGTTTCCAATTGCTAAGAGAACTGTTGACATTATTTTGTAGTCTGTGTTCAGCAAAACAAAATATACAAACTTAGATTTCTCTATAGGAAAGAAAAGAGAATATGAGAGAATAAGAGGAAGTCAATACACCAATGAAATTTCCTTTAAAAGTGGAAACTTAGGGGCTGGCGAGATGGCTTCTCTGTAAGAGCACTGGCTGGTCTTGCAGAGGATCCAGGTTCAATTCCCAGCACCCACATGGTGACTAAGAACTGTCTGCACCTTCAGTTCCAGGAGATCTGATGCCCTCTTTTGACCTCCTCTGGCACTGCACAACACGGGTGTATTTACATACATGCAGGCAATACGCTCATACACATTAATAAAAATAAAATGTTTTTAAAAATAAATGAAAGTGGAAATTTAATGGATATATTTTAGAACCTAAGACCCCAAGGAGGAAATATTTGTTAAATCAGTAATAAAAGAGAGAAATTTATTTGATATGCAGCTTATCTGGCCACTAAGTGAACAATTCAGCTGACTATGAGCCTTCAGTGAGATAGCTAGGTCACTACTGATACAATGAAGTATGATATTTCAAGAAAAGAAAATCAAGGATTTTACCTAAGATTGCCATAAACATAAAGAATATTTGCATTATTTCAAGAATTAAGCCTATTGTTTGTGTATTAGTATGTCATACTAGTCTATTTCCAGACGTTTTAGCAGAGTCAAATGATTTTAGAAGAATTTGAATCAATTTATGGGATTCTATCATGAGATAATTCACATTAAATTATGCTCAAAGATATTAGTGGCTTATAAATATCTCCAAGTGGCCATTTATTTTCTAGAATGTAATGGATATTAATGGGGTGTGGATTGTGAGGGGCAAAGGGAGAAGCATTTGGAGCACGATTTATAAGTTACAACTTCTGAACAGAAATGTCAAAGTAAAACTTTAGAAAGCCATGTTTTCAACGCATGAGAAGAAGAAATGGCAGCAACCATATAGACTGAATTCAGTCCTGGTTCTTTAAAAGTCAGGCTCTCTGCAAAGTATTGTCTCGGTTTTTGCAGAAGGCCTTGTTATTGGTGCTTGCCTCTTTTAGGGATTAGTTCATTATCTTTGAGGTGGGGACATTATTGTTCCTCCTTCATTGTGGGTGGTACAAGTAGAATCTTGACATAACTTTGGTGTCATTGTTCCCTTGTTTATGTGTCTTCTTTATGACACTTAATAAAGCTTTGTAGCCAACCTATGGGGGGGGGATTCTGATCCAAATTTGATCCCTTCAAATTGATTCTATTTTAGAGAATACAAGCCCATTTTTAGTGTCCAAGAGGAATTAATTTTGGATAGTGTCACCTGGTGCACGGCCGTCACACCATGACTAGGAAGCTCTATGTCAGCACGGTGGCTGAGGGCTCCCTCAGGCTTTTCTAGGTCAAGTGGTGTCACTTGAGAAAGAGAATCGCTGGCCCATTGCTTAGAAAGAAGCATCAGGAAAAATAGAAGAAAACAGTTGAGGAGATTTATTCCTAATATAATAATGTGCTTTGTTATGTTAGGAATAAAAACAGATGATACCTGTGAATTACCCCTGTCTGTCCCCTTAGACAAGTTAAGTTTATCCATTAGATACAGGAGGAACCGCAGGGAGAGCCCACCACACTTTTGGTAGCCAACCACCCCAACGCAATCATTTTATAATTCATAAAAAAAAAGTGAGTGAAGATAACAATAATATCTATAGCATAATTAATCTAGTAGCTGGATTATATTTGTTTTCCTATTAATACATTATAACACATAATTCTAATATTTCAATGGAAAAGGCATCTACAAAGACAAAGGCATCTAAAGCCTGAAAGCCACAACAAAGCCCCTATCTTGGGTGTCTGATGTCTGTGTGAACCTGACACTTCCATTTCATTGGTTAGAAAGACAAGCTCTACTGTTTGTTCTCTATTCATGATTGTATTCTACATGGACCTAAACCAGTAGGTGTCACGCATTTTTAAAAGAAGAAAACAGGGTCTTATATTCTTAAGCTCATTATAATCTGAGCGAGGAGACAAAATCAGCTGTGAACAACAGGTGCTTTGCAGTTGTTCATTCATTTGGACATTTCTTTCATGAGTTAATTACTCATAACTCCCTTGTGAACAATCAGCACATCTGGGAAAATAAAACTGCCCACTGAAAGTGAGTTACTGGAGCGTAGGTGAGACACAATAGTTAATTCATCTGGATACCCATAAAAGGCTTAACAAAAATCCCTGAAGCACTGAGCTGAAACTTCGTGTCTGAAGAATGAGTTAGCATCATGTTGAAGGGCACAACAAGGGGGTGTGTGCATCTAGTTCAGCCTTTAGTGCCTGATGCTTTCCTGGGTTGCCCACTCTCTCATCCATCAGCAACTTCTCTCAGAGCTCTCCACTGACCTCTCCTGCAAAGTGTACCTGTTCTACTGGTTACTTCTTCAGTGCTTAAAGATTTCCTTTTCAATTTCAACTTATATGTGACAAAAGAGGGCATTCTGCACATTCAACAAAATAAAACAGGCTCTTTATTTGGTAACATAATTCGTAAGCTTGATTCATTAGTGTCACCTAGCAACTCCGCATTTAAATATAACAACAGGTGCCAGCAACTCGAGTCCTCTGGGAATGGAACCTTGAGGCACTAGAACTCTATTTTCACAGCTCATTGGTTTGCTGGAAGGGGAGGACGGTGTGAGCTCTAAAATTCTGCCCATCTGGATAGTCCTGGGATCAGGCTAAAGCCAATCCTGCTCTGACCACATGCAAGACTTCTGTAGCAACTCTTTAAATGGGTGTTGCAGTACTACACAGAGCAACTGTCTTTAAGAACAATCCATGGAGAAATGTGGAAAAGGACTAAAATTTCCATTTGCTTAAATTCATCTTATCCTTTGAATTTTTGTGAGTATTTAAAAATATGTTTAATACTTAAAACATGCATATATTAACATACATGCATACAAACATGTATAAATACACCAAAAATTTTACCAAAGGGAATAAATGACCAACCTTCACTCTGCCAAAAACCCCTTTTGGTCCCATGGCTATAAGATAAGATGAAAGGAACAGAGAAAAAAAATGTAATGAACTCAGTTCACCATAAGCACTACAGAGGAGTTGGGACTTCCATTTCTGACTTCACCTAGGGACCAGTTTATGAACATATGGCTTGAAACATGCAGTTCAACTTGATATGAAGCAATTGGTTTGGTTAATTATTTTAATCATTTTGGAAATGGGATGTCTGTATAACAGGCTAAAGCAATTACTTGCAAATTGTGCCTTTATGTAGAGGCTCAATTAAAATGCCCCAGAGCAGTGGAAGATGGGCAGAGCCTCGACTGACACCAGGAACTTGGACTTCTCCTCTATTCTGTAAGTGACACACTCCATTATTGGTTCTGCTTTATGGCTGTTGTGTTTGGAGCTTGGCTGCTATGGATAAACAGCATTTGATTTGCCAAATCCTTTTCCCTGTTGATGTGGCAAGACTCATACATCTGCCCAAGAGTACAGGGATGGCTAGCATTTACTATCAACTCCACACATCCTACAGTCACCTGGGAAGAAAGTCTTAATGAGGATTATCTACATTGGGTTGGCCTTTGGGCATGTCTGTGGGGGACTGTCTTAATTAACTTAATTGATGAGGGAAGATCCAGCCCACTGGGAGCAGCACCAGTGTCCTGAACTGTGTCCTGTGTCCTGAACTGTGAGCATGCGAGCATGTGTGCATTCATCTCTGCTCTTGACTGTGGATGTGACGTCACTAACCATTTGAAGTTCCTGCCTTGACTTCCCCTCAGTGGAGGGCTGTCACCTAGACTTGAAAGCCAAATAAAACCTTTCCCCCTAACTTGCTTTGTGGTCATGGTATTTTTATTGCAACAACAGAAATAAAACGAGAGCAAGTAAAGAAATATCCACTACTTAATTCTTACTGAGATCCTTATTTGATTAATAAAAAGAGTACCAGTTGATTTCTTCACTGATATTATGCATAATATTTCAAATTTTATCCATGTCCTCCCAATTTTTACTTACATAGGTACTTTTTCTAACTGTGCTGAAATTATAATCCTCATACTGAGGCTGACAAATGATCTCTTGGCTACCTACTTTTTTGAAAGAATTCCCTATTTTTATTTTCTCAGAATAGAAATTCTTTCTCATGACTCTGGTTGTTTTCAGGAGAAATATGAGCTACTTGTACACTTTATGTCCTGCAGTAAATTCAATTTCATATGGAGAACCCAAGCTTTGGATCTGAACTTAACATTACCACTTGCCGGGTGTTTGCCTTTGGCCAAGCTGTTTAATCTCATTGAGTCTTGGTTTTATCCTCTGGTAAAACAGAAGCAGTTCTCCTGCAAATTTCACGGATTGCTTTGAGGATGCACGGAAATGTGGGAAAACCCTTTCCACAGTGCAGCTCAGTACTGCTGTCAACAGCAGTAAGCTTTGCCATTGCTGTTGCTATTCCAGAGAAACATGGGTGCTGCCATCAAGGAGTGACGTTCAAATAACTGGACGCAGACACTGGGAAAAGTATCACTTTGTCTAAGTCAACAATATGTGCCATTTAAAGCAATTCAGTTCTTAGTTTGGATGGAAGTGTTGTTTAAGTTCACCACAGAAGGAAGGGCAGTAAGTGGGGCTGGGAGAGAAAAATACCCAGTAGAGATCTAAGTACTATATTGTGTGCAGGTGCCGGCTCTGGCTTTAGCTCATCATGAGATTTTGCACAATCTGCTCTTAGTCCTGGGTTGGGGCTTGCTTGCTTTCCTTCTTTTCTCCTTCTCGCTCTCCCTCCTTTTCCCCTTCTCTTTCTTCCCTTCCCCTTCCTCCCCCTCCCTCCCTCCCTTCTCTCTCTCTCTCTCTCTCTCTCTCTCTCTCTCTCTCTGCATCTGCATCTACTTACTCACAATATTTGTGGATACCAGAGGTCAAAACTGTTTTCTGCTATTGCTCTACCACATTTGTTTGTTTATTTGAAAGTCAAACTTAAATGAACCTATATTTCAAGTATTTGTTTTTATTTTTATTTTTATTTTATGTGTGTGTGTGTGTGTGTGTGTGTGTGTGTGTTTTCCTGGGGGAGGCCAGAAGATACTGTCAGATCCTCTGGGGCTGGAATTATAGGTTGTGAGCTGCCTGATATGGGTGCTGGGAACCAAACTAGGGTACTCTGGAAGTGTAGCAAGTGCTCTTAGCTACCAAGCCATCTCTCTATCCCTCCACCTTTTTCTTGAGACAGGGTCTTCGTGTAAACCTGAAACTTACCAATTATGCTGGACTGGCTGGCCAGGAGCTCCAGGGACCATCTGCCCCCTCCCTGTAGTGCTGGGATTGTGCAAAATTGCCACTTTTGTGGGTACTGAGGATCACAGGTCCTCAAAGTTCCATAGCAAGCATTTTACCAACTGAGCCATCTCCCTGGCCCCTGAGCCTCCGTTTTTTTGAATCTGCCGTATAAGAAAATGGATGAGATTGTATCTGATGCTTTATAATTACTGGTTATTACAACCCATCATGGGAAATCCCATGAAGATGCATTTGTTTCTTGCTTTTTGTTTCAAGCTTTTGGACACTTAGGTATACAAATAACCTGGGTGCTGTTTTATGTCTTGATTAATTTTCCCTTTTAAGTGGAAAAAAAATGAAGTTGATTTATATGAAATGCTTTTTAGGATGCAGCTGGCCATTTAAATTTGCTAATTTGTGAGCATAACACTGTTTCATTTTCATTTTCAATTCTTTGTTACTGATGATAAACATCTCCTTATGTGACTTGCATTTTACAGAAGAGTGATAAAGATGATATGTAAAGTGGAGTTTATATTTAAACTTAAGGGAGTGTGTTTTTTGGAACCAACGTGTACTGCACGCTAAAGCCATCTGAAGGTAGCCTCGGTCTTTGTGTGCTGCAATAGTATTTATTGCCCTCTAGTCAGCTCTGTACTCAAGCTCTTCTATTTACCATTAGGCAGTGTTCTAGTAGTTTCTGAGGCAAGTGTGGGTGGTCCAATTGTGTATCTGGCGTGGGAACAGAAGGCCTGATCTGTTCACTTGCCTAACTTAAAGCTGCCAACAATTTAGAGTCATTGAAGATTTTTTTTTTAAATCAGACCCAGGGCAAATGCCTTGTCTTTATCACCAGCTGTGTCTGTAAATAGGTTTCTTGTGAGAAAAATAATTCCAAACTGACAACAGCAAAACAAAACAAATCAAATGGTGTTTCCAATTATGTTTGATAGTATTCTGAAATTCTTCCAAATTTATGTTCCCCCATATTATCTATATATAATATATATACTATATATATATTATATGTTATATTTGTAGAAAAATAAAATCGAAGTTAAAAATCAGTGTTAATCCATATTGTCAGTAATGCTAGTTTGGGCTGGAAAGTCTGGAAGGTAGTGTTGAGAAGGTGTCACTTTCATTTGTCATCTTCCTTAGTGACTATGCACTTACCTAAATTAGACCTGTAGCTAATGGATACTTAACTGACTTGTTAAGCAGTGAGGACTGTTCTTGTAAGTCAGTGCTTAGGACGCGTTTAAAAGTGGATTTCAAGATACTTTTGTTGATTCTTGGAAGCTTAGCTTCCCTCACCTTCAGCTAAAAGTTTCATGAATTTTACATAGCAAGGAGAATATACTACTTCAATGTCCCACTTGTGTTTCTCTGTGTTTCACAGGAGAATGCTTATTATTTCAGCTACTTCTAAGTGTTTCTAAACATGTTTGCAGATGCATGGCTGCAGAATGCCAACAGAAAAGTCTAGAAGAAATCTGTATTTTTCATTCTTCTTAAAAGACCAGAGCTACTATTTTCACTGTGGATCTTGTGTTAAGAGAGTAAGACAAAATTCCTTTGCCATTTGCCTTCTTTGCCTCCAGTTTCTGACACACTTCTATTCTGAAATACTTCAGCACCGACTTCCTTATTTGGTTGCTGGAACTGCTCTTTGTCTGGTTGAAACATTCTGCTAAGCTTGCAGCCTGCCCTCACCCCCCCCCTTGCTCACTGCTCCCCCTTCACACACACACACACACACACACACACACACACACACAAAGCTGGCTTCCACAGTTCTCTCTGACTCAGCCTTCTCTGGAGTTCACTGGCCAATCAGCCATCACTTATGCCCATTTAAGGAGTAGCTTTTGCAAATCATAAGGAATGAGAGAGTTTGTGAAGATTACTACGTTGCAATCACTTGAACTCACCACAAAGCATGTATTTCACATGACTGCCTTCCTCATATGATAGAATATGTGTTAAAACACCCTCACACCAAAAAAACCCTACCAAAATAAACCCAAACCCTCAATTCTTCCCCTCAACCCTATCTGTTCAATTAATGGTTAATGGTTCTTTTATTCTGCAGTTTCTGGCATTTAGCTTTGGCTGACAGAGAGCTTGATTTTGTTTGGTTTTCAACTCTCTCCATGCCAAATACTCCAACTTAATACTTTAAGAAAATATATAACTCAGGCCAAAGTGGCTATGCCTACAGAAAATAACGAAATAAAGGTCCACGTTCCTAAGTGAAGAATGCACACTTTCACTGAATGCTCTCTGGAATTGAGAAGAGCCAGGCATTTGAAGTGCTGAGGGCAAGTTTCTGGTTTCTCTGCTGGGATGTGTATGGAAAAAGCTCCTCTCTCTGCATTCCCTATTTAAGAAAGAAGCTGCATGGCCCCATCCAATAAAACGGAGCAGTGTTTTCTTACATATAAACAACCAAGAAATTCCTCCCGGCAAGCACATAGCCTTTTGCTTCTTGGAACAGAGCGGACGGTGGTATTTATTATGTCAAATAAACACATCATCCACACTCCAGAGGGAAACCTGAAACAATAAGCTGGACAAAGCAGTTTTCAAGGTTTTAATCCTTTCGCAATTAGCTCTTGTCTAACTCTACTGAAAAATTAAGAGGGAGCAATTTTCCCAGAAGTAAGTTCCCTCATGCGATTAAATATCTACATTTTGTTCTCAATACTTGGTTTGAAAATGAATCCAAATTCAGTTCAGAGGCTAGTAATATAAACATACAGGCTAGCCTACCACTCCATATTATTTCTCATTTAGCCACCACAAATAGTCTGTCCCCAAATGGTCTGTCCCTTTCTTTGTCCTTTGTGCTAATGACTGAGGCCTTGTTACTTGCCAGGCTTGGGGCTAGATGCTGCAGCCAGCCCTTAAAGCAACCACTTAGGTTATTCCAAGAAGCAGACTGAACGCTATAGAAAGTGCATCTCCTGTCCTGATACCATTCAGTCAGTCAGTTTGCTTATTTGTGTTTACCATGGTGACCAGTGTGGAAAAAAATGTTAAGCATACGAAATTCCCAAAGTATATTGCCCTCCTTTATTTAGGATAGTTTTAGACTGGATTGGATGAATTCTTTTTGGGAGAAGACTCAATTCATTCTTGGCTATAGGCGACACAGAAATGACAAACAGACTTTCAGTTATTTATATCAGTTACAACTTCAGCGATTCTCAATGTGTTTTACAACATGGCTTGTGGGTTCAAACTTGGTAAGTTTTAGAGTACATGGAAGTTGTGAAAGGTTTTTCTTTTTTTCCCATCTTAGTGTATATTTGTGAGTATATTCATGTGAGTGTAGGTGCGTGCGTGGCTGTCAGAGCATGGCCTTGGGTGTTGGCCTTTGTTTGAGACAGGCTGTCTTTTGGGGTCTGCTGCTGCATCTGCAGGCTGGCTGGCCCGCCACCTTCCAGGTCTCCCTCCTCCCATCTCACCACAGCAGTATGGTAGCGCAGCCATGCACTACCACGTCCAGCTAGTACGTGACTTTGGGACTCTGACCTTAGGTCCTCATTCTTGGGTGGAAAGTGTTTCACCACTGACCAGTCTCCCTGGCCCCAAGAACTGGTGGACTTTACACTATTATAATGCACTCTGTTATGGAGACACCAATTCTGCTAAAAGAAAACAGTATTTATTCTAGCTGCACATGCCTGTACTTTTTAGCATGCTGAAGGCTGAGACAGGAAGACTAAGAGTTCAAGGCCAACTTAGGCTCTACAAGTTCTAGGTCAGCCTGGACTACATAGTGACATGCAGTCTCAGAAAAGAGAATGATAATATTATATATATAATATATATCAGATATATTATAGATATATTGGTCTTTTTGAGACAGGGTCTCACTGTAGCCTCAGCTGGCCTGGAACTTGCTATGTAGATCAGGATGGCCTTGAACTCACAGAGATCCACCTGCCTCTGGCTCTCCTGAGTGTTTGGATTAAAGACATGCACCACCATACACAGCTGAAAATGATACTATTCAATGCCAGAGATATTGAACATAGTTATAAACACATGCTCACGAGGGACTAGAGAGATGGCTCAATGGTTAAGAGCACTGGTTGTTCTTGCAGAGGACCTGGGTTTGATCCCCAGCACCCACATGGTGGCTGACAATTGTCCCTAACTCCAGTTCCAGGGGATCTGTCCACTCCCCAGGCATTTCAGGACCAGGGTGCACTTACATACATGCAGGCAATACACTCATATGCATAAAATAAAAATAATAAAAATTTTTTAAATGACATGATCATGAAACACAAAATCTGTCAAGCATCTTACAAGTTTTTTTTCAATTAATATCTATTTGCTTATTCATTTTGTTTTTGAGAAAAAAAAGTGGCTGTAGTCACTAAAATCTTTAAAAAATACTGTTATATAGGAGAAAAAAATTAAATGTAGAAAATTAGGGCAGATGAGATGGGTCAGCAGGAAAAAGCACTTGCTGTGTAAAGCCTGTTAATGTGAGTTCAGTCCCCAGGAGCCTTGTAAAGGTGGAAAGAATCCACTCCACAAAGTTGTCCGCTGACTTCCATGTACATAAGGTGGCAATATGCTACCCCAAGCATCAGGCACATGTGTATACACTGATGATGATGATGATGATGATGATGATGATAACAAAACCAATTATTAAATTATTTCAAAAAAGGAAAATGACACTTTGGATCATAGTTTGGAGTGACTACCACTGCTCACTTTGAAATCAGTCAATGTCCTGAGATGCACTGGGGACAAGCTACTAGCATCAAAATAAACAGGCTGGGGCTTGAGCGAGTGAGATACTACCAAGCTGTTGGACAACGTAAATTAGATCCCTGGGACACACACAGTAGAAGAGAGACATTCTGACCTCCGTATGTGTGTAGTTGCACATAACATGTACACATGCACATATGTGTACACACATACATATAAATAAATAATAAATTCTTAAGTAAAAAATAAAACAGGCTGGTTGGGGTAGGAACACATGCTTGTGAGTTTATCACCTGAGAGGCTGACACAGAAGTGCAAGTTCAAGAAGAACGGGCTACATAGTGGGACCATGTCTGAAAACAAATCAAAGCCATTTTTGCTGCAAAGCAGCTCATTCCTTTCAATGAAGTCATTCATCCATAGGTCTTCCCTGTACATCTACAGCATGCAGACCTCATTTTAAAGCAGAATTCTCTAAATCAACATTTCAGGCAATCTTAACAGAAATTTTGCTTTTGCTTATTTTAGACCCAAATGTTATTACTTAATGGGTTTTCATCCTCATACTCTTCATTTGCTAGTACATATGATGATGAATCTTGGTTGTCAACTTGAGGGAATCTGAGATCATCTAAGGGACATGCTTCTGGGTGGGTCTGTGAGAGTATTTCATGGAAAGATTGACTGAGGGGGGAAGATTCTCTCCGTGGGTGGGCGGAACCTTCTGCTGGCAGCCCAGGTATAAAGGGGCCGGAGGAAAAAGCAGGGCTCCTTTTCGCCTGCCTGCATTTGCTGCTTGCCAGTAAGCGCATCTACTCTGTTGTTGCCACCACTGCTGCCTTCGCTGGTGTTGACACTCACTGGGCTTCCAACATGAAGGAAGACCAGTGACTCTCTAGAAATCCTCCAGGCCTTCAGCATTAGAATGTGACTGCTGAAATATTTAGACTTGTGAACTGAACAGCTACTAGGTTTTCAGCTTCTCCAGGGTAGAGACAGCTGTTACTGGATTACTCAGCCCATACTGTATAAGCCAATCTAATAAATATCCTTTGGTACTATATGTTTGTCCTTGAGAAGCTTGGCTGATATAGTACATAAGTTGGCAAATTTGGTATCTGAACTTTTGGTAGGGGAAAAAAAAGATTAGAAGTTAGTAGATTTAAATAATTTCAAATAACATCAAATAACTCTGAAAGTCTTAGAAGGAGAAAGGTCTGGATATTTTTGGCTTCTGGTCTTTGAGCTGATGGTTGCTAGTAATTTGGGCTGATTTGGGGTCAATCTTTTTCTTAGTGTTCATTAGATCAGCCTCAGTCTTTGGGAATATCTCGAAAATGCTGGCAAAACCCAATATTGACCGATTCTAAATATATACTTTTTTGTTTTTTCCTTCTTGTACACTGTCTCTTCTGAATTTAGAGCTTATTTTAACTCTTCTTTCCATGTATATTCCTGGACCCTCCCTCATCCTTTTCTTGCTCTGGGCTCAGGGTAACTCTGGAAGATGCTGTGAAGCTTCAGAGAGAGGTGGAGTCCAGAGACGGAGTGAGGTGGGAAATTCTAACCCCCATATTATTCAACCATCGCAATACCTATAAAAAAGGATCTCACTGTACTATTACTTTTTTTTTTTGGCCTTTTTGAGACAGGGTCTCCTTGTAGCTCCAATTGTCCTGGAACTCACTATATGTAGACCAGGCTGGCCTTGAACTCATAGAGATCCATCTGCCTCTGCCTCCCCAGTGCTGGGATTAAAGGTGTGCACCCCCACACCTGACTATTATTACATTTTTATTCTCCACAGATTATAATTGCTTTTCACTGAAACAGGAGAAGAATCTCATGTTTTTCTTGTATAATCCTGGTTTTCCTAGTGCTGGGCACGACACAGTGAGACAGGCTGTGACCTGGAGGGGAAAAGACGGGGTAAATGCTGTGATTCTGGTAAAATCCACAACGCGGTCTTCATACCATCCCTTCCTGACTTTTACAGGCTTGACTCTTAGGGTCAGTTATTTTGAGGAAAATAAAATGCACTTCCTGAATTTTCAAAAATGAGGTAGGAAACAGATTCCTTCCTTCCTTTCCTTCTTCCTTCCTTGCTTGCTTTCTTCTTCCTCTCTCTCTCTCTCTCTCTCTCTCTCTCTCTCTCTCTCTCTCCACAAGGATTGCCTTTTCTAAAAGAAAAGGAATCTAGACTTACAGAGCCCCCAGGATGATATGGTAACTCTATTTCCCTTGGGGCAATCTCTTATTCCTGGGCTTAGTATGTTTTCAGAAAGCCTGGCATTTGAGATGCTGAGGGTATTTGGGGTTGGGAATCCAAACAACAGAAAAAGAGGAGGAGGAGGAGGAGGAGGAGGAGGAGGAGTTAGGAAATAGTACAGCTTTTGGGTCTCACTCTGATATCCATGCCTATTAGATAGCCTCCAGTTTTCTTTTTTTTTATTTTTTTTATTTTTTTTATTAATTTTATTTATTTCTGTATGTGTATGAATGTACTGTTTGCATGCAAGTCTGTGCACCCGTGTCGTGCAACGCCACGGAGTTCAGAAGAGGGTCTCGGATTCCCCTGGAACTGGAGTTCTCCTGGAATTGGAGCTTCAGACGGTTCTCAGCCGCCATGTGGGTGCTGGGGATTGAACCCGGGTCCTCTGTAAGAGCGATTGGCGCTCTTAACCGCTAGGCCATCTCTCCAGCCCCAGCCTCCAGTTTTCTAATTTACACTCTAGGTTTTGATGGGAAGAAAAGAAAATCATTGCTATACTGCCACATTTGACTTCAGTGCAGAAATAGGCGTGTGTGCGCACACACACACTTCATTATGAAACATCAAGTACATGAATATAATTGAAAACTAATTCCTTAGATATGACTGTGAATTTACTCATCAAGGAATCCTAATTGAGAAGCAAACATGTGTCTTCATGTTAAGTAGTGCTCACTGCTATTAGGAAGGGCTGCAGAAATACCCCCGAGATGAAAACTGCATGGCAAGCTGGCGAGAGTGTGGAACTGAAAGTATTACTAGCAAACGTGTTATAA